>JBCNYG010000022.1:27482722-27493925 GCA_039654305.1 Porochilus rendahli | reverse complement strand
TCTCTCTCTCTCTCTCTCTCTCTCTCTCTCTCTCTCTCTCTCTCTGTGTGTGTGTGTGTGTGTGTGTGTGTGTGTGGTGTGCGATTAACCTCTCCTCACCACAGTCTAAGTGCAGATTCATGGCTTAGTTGGCTTTATCTCATCTAATCCCATCAGTCACTGTCAGTACTAGCTGTTTAAGTGAACGTCCCTTGATAACTGCTGAGAGATTTTTTTTCCAGAAGAAAATGCTGCTATGTGCTGAATAAAGGCTATCTGTCAACCAGGTTTTACCTTCATGCATCAATCAGTGTTCAGAAAAAGAGAGTTATATAAAATTTGATAAATTCCTTTGCTTATATTCAATGACATATCAGCACGGAGAAGATCTTCCTGTGGAACTGCAGTCTCAAAACGCATGACATGAGCCATTAATATCCAGCCAATCAGGATAAACAGGGGTGTCTACCTGTCTCTCAATCATGCTGCAGGAGAATTTAGAAAGCTGGTAAGTACCAGGGCCTCACTGAAAAACATCTCTGCTGAATGGGCCACCTTACATAAATATACTTTAAATAAATAAAAATAAGTAAAAAAAAACAAAACAAAACAATAATAAAGTCAAAGTTTAGGTAACGTGCATTGTATCATAAAGGTCTAAGGTTTATTCATTCATCATTCATTTTTAAATTTGTTTTATCCTAATTAGGCTCGCTGGGAGGCTGGTGCCCATCTCAGCTGACTCTGAGCATAGGCGGGGTATGCCCTGGACAGCTCGCCAGGCCATTGAAGGGCCAATACACACGCACAATTATTCAAACTCACTGTCACACCTTGGGACAATTTGGAACAGCCAATGAGCCTACTGTTCATGTTTTTAGACTGTGGTAGTATCCGGGGGAAACCCATACAAGCACAGGGAAAACATGCAAACACAGAACACAGAAATGCCCGAGCCCGGGAATCGAACCCAGGCCATCATGCTGTGAGGCAGATGTGCTAAGCACTGTGCCACTGTGCCACTGTCTAAGGTTTATTCATTCATTTGCTAAGCCACTAAATCCTAATTAGGGTCGCGGGGAGGCTGGCGCCCATCTCAACCGACTCTGAGTGAGGGCATGGTACACCCTGGACAGCTCACCTGGCCATCGCAGGCCCAACACTCACACAACCATTTAAACTTACACCTGAGATTGATCTGGAACAGCCAATTAGCCTACTGTGCATGTTTTTGGACTGTGGGAAAAAAACGGAGTACCCGGAGGAAACCCACACAAGCACAGGGAGAACATGCAAACTCCACACAGAAACGCCCGAGCTGGGAACTGAACCCAGGCCTTCTTGATGTGAGCACCTTCACAATGTGAAATCCATGTGTTTTCCTGATATAGATGTGTTTATTCTCTTGATGGATCTCGCCTCTTATGGTTTGGCACTCTTAGTCAGCTGGAGTTTTAAACTGGTGTGGATGCAAAATACTGAAGACTAGATGTACGATCAATTGTGTAGGTAAGAGGTCGGCGCAAGGCCATGTGTCTAATAGGCCTACACACCTTCTCTAAAGCTGATTGGGGCAGAAAGTGTTTTAGAATTTCAAAGATGCCTATCTCTTCTTTGTAGATGATCCTGCTATCAATTTTTTTACCCAACCTTGGTGAAGGAGTTCTATCATCTTCAGAATGTTGAATGTCTTGGTAAATGGAAAACTTTCAACAAGAGTAAAAGCACTTGAAAAAAATTTCTGCAATGTCACCAAAGTGGGAGCTCTTTCAATAAAAAAACAAACAAACTTGAGGCTGAGATGCCCAACCTTTTTGTACAAACTTGATATGCATGCAAGACAAATCCTGCATCTCTCACATTTCCATGTCTTTCTCTTTTGGATGGGAACAGAAGGGTTCTTCATAAGGGACTTTATATTCCACATGTAATACAAATCATCATTACACCACGAGTTCCTCCACTATATTCTTTCCTCCCTCTGCGGCTTACATGCCGCATCATCTTCCTCCTTGAATGTGATGGTCTTCTGTGCTTTGTAGAATGTGGTTGAGGAACTCTGGGTAAAACGATTATTTATATTAAATTAATTTGATTGGTGAAAATGGATTGAATTGTAGTTGAACTGTTAATTGATGATTTATGCATAAAGAACCTGAGGTCTGCCCATAGTCCTAAAGTATCCCAAGGCCCACCATATAATGTCATCACCACCTGATGTAAACAATCTCTGGTCTTCTTTTAATCCAAGAAATAATGGTGACGAATGTTAACACTGAAAGACCTTGGTATAAATTCCCGCCCTTAAGTGGATTTGGGTACCTTCTAATTCTCAGTTGGAGATCAGACCTGCTGCGCTGAACTGCTACTATTTTCACTCTGACTAAATAACTTGTTTCTAAACTTTTTGTGAACTGCAAAACAATTTGCTTTTCTGTCTACTTTGATTGAATAAAACTGCTTTTTGAATCTACGTCTCTTGGTGTATTGACCTGTGTCCGCCACGACACTGACTTGATGCTGATTGAATGTTATGTATCACTCACACAATAACAGAATTAAAACCGAAAAAACGAGACTCATACACCACCCAGACTCGCACAGAATATATAAAAAAACTCATTTAACTTAGGTAGGCAGACATCAGCACATAACATTAACCTGTTACACGGATAATTAAACTAACAACACAGGTCATATAAATGAACTTGGAAATCAGCTGGTGTAAATGTCACTCCAGACAGACGTCGAGGCAAACAGCGAAGACTTATTTATTTAATTTAATTTGATTCAGCCTTTAAAGAAGCCGCAGGACTCTTAGAACACTAGCCTTAGACACCTATCAGTAGAGATACCTCAGAGAATTACACGTTATACTGCGTTAATATGTAACAGTGTAGAACACTTTCATTTGCTTTGCATGTTTTGCTATTGTTCTTGTTAAAGAAGAAAAAAATACACTTTTGGTTAAAACCGCTGATTTCAGAAATTGACCTCTTTCCATTACTCTGAAGCTGCCCCTAAACCACTAATGTTATTTTTGTACCTACACAATAAACATGTACCTACATCATGCTTCACTCAAAAACAGGGGTGAAATTGCAATCCAAAAGTCATTTTAAATCTGTTGCATCGAAACAGTTGTGGCTTGAGAAAGGTGGGGAACAAAGTGGCATGAGAGGAAAAAGTAATTAAAAACAAGTGGATTTAAGTGGGGTATTGTTGTAGTTTGAAATCTGTTACAGTCTTAAATTCTTTCTATGGGTATTTTTTTTTAAATATGGGATTATTCAGGCTGCATAGACTTTAAATATGAATCTAATTTGGATATGTGCCTCAGCTTTGGCTCTGGAGTAGATCCTATACTGTTTTAGTCCACAAATCACAGAAACTCCTGATTAAAAACAAAACTTATTTAAGTACAATGCAGGTATATCATTAAGCAAAAACATGTCTACTGGATATTCCATGTGGGCTTTTAGACACAGTAAGGTTTTAGCTGTCCAGAAAACAGGACCATAATAACTTTCAGTGTTTCAGGCAGTTCAACCATCCTCACAGGAGATCCAGCATCCCTGCTGTAGTAAAGAGAAGAACTGGGAGAATGGAGACTGAAAAAACAGATAAATTATACAAGTTGGTCTCCAGGGGCCTTAAAATGTGACCTCAAGCCTCCTCGTCCAGTTCCCGTCTCTTGTTGATTGACGTTTCTAATCACAACGCAAGGCGCATTTTGTTTTTGCAGCTGCTCACATACTGAAGCCTGACTGGACCGGGCCGAAACCGTTTCTATGGTAATTAAGCATACACAGCTGTGGTGGTTCCTCCTAATGGACAATAGCGAGATGAGCAGACTGACCTTCAGTAAATAAATCAGTCTTCTTCTCTGGCCAATCAGAAACAGCCCTGAGAAAAGAAATGAGGGACCCGTGCCAGAACAGGCGGAATAATATGAGGGGATTTTGTGACCAGAAAGAAATGAACTACGAATGAATGTATGGATGAAGTGTACACATGGTGACACAGATGAGGAGAATGTACATGTTTCCTGGTGGGTCTCTCTCTCAGTGTTAAAAAAAAAGTTCACACACCTTATAATTGTGGACTCCAGTTTAAAGGTAAATGATTTGGTAATTTTTATTCAAGACTTTTCCAAAAAAAAATAAATGTTAAAACATAGAATAGAATTGTTAGAAATTAGAAATGTTTTGTTATTGTTTAAATGTTGTTTTATGCTGTACCATATCAAAATTCATACATGTGGGAACGGCACCTAAATTATTGTCAAGTACCACAGGAGATTTTAACATGTTTATTTTATAATGGTACTGATAATTAAATCTTCTGAAGCTCAAGAGGTTATTAATAATACTTGCTTGTAAGAAATATATTTAAAAAAGCACATTAATAATTTAAAGTGATTGATAAATATAAAACTAATTCATATTTATTTTTAAAAACAAATTTAAATTTATATGCTTAAATTAGAATTAAGTAGAAACATCTTATGTCATGGAGTGATATACATACTCAGAGTAAACTTCCAGGATTCCAGAAAGTAGTCGAAAGGTTTTGTTGAACACACTAACAGGATTAGACACTGCTGACAGCTTGAAATATGAACAAGAGAGAGAAAGCATGCAACACCAATCCTTCAGTTAAAAATAAAGGCAACAAAAACATAAATGGTTTTCATTTAGGGCATTAGTGATGGTCCTGAGTAATGTATGACCGATGCTACAAAAGACCAAAAAGAGCAGTCACCTGAACTGTCAACATGATATGATTAAGATAATCCAGTTTATTACGAATAAGTATAAACGGGAATTGCATAATCTGATTGGTCTGCAGCTGGGATTTAAAAACGTGAATAATGGTTGAATTAAAATGATGGACATTCACAGTTGTCACAATCACTTCGAGCAATTAATTGAAAAATGGAAAAATAAATCATAAAAAAAGTTTGCTCTTCTTGAGTTTCCAAGCAGTCAATAATAAATCCCTGATTTATTTTGTATTACCTATGCTTTTATGTAGTAAATGTTGAGTATCTGTTACTCTGAATACACAGACTTATTTTCTGAACCATTTAATCCTACTATTAGGGTGGCAGGGAATATGGAGCCTATTTCTTTGCCAGCACTGGGTGAAGGCAGGGTACACCTTGAACAGCTCGCTGGGCGGGCAACACACACACAGTTTTTCCCAATTGATTTTTTTTTTTTTTTTTTTAGTAATTGCGAATATTTACATCGGCAGATCCACAAATCCTTTCTAAGATCTACTATACATTTGTAAAAGGTGAACTTTCCCTTAATCTTTGTTACTTGTGTCATCTCCAGAAGATTTTCCTCGGCATGCTCTCATCTGGCTTATTCTGGATTTAAATCCAGATGTCTGTCTGGAAGGTGCCTTAAGCCTTTAACAGAATAACCAGTAACAAATTATGCATTGTGCTATTTGAGCTACTGATATTTACTTATGCTACATATAAGCTACTGTTGTCTTAGTTTTTATTCAGTGTTTGAAAGCACTATTTGTTTGGTTAACAGTTTTGCATTTATATCACTCTTTCCTAGGAGCTGTTGCCTTACATGACTGGAAATAACTACAGTGTATACCATCTCAGGTTTTATTCCATGAATATCATTTAGTGATTCTTTTTAAAAGTGCTGTAGAAGCATATATTATGAGGTGCATAAAAATAAAACTAAAGCATCACTGCAAAAAAAAAAAACTAAGCTACACATACTATATCCTCTCCTCAATGTGGACTGTGATGGGGAAATGAAGGCGAAATGACCTCCTGCAGTTCTTCATTGGTGGGCACAAATTGGAGCTGTAAGCATTTCTGTTCACTGTGCGGATGTGACCAAAGACTACAGATACTCATCTCTTTCTCTCTCGCTCTGTTTTTCTTTATACAATCTTCATCTAGCTGTACACGCTGTTCTGCAGAGGAGATGGATGTATTTACGCAGATGTGAGTAATCAGGCGATCAGAAAGGGACTCTTTTCTCTTCAGATGGAAAAAAATGAAAGTAGTAAAAATTGGTAGAAGAGAACAAGACAGTGTGTTGTCAAGGCAGGAAATTATAATGCTGTTTATTTTCAGAACATCAAGGACACTACTGCATTTGTAGTTGTAGATGACAATTACTGGGAAAGAGACTACATCACTGTGTATGATTTGTATAACTGGGAGTGCTGATATGAGCAGGACAAGGCATGAAGTCTCTGTAACAACCATGATTCGTTTACGTATTTTTTTGACAGTACCTAAAAATTAATTATGCTTTCATAAAAAGCCCACCATAGATTAATTTCACTCACATTTACACTTATTATTACAGTTAGAGCAGTTATTTAAAACCAAATCATGTTTTAAAAAAACTAGTGCGGATGTGGTTGAATCAGAACTCAATGATGACGGAATAAGTGTAATAATAACGTAACTACGACCTATTAGGAATGTCACTGACATAGTACAAACCTTGCATGGATTTGTTAAAAGTAGAGGTGGACACAAGAAAACTTGCACAATGAATAAAAAGTGCACATGGTGCAGCATTTATATGATCAAGATGGACGCAGTGGGAAAGTGGTATGTGGGTCAATCTGATTGGCTGTAGTAAGAACACACTAAACATGGTGTGTCATCATGCACTTGGTAAGAAATCAATGGGAACATGTGAAAAATGGTACTAGTCATTACCTTTCGTGTGAGCTATATATATATTATTCGTTATATTACTAGACATTTGAGTGTGTGAAGAAATTGTACAAAAGTAAAGAAATATCATAACATATAAATAAATATCATTACATTTACATAGACAATTTTTTTCAGTAGGTCTAACGGCAGGATCTAATTTGATTATTAGACGTTCAATTTTGCTTTCAACAGATCATATGTGTCTGAAGATTTAGAAGAAGTAAGTTTTAAAATTTAAATTTCTCCACTAAAGTATAGATATAGTAAATAATGTCATGACAGTAGTAATGTTATAGTATTAGCATAAACACGTCATTCAGGTAACGTAATGTAACATAATGTTAGGCCCTATCATACAAGGTTCTGTAGGTTATATATACCAGTTGATGACATGTGAAAGGTCAGTGAGTGTTTGCTCTACCAGTCCTTTAAGAAGTTAAGTCTGATCCAGGAACACATTCCTGCACAGAACTATTTTTAGCTTTATTCATTTTTGACCAAAAGGCAAATGCAGTTTTGAAATTCAATCAAAAGTGTCAGGCCTTGGCATAAATTTAATGCTCTTTACTCCTTTGAGCTGTAGAGGGGATGGCATGGTCATGTAGTGGTTAGCTTGTCTGCCTTGTGCTAGTGTGGGTTTCCTCGGGGACTCTGGTTTCCTTCCACAGTCTAAAGGTATTTAGCTCTCCCAAATTGCTCCAAGGTGTGAGTGTCTCATTGTGTGTATGTATGGTGTGTGTGTGTGTGTGTGTGTGTGTGTGTGTGTGTGTGTGTGTTCGCAACGCGATTGTCTACCAACTTGTCTCGTGTGCGTCCTGTCTATGACAAAACACCACCTCTCTCACTGGAAAGTTCTAAATCAGACTGCAGTAAGTAAAGCTGGAAACCGTGTGTGTGTGTGTGTCTATGAATGAAAAAAATTATATAAAAAAAAAAAGACTGCAAAGGCACTTGATTTCATAAATATAATTTAGGATTCATCTGATGTAAAAAAAAATGATAGAAGAAAAAAAATGCAATTACCTTATTGTATATCGCACCAAAATAATCCATAATTGTCAAATTTTTGTTCAAATAATAATTTGTCAAAATTGACATTGCAACGGCTTTCTGCTATGTTTACTAGTGAGAATTTATGGATTTTTTTTCTTGTATGGAAAATACTGTAGAAGTATCTGCGTAGCAATTCAGAATTATTTAAAGACTATTAAACAGGATTGTTTGTCAGAAAATCCTGAAGACATCTTGCAGAAATTTTGTTCAGATGATCTAGTGTCAGGTCCTAAGGGAAGAACACAATGTGACATTTACTTTTATTTATTTATAATATATAATTATTGGGTTTTAGCCCTAACAAGTTCATACATGAAAGTTATCCTTAAGCTCCTGTCACACATGTTGCTCAAAAGGAATACAACAGTTAATTAGGCAAATTCCTAATTCCTAGGACATTTGTAGGTGTTGTACAAAACTCACTTGTTTGACAGAAAATGCTGTTGTATATGCTTGTCCTATCGCTGCGTTACAACAGACATACCACATTAATTTTATTTCCATACGCATTTGACGTGCTCAGAATCTCAAAATTGTCTTATAATAGTCTTAAGAATGTACTACATTAAACCTATGGGACTTCTTACATACCCATGTGTATCATATGAGGATTTTTTAAAACAACCTTTGTATCACTTTCTTATAAACTGTGTATGATCTGATTTACAGATGTGACCTATTAAAAAACATTACAAATACAACACATATTTTATATGTGAAAACAGACTGATTGCACAGAACAGAATGCTTTCAAATCCACCTCACCCAAACCTACATACCCTTTTGCCGTAGCTCCGCTAAATTCGTACAGCAAAAACAAAAAACAAACAAAGGTTGTTTGTGAAAGTGGATTTTAGTGCTGAGCACAGCTGGCCACCAGCCATCTTTTCCTTTTCTTCTTCTTGGTTTACAGAAGCCAATGTTATTTCTATCCAAAATAATTTACATATAAGTCCTCATTTGTTGTTTTTGCCAGCTCTTTGTTCCCTCCTGGGCTCACACTTGGAATTGTATAAGACACAAAGACAAGTTCTCATGGATGAATAAGTAAACTTTTTATCTGTGCTTCTTCTCTTGCTGTCCCATCATTAGCTCAAACGCTTTAAGGTCGAGGTTAAACTAACAACACTGAATACATGGAGCAAAGTAGAAATCTGCATCAGCAAAACTTCATCAGCAGTGCTTCATCTCTAGATGAAAAACAAGGGAGAAATAAAGGAGAAACACTATTTTGCTCTTTTTAATCATTATAAAGAAGAAAGGATTTCCCCCCCTGTAGAAACTTCACTTCACACCTCATCAAATTCACAGAAGTGACAAAGTTACAAAGTGAATGTAAGAGTTTATTAGACTGTGTGTGCTGGTAGAAAAGAGTTTCAATTTTCTATGTTTTTCTTCTCAAAATACCTCTGTATGGGGAAACAAATGTGCTATGAGGCTTCCACTCATGAAGGACACTCTGTTTTCTATTAGATTTAAGGTTTCTGCACAATATGTAAAAAAAAAGTGTACAAAAAAGCTTGTTTTTGATAGTGAAACTGTAAAATTGACATGGTGTCCATCTGCTGTTTGTCTTTTGCCACAGACAGAATTCCACTGGAATCAGTAGTACAATTTACACCATTTACACAATTCTCTGGCCATTAAAATTAAATTTGTTTGTTACGCTTTAGTCATATTTTTATGCGGCAATTGAAAATGTTTTGCCATTTTTGGAAGTGTTAGGTAACTTGTTTGTTTCCACAGTTAATGTTGTAATACCTAGTAACTTGGCAATCACCATAAAGGGGATACTAAATTGCTTTGCTTTCCACTCAATAAAGGTTACCTAAAGATAAATGGTCTTTATAAATGGAACTTCTTTAAATTAATCTATAATTCAACACAATAACTCAACACATTTCAGTAATACAACTGTTTCGTGGGGTATAAGTAGCTGGTACATTCTACATTGTTAAATCACATTTCAGAAACACATGGTTTCATAAACTGCTTACAACTGCGTACCAGGAACCCAACAAGACCTAGCATTTTGAAGATGACTAGATCCAGTGATATCGCCAACACAATTTGGCCTTTGTAAAAATTACTCAGATCCCTACTCATTTTTTCATGCATTCAAAACTTCATCTTGGAGAACTGACTGATCACTTTCTGCCCAGTACATCCCACTCTTTGGATGGTGCCACAATAATAAGATAATCTGTGTTATTCACCTTTATATTTAAACCAGATTGGTTTAAATATTCTCTAATAACCTTTCATCCAACTCATTTTCAATATAACTTCATTCATATCAGTTTTCATATCTCAGTTGCTATTGCTATTGTAGGCAATGAGAACCAGAAAATTAATTCTGACAAGTATATTGAGGTTAAAGCACGGCTAATAAACAAAAACACTGAAAATACCAATTTTCCAGAAAAAAATTAAAGGTGTCGCAAATTTTATATTTTTTACTTTTGCATGGCATGAATGAACTTCATATTTAATGGTTTAGCAAGTGAAAACATAAAAACATATGTGAACACTGTACTTGAAAGGTTAAATGCAGTAATCAAAGTAAAGGGTGGCCACACTACATATTGACTTTTTTTTCCTCAAAAACAAAAAAAGAACTTTGTTATTACTATATATTGTTATTTGTTTACTTATTCTTATCAATTTGATCCAATATTACATGAAATAAATACTTGAATAGTACTTTGTTTTTGATTTGTCTTGATTTTGTATTTTTTAATTTCTTCACTCGCTAAACCATTCCATACGGTTTGAAGTTTATTCAGGTTACGGCAAAAGTTAAAAAAAATTAAATTTGAGACACCATTCAATTTTTCTGAAAAATTGGTATTTTCAGTGTTTTTGTTTATGAGCCATACTTTTGCTTTTTTACTTTTTACACTGCCGACAATAGCATTGTTCAATACATTTTCACCAAAAACATAGAGAGGAGTAACTTTTTACTTCTTTTTATTATTAGCCCTTTAAGACAAAACTGGTGGAGTATAATTTTCATTGCACACGTATGTATGGTTTTAAAAGATTCTTACCTCTTACTCTTAGTTTATTTAAATCCCAGTGTGTTCATATGAAATATATGCAATAAGCAAATGTCCTTGTCAAACTTTGAAAGCACATCAAGGTTGTGTTCATGTTTTACTGTGATATACTCCATCATAAAACTTTAAAAGCCTCCACAGATGGCATCTCCAGCAAAATATGATATAGGCAAATGTTCAGTGGGCTGTAAAGACATTCAGTGCTAAACCAGTTGCATTACACTTCCTCTGAACCCTGTGACTTTGACTGAGAAGTTTTCTCCATAATGAAAGTGGTTGAGAAGACTGAAGTCATTAGACATATTGATGGTGACAGAAAGGGTCAGGATTTGAGGCATGGCCCATCCATACAGTGAGTAAACCCATCTCTGTTGGTTCAGGGACAGTATGCTAGTGC
>JBCNYG010000022.1:27418188-27429720 GCA_039654305.1 Porochilus rendahli | reverse complement strand
TTGTCTTGCATTAGGAGGAACCCAGGGCCAACCGCACCAGCATATGGTCTCACAAGGGGTCTGAGGATCTCATCTTGGTACCTAATGCCAGTCAGGCTACCTCTGGCGAGCACATGGAGGGCTGTGTTGCCCCCCAAAGAAATGCCACCCCACACCATTACTGACCCACTGCCAAACCATCCATGCTGGAGGATGTTGAAGGCAGCAGAATGTTCTCCACAGCGTCTCCAGACTCTGTCACATCTATCACATGTGCTCACTGTGAACCTGCTTTCATCTGTGAAGAGCACAGGGCACCAGTGGCGAATTTGCCAATCTTGGTGTACTCTGGCAAATGCCAAACGTCCTGCACGGTGTTGGGCTGTAGGCACAACCCCCACCTGTGGACGTCGGGTCCTCATACCACCTTCATGGAGTCTGTTTCTGACCATTTGAGCAGACACATGCACATTTGTGGCCTGCTGGAGATTATTTTGCAGGACTCTGGCAGTGATCCTCCTGTTCCTCCTTGCACAAAGGCGGAGGTAGCGGTCCTGCTTCTAGGTTGTTGCCCTCCTACAGCCTCCTCCACGTCTCCTGATGTATTGGCCTGTCTTCTGGTAGCACCTCCATGCTCTGGACACTACGCTGACAGACACAGCAAACCTTCATGCCACAGCTTGCATTGATGTGCCATCCTGGATGAGCTGCACAACCTGAGCCACTATTGTGGGTTGTAGATTCTGTCTCATGCTACCACTAGAGTGAAAGAACCACCAGCATTCAAAAGTGACCAAAACATCAGCCAGTAAGCATTGGAACTGAGAAGTGGTCTGTGGTCACCACCTGCAGAACGACTCCTTTATTGGGGATTTCTTGCTAATTGCCTATAATTTCCACCTGTTGTCTGTTCCATTTGCTCAACAGAAATTAATTGCCAGACAGTGTTGCTTCCTAAGTGGACAGTTTGATTTTACAGAAGTGTGATTGACTTGGAGTTACATTGTGTTGTTTAAGTGTTCCCTTTATTTTTTTTTTTAGTTTTTTCAAGTGTTTTCAGGATATTTTATTATACACATTTGTGAACTGTGAAACTATGAGGAGGATAAGGTGTTATTTTTTTTACACACATTTTTTCCCTATGCTTTTGATGCGCATGAAAAGGATCCCAACAGAGCAGTTAGGTAGCTTTCAAAAGTTTCAGATTACAGTAGAAATGGGTTTCAATATAAGATTGAAGTGACATAAAAAGAAAGCAAATCCTGGGTTTTATTTAAGGCAATTTGCTCACCTTGGTGGTGTGCTGGCCTGGTTGTTCTTTACAAATGCTACCGATATTTAGCATGCTCTACGTAACACACCTATTTGGTGGAAATGAATATGAGGTGCTTGAGGATTTGTGGGCTTGGCAGTAAGGTAAGTGCATGATCATGTGGTTCAAGCTTTCATTCATAATAACTTGCACTTGTTTATAGTGCATTTTATTGCTCCTAGAGTCTTAGGTTGTCTTCACACTTCCTTTTGGATTTCTTTGCCCTATTTTGTCCCAACCTTTTTGTGGCAGATTCTGTGTCATGAACTCTGCTCTCCCTTTCTCTGGCCATTTATCTAAAAAACAAAAGATGGATCATGAATCATATATCAGTGTTACAAATTTGAAGCCAAATGGTGGCCATCTTCGTGAGCCCACCTTGCTATTAGACCTTAGTTTGGAGCGGTACCTTTGGAAGCCAAAACAGCTCAAACTTTAGCAACATTTTGTTAAGTTAGTAGCAAGTTGTTTAAAGTATTTTGGATTAATTTAGGGCGGCACGGTGGCTTTGTTGTTAGCACATCTGCCTCACAGCAAGAAGGTCCTGGGTTCGAATCCCAGACTCAGTGAGGGCTCCAGGTACTCCGGTTTCTTCCCCCAGTCAAAGACATTTGTACATTATGCTAATTGGTGTGTGATTGTTGTGTGTGTTGCCCAGTTATTCCTAGCTGATAATTGGGAAATAAAAGGTTTTAGAATGAAATGATCATCATAAATTAATTATTTAATTCCCCTGGCTTTCATTCCATTCAAGTATAAATTTCACTGTTGTGAAGCATAAAGTGAGATCAAGCTTGAGCTCACACATGTCCATGGTTGGCTGGTGTTACTGTGATTGGCACATCTGGTGAAGTGTGTTTCTGAGGCCTGGAGTGAACCAGAGATACCCTGGTCCTCTTGAAAAGAATGCGCTGGTGTTTGCTTTAGCTGATGGGCTCAACGTGTAATGTCAGTTTATTTTTCAGTTTTACAGGAACGGGGTGTGATGCCTCACCTATATAAGTCATTAAGATACAACTGGACACATTTCATTAAAAATGTGAACATTGTGAAAAATGACAAATCTTATCCCAGCCTAAAACGGCTAAACACTAAATATGAGTAGCAACTTGTTTCTAAATGATGACATGTCATGTAGCAACAAAGTGCTTCACTTCACCATTTTAGTGTTGGTACCAGAAGGAAATAGAAAACAACAATAAAGCCATGTATCTTGTGCCTACAATTTGAAAGACACTGTGCACAAAGGTGATGTATGGATTTGTGCAATTGATCCTTTTGTATGGTATCCTTTTGTAAACCTGTGATTATGGAGCCCATGAGCAAACAGATATCTGTCCTGGGTGTGCTGCTTAGAAATCAATGACATTTGTAAAGAGAGACCTTTGTCTTGTATGTTGCTCCTGAACTACAGATAATACAATGTTATTTTTTTAGGTTAAAAAAAATGTGAATACTAATTTTAATAATTACAGACAGATAAGTACAAGTATAAATGTATACAGTAAACACAAATTTACTTAAGGAATGAAAGTAGAAGTTCAGGAAAGTACTCCTTGGATGGGGGAAAGAATTCATGATATGTGTATAAGTCATGTTCGTAGAAAAAAAAAAGAATTATGCTTAGAAGAATGAGCCTTTCCTGGCATGGTTGAAGGCTTATAAAACTAATTTCCCATGGAATATGATGTTCCCCAATTTATCAGTGGCTTAAGTCCTGTAGTTAATCAGATGCAACCTAATCCAAAATGTATCGTAGGTGCCACAAATCAATGTGTGAAAGAAAAGTATTTAATTTTTTTTCCTGATGAAATCTAAGTAAATACCCACAAGAACTTTATTTTGTGAACTAATTCTTTTAGTCTTTGGAAGTACAAGGATAATATTGTTAAAACTAACGAACACGAGGCCTTTATTTGAGTATATTGAAACACCACCAGCCTCATGAACAGTCTTTGTGTTGACAGGATGTTATCCTCGCCGTTTTAGGAATGTCACTTTTCAGGAGTTTAAATTTTAGATAGTTTGTTTCTTGCCATATCATGCATCTTTCTTTGACACTGAGTAATTATTTTATCTGCCTTCTTTTTGAGGCATGTACTAAATAACAATTTAAATACCATTTGCCTGTGGCAAGTTAAATGACATCCATGATAATGGATATTATTCATGATATTACATGATAGCTTTGAGAATCTAGGCCACAGCATCCAGTATCTTGGCTTGTTAGTACCAATTCCAAGGAATGAAAGACATCACTACTCCCCTGGGTTTGGGGTTGCTGAATTTGTTCCTGTTTTGTTTGTGTAGCACGCTGCAGGAAACTGTCATAATTACCCAAAAAGTCTTAACAAAAGACACATTTTCTCAGCAAGAACATTTTCAAAGCCAGGTGTGGATCCAAAGGGGGGGCAATTACATAAACACATAGTATTCAACATATATTTTATTCATTCATTCATTCATTCATATTTTAAATTTTCATTATTACATATAGTTATCAAGTACAGTGTGTGCCCTTGCGCCGACAACTCGCAGCATCTGTATTTTCATTCTGGTGTTTAAAGCCTATACATCGGATGATTGAGGATGATGGAAAAGCATAGATTGCAGCGTACTCTGTTCGACAGTTTTACAAAAGGTTTCCTCATATTTCAATATAATATCAATACCATCAATAACACAAGCAGAGAGTATCCAGACAGGTGTCATTTATTGAATAATCCTCCTTAATACACAGTATAAGCACCGGGAAACTAAATAAAATATATAAACACAAACTGTAGGTGCTTCTCAAAAAAAAAAAATTGACAATTTTCTACAGTATAAGACACTTGAGATCTTTTCTAATAAAAAAAGTGTCATGTACAACAAGTACAACAGTGTAGTATCCTGTTTCACCATATACAAACCATATACAGCTAACTGTAACAGAGCAATGGTATATATCAGAACACAGCAACTGATTAATGGCACATAGCGTCATGTACTTTGTCAGGATAAATCCATCTCTGGCGAGATTACTATGAGATTTCCAGCACTTTCAGTCCCGTAACATGAATGATCAGTAACAATACATTAGACTATAGACTCATTAGACTATAGTAGGATCATTGACATGTAGGTCCATTACTGTGGAAATCCTAAAAGAATGGTTTTTGCAAATTCCCTGTGGGAATAAGTTACCAGTTCCTGTAAAGGGAATAAAAAAGTAAAAAAATAAATAAATAAACAAACCTTTAAAAAAAAGCTCTAAGTGTATGTCTTTACAGGTAACATGCATAAAATGTAATACTTTTGATGTGACTGATTAGTGACACATTTTGGATTACCATAGACTAACTTTGTATTCTTGGGAAACTGTTGGATATCTTTGATTATTCTTGGACATATTGGAGTATTAACCTTGAAATCTTCATTAGCTGACTCAATAATTCTGTCCCTATGTCTCCATGGACATATGCCAACACCCAACACCCTCAGTTCGTCTCACTATAGCAAAAATATATCATCCATCCTGGGTAACATCTCTCTTTTGGTACTTGAAAACAGTAGAGGACGAAGAACGTTGTGTGCCAGACATTCGACGGTAGTTGTTATTAGTTTTTGCACTATTCTATGAGATACTATTCTATTCTATGAGATACTGTAGTCACAAGAAGATTGTCAAACAATATAATTATCGATCAGAAACAATCAACAGTTTGTCAGAATATGTTCTTATATCAGAGAAATAAACACTGAAAACTGACCCCAGCCAAAGTGGATCTGGGGGTCCAGTACATTAGTACACGGTAGATAAGTTGTTAAATAACTGAGTAACTTCAAACAACAAAGGGTTTCTCCAAGGTAGAAGTAAACACAGGTAGGGTTTTTCTTTAACTTTGTGGATTCCTTGCTTCACTAAAGTCATAATTTTTGCAGTTTGACAATTTTATTGGAATAGGAATAACCTATTTTTAGTATCATATTCAACCTGAAAATTATAAAGTGATTTTCTAACTTTGGCTGAGTTTTCCCAAGGGAGGTCAATTTTTAAATTCTGGTAGGCGTAACACAGTAAATCAAAGTTTTTTTGGAGGACATAATGTTTGTTCTTTTCGTTCCTGGTTCTGGTTGTTTCTGTTTTAATATAATCTGTGTGCATTTATTACTCTTCTTACACTTCATACAGACATAGGAACAACAAACATGATTGCTAATTTTTCCTGTATCAACATAGATTAACAGCTAATTATTGCCTTGTGCTTTACAACGGCTCAGAGAAACCTTACAAGGATAATAACCAGCAATGCAATGCTTGGGTCCATGTTTCTGAAACAGTTAGCAATTATTGTGAATGTATATCTATATACATTTAACTTTTCCTGGCTCACGATGCACATGAGTCTGCATTCTATAGCGATAATAATAGTGATCATTCTAAGCTATTTCTTATGCAAATATAAGCTAATCTAAGTTAAAAATAATGTAAGCTAATGATAATATAAGCTATAATCAGCTGCTTCTGAATCTACATTTCATGTAGGGAACCAGCTGTTTACTGCTCACATTTTCCCTCAGAAGCATTTGGAAGCGGGAAATATGCGAGAGGGTTACATAGGCAACCAGAGCTGGCTACGAGTGTGCCATGTTGCTTCATTCACTTGTCGCTCAGCGCTTCCTGTGTGGATGCCGTTTTAGAACGGGGAGTGAAGTTATTCTTTGAATCTCCCTAGAGGAAACACCACATCAAAGACTATACATGTTTTTTGTTTTGTTTTTGTGGTGAGTTTGTAATGAAGGCTGTTTCAATAAAGAGACAATAAAGTTATTCTACAAGAGTTTTAAAAATAAACCTGCGCCTTGACTTTAAGTCAGCACTCCTGCTAGAGCTGCTGAAGAGGGCACCTTCTGACCCCAAATATTAAGGACATTTTTGATGACATGGTTAATGTGCTTAGTTCATGCTTTGTAATTTTTGGTGACTTTGAGTTTGGTGACTTTAACAAAAATTATTTTTTTGGAAGTGAATGGTGACACATTTACATTTTATAACCGCCAGTCGGCCTTAAGCGATCAGGACATTTTGTCTTGCTTCTCCTTCCAATTTCCTGGTTTGACGAAAGAACCGCAAATTGCAAAACTGTTTCTCCAGAACTCCTTAGAGATGATTTTTCTGCTTGACCTCAACCTGAGCTGTTTGTTGAGCAAGCTGTTTACTCTGGTGAAAAATGTCCAAAAAACAGCGCTTATCTGCTCAAAAAAGTACACAAGCATGAATTCTGTTTAATTAATTATGTTTAAGTCTGTTTTTAAATAAATTGCCTACTGGTTTTTTAGTCAGACCACTGAGGCTGAAGCAATAAAAGAAACATCTTGCCATTAATTTATTCCATTTGTTTCAAGCCGTAAGAACTCAGTGCCTTTTTGGAAAGCCAGAGCTTCTGCCAGCCCCTCTAGGAGACATGTGTGTTTACTTTGGTCACGGCATCTCCGCAAGTGTTTGCGTGCATGCTGAGAGAGGAACGAGAGCCAAGTGCGGTCACATGGCCACGCCAAGAGCCACAATTAAAACAAACACACTTCTCTCCTGCTCCCCTGCGAGTGCTGTTAGGACAGCTACTTAAGAGTCTTGGGGTTTTTTCCCCCTAAGAAACACATCGCAGCTCTGACATTTCACGCCGCAAGGTTTAAAACAGAGAGACAATTCCTGCAGCAGGATAAACAAAACAAAAAACAGGATAACAGCTTATGATGCTTCAGAGAGAAGAGAAAGGAGGATAAGAAAAGGCCTATGAAGCACTGCGCAGGGTGTGCCTATAAAATAAGTAACTAAATATCCCTCTAAAAAATAACATTCTTTTATTTTTACTATGCTATAAATATCTAAAGTCAGATTGTCGCTTTTATTGGAATTGCTTGTAAAAGTTGCCTGTGAAAAGATTTGCCAAAATGTGCTTTTCCACAAACCTTTTCGGGAAACCAGAAACCTTTTTTTCCGGAACTCAAGGCACATTACTTGAATATAAATAACTCGGAAGATCGCTTTTATTGAATTTGCTTGTAAAACTGGCTTGTAAATGCTTCTATAACAAGGTGCTGTTTCACTAACCTTTTAGTTTTAGGAAGTCCAGGAGTTTTTCAGGAACCAAGAAAATTTTTCAGACATTCAAAGCACTTCCTAGCTAAATATTTAACAGATTTTGATCTGAGCATATAACCAGTATTGGCGTTGGATTCTAATTCATTAGAAAAATTGTGCATTAAAAATTGTTAAAATAAATCATGATCAATGCATGATCAGAACTTAAAAGTTTAAGCCTGTTGTCGTTCTTCCACTTTACTCTTCAACTGCTATTGCAATCTTCAATTGATAATTACAGGGCGATCGTAAACCAGTTCTTTCAAGACTGGCATAATGGAATATTTATTTTGACTAGAACTAATTACAGCTTGTGCACTTAGAAGAAAATCTTCGAAGCCCACGTGGATCTATTCACGGAGACTGACTTATTAGCCATTTTTGGCTACCAAGAGTTTTTCTCATGGAGCTGTACAACATCTTGCGCTGGCACTGCGGGCCCATACTCAACACTTCAATGAGATTCCACCAGATGTTCAACTTAACAGAAACAGTGTGCCTTCACTATGCATGGAAACAGAGCCTGAAGTTCTTAGTGTGTCTCTTTTCTCAGGCGGTGGGAAGCTGGGGGGTTACTGTCAGGTCAGAGCATATGGTGGGCATTCAGAGATCACAGAGGTCACCAGCTGCTTTGTACTTCTTGTATCTAGAGTGTGTAGAGGAATCAGCCTTGACTGCAACTCTTGGGAAAACTAAACATGGCTGCACTTCCTCTCTCAGGGCAGCTAAGCGGAAGGTCTAAGTGTTTTTGTGTGGGTGCAGTGGAAAGCAGGTTGATAAAATATAGCACGTAAATAAATGAGTAACCTCGTGTTTATACTCAGTGTTAAGCTGATTTATTCAAGGTCTGAATTTTTATTTATTTTTATTTTGCCTTTCAAGGTTTTTTTTAACATTGTGTTTTATTTTAAAATTTTTTACAAGTGCCGTATTTATTTTTGGAATGTTTATTTAGTCTTGTTTTAGTTTTATGAATTTCCCTCCGGTGACACTATTGGCACATGTGGGTATGTCCTGTCCAACCAGCTCAGATGAGAAACAGTCAGTGTAACCTACAGTCCACAGTTTACTACAGCATGTATTGTATTTTTTCTATAAAATTATTCTTTAAATGAATGGTAACATTTTACTAAAGTGAAAAATGTAGGAAAAATATGTACACAATGATGATGTGCCAGGCATTTATTTAGATCATAACAGCAGCACAAGCTAACAGAGATACCAGTCTACAATTTTCTTTAAAGCTGTATTTCACTCTATAATATCTTTGCGCATTTAATGACCTTCTGTACATGAGAGGATAACATAACCAACAAAGTGTATTTAAAAATAAAAGATCTAAAAATAGGTAGGAAATAAAATTTTGAGGGTGGAATGAGAAGATACCACACATGTCAAAGTGATTGTGGCATGGAGTTTTCTCCCTCATTTTACATTGCTGTTGATCCCCATGATTTTTTTTTACTGTTCATAAAGTCTTTCACATGGTGGATATCATATTGACGCTTACACTTTTAAATTTGCTTCTCTTATGTTCCTGTGCAGTAAATTCTAAAACAATCAACAGTAAATGTCATTTATTGGGATTTGTATTTTAGTCAAAGTACTGCTTTTATTCACCTTCAAATTCAAAAGCAATTCTTCTTTTTATAATAAGTTATAAATATTTCAATGCTCCGTCACTGAACACTCTTTGACTGCATTTCTGCAGCAGTGTGGAATTCTGAGATTAGCTTTTGTTTGCTTTACCTGATTGAATTCCAGGCTTCCAATGTGTTAACTGGCAGGTGATAATGTGCAGAAATGACTGTGTTTTCTGTCAATGTGGTGAAAATCAGACTGAAAAACACCCAATTGCATCTAATGGACAGGCACACGAAAAACAAAAAGCCTGCACGTGTGAATGAAGCAGTGCCCGCCTGGGTTATTTTAAGGGATTATCTGTATATAACGGCAGACAATAACTCAGTGCTGAGAGCAATCCAAGACCCCCTTACCCCTCGTAAATTATTTATAATCATCTATAATCACAAAACACATCTTTATTGAACAAAGTACTGTCAGTGTAATTGCTTTTGCAATAATTTTGAAAAAAAAAGTGACTTGACTGCCAATACATTTACATGTTAAGCCATTTGGTAACCTTGTGTGCATCTGGCATTGGGTAATGTTTCAAAAAGCTAATCAGAGGGAGTGAAAATGGGAATTGTAGATTAACTCATATTATAATGTACATTCAGATCACTGAGCATATAGTACAGTCATTAGAAAAAGTAAGTGCACCCATTTTTTTTTACCGTATTCGAACAAACAGATAATAGAACCCTTTTGACCCAAATTAACTCCAGCAAAACTTCCAAAACAAATATCAGTCACATGGAAAAAATAAATACCATCTTTATTTTATCATACCCTCAAGTCCATAAAATTCGGAGTTCAAGATTAGGTTCCATTAATTAAACCCCTGCAGGTGGAACCTGTCTTGTTGTTTTTGCTACTTATGTGCGGTCTTAAAATGACGATATCGAAAGTTATTGGATTGCGTAATTTCACAAACGTAGTTTTCTGAGATATTGCAGTGTCACAGAATTTTTAAAAAATAACAATAAAAGCACCATGTGAAAACTGTGTTTTTTTATATTACTGCAGATGTTTTCTGTCTGATTTGTGTCTTTAAATTTTAAGGGCATTTCGGTTTTAATCCATGCAGAAGTTGTTTTATGGCATTTATGAAATTTCATGTCGTTCATGTTTTCACAAGTATATCTCTTGCCTGCAGATCATCGATAAAGAAGACTCTCAGTTCATGAACACCTGCCCACCCGCTGTCACTGAGAGCGTTCCTCGAAGACGCACGCGGATTCAGGTTTTCTGGACGGCGCCCCCTTCAGGCAGCGGCTGTGTGACACTGAAGTAGGCTCATGAAGTTTCCTGCATATAAATAATTAAATATAAATAATTGGAGCTTTGAACTTTGATCACTGTACTCTTTTTTAATGACAGTTACTTTATTTGAAAAGAACTTCCATTAAAAACAGGGTTTTTTTTTTTTAACTAAACTCTGTTTTTCTGAAGCACACAGTTTACAGCTCATGGCTCAGTGGTTGATTGTTCCAGTTTTTTACAGAATGTCATGCAGAGTGTATTTCCTTTAATGAAAGGCACTTTAATTTCATATGCACCATGAGTGGAGTGCACATTCTGTGGTACATGTAGCAATGAGCATACGCTGATTGATGACTCAAAGGAAATGCACGAGTGTTAGATTAGAACATTGTATATCATTCTGAGTGATAAAAGTGAAAAAATGAAGAAATGCTCTAAATGTGTCAGATTGATGAAATGAAATGAAATGCACAATTTCACTTTATTACATGCTTTATTTTTCAAAATAAACACAGTTCATATGGTATGAGAGAAATTCAGCAAAAACCCATTAGTCCCTTTATCGTGAAATTAGTAGTGCATATTTTATCTATGTGTAAAATTAGCCAGAAACAAATGAGTGCCTTTTGGGCCTTGGATTAAATCTATTAAAACTTCTTAAAGAAGTGGCAAATAACAGATTTGCCTTCAGATTTTACTTTTTTACCTCCAGCACAAGCCAAGGGTTTGGCAGAGGTATTGGAATCACCTGTGTTTGTTTGCCTGTGAACAAAATCCTACCACATCCATTCTTCAACAAATTTGGTGGAAATACTACATTAATGCCATTACTATCTAACACTAATAGGAAAACAAATATGAACTTTCAAATGAAACAATTAACTTTGACCTTGAGTGACCTTAAAAGGTCAAACCCCAGCTGTAGTATATGTCCTACAAATTAGATTTTTTTAATGTTATTTGGTAATTTGGTCCGGTCGTAGTACTAAGGAACGTATCATAAGATGAGTACTTGGGTAATTAAAACCATAACCCCGCTGGCCTGTTTAGTACATTATTTATGCTGCCTGGCTGAGGTACCCTTCACCCTATAAGGGTCCCTTTAGTTTTGTTTAGTTTTTTGATTGGGATATTTTGAGATAGGGCGGCACGGGGGAGTAGTGGTTAGCACGTCCGCCTCACAGCAAGAAGGTCCTGGGTTCGATTCCCAGCTCGGGCGTTTCTGTGTGGA
>JBCNYG010000022.1:27362086-27373455 GCA_039654305.1 Porochilus rendahli | reverse complement strand
GTGTGTGTGTGTTTGTGTGTGTGTGTGTGTGTGTGTGTGTGTGTGTGTGTGTGTGTGTGTGTGTGTGTGTGTGTGGTAATGGTAGTAATAGTTGTGCTGGACGCTGTAATCTTTTTGACCGTTAGGTATATATTTTTTTTGCGCAGATCCCTTAGGCTCCTTGTGTAATATGAAACACAAGCTTTAATTGTGTATGGCACATGTTGGATCCAGAGGCTAGCAGGCTAGATATATTGCTATAAAAACTGGTTATTACATTGATGAAGAATTATCTTCCACCCTCCCAGGAGCTGGATGTCTTATTGTGAGACTGGGGGCGATTATTTCTCACACCGCACCTGGTGGCCTCATGCCCAGATCGAATCAAATTCATTTCTAAGACATGTCTGTAAAAGTGTGTATAATCATGAAGTTAATCCTTGTGTAAATCATGAAATTGAACTGGGCTTCAAGACAAACTTGACCACTAAGATTGATTTTTGCTTAAAATTAAATTGCCATTGTTGGCAACACAGTGGTTCAGTGGTTAGCACTGTCATCTTTATAGTTAAAAGGTTTCGGATTCAAGGCGCACAGCTAACTGATTTATTTTTCTGTGGAGGTTGTCTGCTGTTAGTGTGGGTTTCCTCCGGGTCCTCTGGTTTCCTGGAACAGTCTAAAGATATGCACAGTCAGTTGGGGTGTGAATGGCTGTTTGCCTCTGTGTTAGCTCTGTGATAGTGGTAGATTTAAGATTTGTTTAGGATGCACCCCGCCTGTCACCCGAGGTCAGCTGGGATTGGCCAACACTTATTACGGAAGGTGGGGTGGTGGTTGAGGGGCAGCTTTAAAGCAGTAGTAACTGTAAGCTGTAGAAATGTACCCCCCCCCCCTCTAAGAATCCACCTCTCTGAAAATTTCTTCATACAGTGTAATATGATTAAATGAATCAAAGAGAATGCATATGAGTACATATTAAATCAACAATGTAAATTATGATAAACATTTGCATTAGTTTTAAATTATTTTCTAAGATTCATTCTAAACATTTAGACATGTCTATCCATTCATTCATTTTCTAAGCTGCTTAATCCTAATTAGGGTCTCGGGGAGCTGGCGCTCATCTCAGCCGACTCTATCAAATTCTGAGTGTGAAGTACACCCTGAACAGCTTTCCAGGCCATTGCAGGGCCAACACACATACGACCATTCACACTCCCTTTCACACCTGGGGGTAATTTGGAACAGCCAATCAGCCTACTGTGCATGTTTTTGGACTGTGGAAGGAAACTGGAGTACCTGGAGGAAACCCACCAAGCATGGGGAGATCATGCAACCTGCATGCAAATGTGCAATCTTCACACAGAAACGGCCGAGCACGCGAATTGAACCCGGGACATTCTTGCTGTGAGGTAAATGTTCTAACCACTGTGCCAACGTTGCCTCCCTTTTAATACTAAGGATTTAATACTAATACTTCTAATACTAAGCAATTTTTACCATGCTGATATTTGAATTTGGAAATATCGTTTTTGAGCAGTTTTGTGATAATTTACTGTCACGCTGCAGAGCAGCAAAGAGTGATGCAAATTGCAGATCGAACTCACTTTTACAGCTACATAGGCAGTAATATTTAAAACACCACAAAAATTTGTCATCAGTAGGCAGGTTTAGTTAATTTGATCAGGCAAGGCAGAGAGGATAAACGAGAGGCAGGCAGAGGTCATGCACAAACACAGGTGGGTTGTCAAGTCTAAGGTCAAGGCCGAAATACACTAAAGTTGGTCATATGCACAAAAAAGCACAGGCAAAAATAAACAGCTTGGTATGCACTGAGAGAAACACACGATAGCA
Source organism: Porochilus rendahli (assembly GCA_039654305.1). Lineage (NCBI taxonomy): Eukaryota > Metazoa > Chordata > Actinopteri > Siluriformes > Plotosidae > Porochilus > Porochilus rendahli. The sequence continues at coordinate 27,371,622 of JBCNYG010000022.1, read as the reverse complement.
CTACATTCCAACAGTGTGTCCAAAGCCAAGTCCTTATATGCTGTGAGTTGATTGCAGGTGAGAGGTGACGGTTATATTCTGGGTAATGTGACTACAAATCAGGTAATCCAAAGTGGTGAAAAGAATGTTGAAAGATATAGCGTGCAGGTTGAGAAGATAGTGAAGGGACGGTCTAATTATTGAGCGTTTCCAAGCGATATATGTTTGTCTTTAACTGGAGGGAACAGGCTTTTACATTCAAATTTGATTCATGTTCTTCAGATGTACTATTAATTTGCACATGCAGTTCCACAGTGTGCTTTGCATTTTAGGTTTAAACCGTCACAGTTGCACTTTATTAACTTATTTTGCTCACGTGACCTAACGCTCAGCTTTCGTGTGGTTTTAGGAAGTTTGCACACTTGCAAGCCTTTACTAAGTCAGAGCCTGTGTGTTTTCAAAATCGACAGCTTTGAGCTTAAGGTGTAACAAAACAACTGCATGATCTGGAAATCACTCGACATCTGGGGAGTGTAAACACTTCATCTTCCGGAGCAAATCGGATGAGCCGAGAATGTTAAGGGAGAATGATGGATGAAGATAGATTGCAAAATATGAACTCGGGGCCCAAAGTTGTATGCTCTTGTTTGGCTTTGTCTGTTTTGAGTGTGATGGACATCTCTATTTCTTTCTGTGTCACAAGTGTCTCCAAATACTTTTCGGCTGACATCCTGTTTCTCCTGTTTGCTAAACAAATCCCAGAGATCTCTTTCCTGCCTCGCCTGTATCCCTCTGAGGATTCATTTTGTTGAAACGTGCTGTGGAGAGATGAAGAGAAAGCTTGCTCGCTCTCATCACCTTCCTTTCATTAGTTTCATTCATTTCAGATGAAATTGCATTGGAGTGAAGGACTGCATAGTGTAGCGAGGTCAACACGCAACAGCAACCTTCAGGATGCTCTCAATATTTTAATGTGTATGATGAGGTTGCATCTTTAGTCTCTCTTTCTCTCACTCTCTATCTTTCTCTCTCTTTCCCACACACACACACACACACACACACACACACACACACACACACACACACACACACACCAATACAACTCTCAGCATATTACCGCCTGTCAAGCATGCTGGTTTGCTACTGTAAAACTGCTGAGCCTATATCAGAAGAAGCTTTAACACACAGCACCAGCCCCCCTTTTGTGTGTGCAAGTGTGTGTTTATGTAATATGACAACACCTTGAGGTATTTCAGTTGAGTAGTGGCATGTATAAGGACAAGGTGCACTTCTCAATCCCCACAGGAACATAAATTGTTCGCAGAACGGATCCTCACACCAGCTGTGCAGCCAAAAGATTTCTGTAATAAGATTCAGACAATGTGGTCCGATCTCTCGAGTCCCTCTTATCTGCTACAGGCTTCCTGTCTGCTACAGGAGTTTGATGCAAGCATACAGACGTGTCTCCATATAGTTTCACACATACTTGTCCTCAGACTCACCTTCTCACACAGTACATACACACGCCTCTAGAGGCTGAATGACTGACTGTCAGAAGGCTAACGCACTCCATAAAGGAATTAAGAGGTATAAAGACAGCCGGGGTAAATAGTGTAAGTGCTTATAACCCAAAAGGTAGGTCAATATTTATGCAGGGCAGATTTTATGCAATCAGATTACGCAAATTATCATTAGGGCTGTTTACAACTTCAAGGTTTCTACATTTTCCTTGAATAGAAATGTCCAAGGCGTGCTTTTCCTAGGGCACTTAATTCAATTTTAAATCCAAGTTCTTGCCTTTGTAGCCCAAAAAAATCAATAATAAAAAATATAGAATAAATGTTAAATGTATTAAATTAAAAATGACAAACAGTAAAAATATAATTATAATATGCTCATACATGATGGTAAGAATTTAGATAAACATCTATCAGGAATTTCTTATACAGTAGGGTCGATATAATACATTGAATAATATATGTACATTCTTGGAGCGGGAGATTGACAGGCGGATCGGTGTAAAGCGGAGCTTGTATCTGCCCGGCGTGGTGAAGAGGGAGCTGAGCCAGAAGGCAAGGCTCCCAATTTACCAGTCAATATACGTTCCTACCCTCACATATGGTCACGGGCTTTGGGTAGTGACCGAAAGAATGAGATCGCGAATACAGGCGGCTGAAATAAGCTTCCTTCACAGGGTGGCGGGGCTCTGCCTTAGAGATAGGGTGAGAAGTTCTGTCATCCGGGAGGAACTCGGAGTAGAACCGCTGCTCCTTCGTGTTGAGAGGAGCCAGTTGAGGTGGCTCATGCATCTGATTAGAATGCCTCCCGAACGCCTCCCTGGTGTGGTGTTTCGGGCATGTCCAACTGGGAGGAGACCCCGGGGCCGACCCAGAACACGCTGGAGGGACTACGTGTCTTGGCTGGTCTGGGAACGACTTGGCATCCCCCGGTAAGAGCTGGAGGAAGTAGCTGGGGAGAAGGACATGTGGACCTCACTGCTTAGGCTGCTGCTCCTGCGTCCCGACCCGGGACCAAATGGAATGAGTGAGTGAATGAGGTTTCAGTTTGCAGAGGCAAAAACTGTATAATATTAGGGTTCCGGACATTTACTTGCTGCGTGCTGAAGCACGTTCAGTCAATCGTTGAATTCTGTTTTTAGCTTTAAATGCCGTTTGAATGTTCTCTTGATGTCTGACTGTTTTTCATTGGCTTGTATTGACTCCGTCCACCAGGAAGTTGCCTATTTTTGGAAATTTATTATTTTTTTTCACCTATTTTTATTGAACTCTTTCCCTCTTCTCCTGTGGAATTTATCTGATTTTCTAACTTGGGGGAAAAACTCCAGACATGTTGGATAAATAATTGTGAGGAAATACAGTGGGTATTAAAAGTATACACACCTGTTTGAATGCCAGGTTTTTGCATTGACTGGAAAAACTTAAAATAACTTTCACCAAATTTGTCGGATGTTCTCATGTTTCGTAGGTAAAAATGTCCTAATGTGTGACATTTTCCTCTCTACATGCCAATATTTAGCTTCATACGGTCAGATTCACCTTAAACTTGACCCTGTGGTTACCACTCCCCCAAGAGTCGAAGGGTGTGAGGGCATTAAAGGCCCGACGACTGCACAGTGATCACATGTGATTGGAAATTCAAAGTATGTTTGTGGGATTTGCACAAGATTTTGTTTGATGCTATCATCAGACCTCAGAGTTCATATATCTTTTGACTCTGCCCAACAGGAAGTCAGCCATATTGAAAGGTGGGATTCCAAATTTCTCTTGCAGGGTTTTGAGGAGCTTGACTTTGCTAAAATCTCACACAAGCATTTCTCTTAGTAATAATTTAAATTTGATTTTGTCCATTCCCTTCAGTTGGCCTCATTGACTACATAGTGCCCCTAATTTGAAAATTCCCAGAAACTCCTGAGAAACTTGTGGTACACCTAAAGAAAAGATTAATGTTAAAGATTATCGTCGTTAGCTCAACTGAGAGATACTTTCAGGCTTCTTAGCACCCACATGGTTAACAATCCCAGTTTAAAAACATCTGTTTTACAGTGTCTGGTTAGAGTCACAGCACCACCTTCTGCCAAAGAAATATTAGTTTGTTTTGAAGTCCTGCTACTACAAGTTTGACTTGGTACACCTCAAAATTAGTCAGAGAAGTGTGAAGATCTTAAAGATATGTGTGGGGAATATTGTGACTTCACTTTTAACTGTATTGTTCTGGCAACGCTGCAAAGTCGGCCCTTCACCGTGACACAGCAAGTCCCTGTGATTGACCTCGGGATGGTGGAAACCTCATACACACATATGTGGACTCCGGAAATGAAATGGTTTATGGTTCTGGTGATGGGTGTGGCTCCTTGGTGCCCCCTAGAAAACCTCAATGATTTTGGTCCTACAGAATTAATTAGAAGATAGCAGCGATAACAAGGATTTTATGATTTATTTTTCAATTTTAAAGCATGATAATGATAACCCTGCTCCAAGAGACAGTAACAAAGTGTGAGCGTCTGTCCTTTAACAGATCGTGTCTTTCCTGTGTAGCATACACGGTGTTAACTTAGACTGGTGTAACGCAGCACCACATCATGTGACTATTCTGTTGATTTGCTAATCAGACAAATCAACTACTGTGTGACTGCCATGAAGCCCGTAAGGTGGCTCTGACCATGCCTGACTGACTTTGAACGTGTTGGTACTTTATCATATGTGTAATAAGTATCTAAGTAGCGTGTAAGTATCAGAGTATCCTATGTGAACTTTTGAAACAGTGAGTAATTAAAATTCACTACAGGTACCCTTTAAAGCCCCAGTTTTTAAAGGGCTTTAGATACATTTGTATTTAATATCTTTTTTTACAATATTGTGTTCTTTCAGGATCCGCACCCTTCCCAAGTTGTCTTTTGAGGAGAGTGAGCAGCGGGCTCTGCTCCTTAAGCAGTGGTCCATTTACAAAAGCTCCCAGCACCGGGATGAGATGGCAGCTATTGAAGAGGCACTAAAGGCCCAGACACAAGCTTTACAAGAGCTTCAGCTGGAATCAGTAGAACTTTACAAAGCAGCACTCAGTCCTGACAGTTGTCTTTTCCCTTTCCAGCACCATGGTCCCTGCTATACACCATCTATTCTAAAACACGAGGCCCCTGATGGAAAATATAATGACATCACACGAGTGTACACTCAGTGATGGAGTCTAATAACTGCTGCAGGTGCTCAGCAAACATTTGTGAAGGCATGTTACTTCTCGTTTGTCGTTTCTATGCCATTTAAAATTGAAATGATTGAAGTAATACTGAGCAGTTGTTTTAAATGTTAAGGCTGAAGACCGTGTTAACTCTTTCTTAAATCATAAATTTGAATTCTGTGTTAATACTATGAAAGTTATAAATGTATTATTGACCTATAAAATAAATATTATTCTATTAGTGCTGTGCCATCATAACTGATTTATTTGAATGTGGAGTGATAGACTAGAACCGCTGTAATTTTTGAGAGAACCCACTTTGTGTTTCGTTTGTAGTAATATTGAGCTGCATGTGACCACGAAGAGACTGTAAAAAATCTGGTTCAATCAAGAACACTTAAGAAAACCTTGATTTGATGTAAAGGAAATGTAGCACCGCATGAAATTAGATTACATATTGGAGATGCCTTTAAAATCATTACTGTTTTTTTTTAAATAAATCAACTGCTGGTTTTAGCTTAAATGGCTTTAACCCAAATTTATCCTGTTAAAAAGGACACATGCTGCTAGAAAGTTTTTAACATGTGAGAAAATTGAACCAATATAAATAATTTTAGAACATTTCCTTTATTAATGTGACCTACAATCTATAAAATATAATTGAAAAACAAATGGGAATCATGAGATAATAAAAGTCTAAAATAATCTGGTAAACAAGGGTGCACACCCTCAAACAACTGGAGTGTGGCTGTGTTTAGAATTACCCAACCGAGAAAGTGACTGAGAAACCCCAAATTCAATTCAATTCAGTTTTATTTGTGTGGTGCTTTTTACAATAGACGTTGTCACAAAGCATCTTTACTCAGTAAATTAAATTAGGGAGGAATTTTTCTCTACAACCCTCTACACATCCCTAATGAGAAGCCCGCGGCGACCGTGGAAGGAAAAACTCCCTCATTCGACACGAGGAAGAAACCTTGAGAGGAACCAGGCTCAGGAGGGAAACCCATTTGACAAATAAAGGTCAGCATTTCTAGTATAGTTCTCCTTTTACTAATTTACTTCCATCTTACAGCAAAAGCCACGGTCCACAAAGAGCTCTCATTGTATTCGTAGGCGTCAGTCAGGAAAACATACAGAAGATTTTCAGTATTCATGGAACACCGAACACCATCAGAAATAAGTGGAGAACATATAGCACCATCACGTTCCCACGACCTGCACACCCCTCCAAAAATGAAAAAAAGACGAGAAGAAAAGTGGTCCAGGAGGCCGAGTACTGGTTGTGTACACTTACGGCATTTGTCAGACGCCCTTTTCCAGAGCAACTTACAATTATCATTTTTATACAACTGAGGGTTAAGAGCCCACTCCAGGGCCCAGCAGTGGTGGTACTTTGGATCAGTATCCCAGTTGCCTTAAGAATTTGCACCTTCATGGTTGGAGTTGGCCAAAAAAATAAATAAATCATAATGAACTTAAGAAATAATTTTTTTAAACTATTAATTTCTATATGAGTTATTCTCTCTTGTAGGAATTAAATGTTCAATTCCACTCCTGATTTCAATGCTTGATAAATTGCTAAGGAGAAGAAATAGACATTACACCCCCCCCACACACACACACAATAAATGATACTACTGTGTAATAATAATAATAATAATAATAATAATAATTAATGAGGAAAGGTGTAACGTTGATTTGAAACTATAAACTTTCTTCACGATTCATAACAACTGGAAAACCATGAAATACTAACGGGTCAGAACATTGCTTGGGTTTGGTTAGCACTGTGTAGCAGAGTGAGTAATACATTGTGAACAGCTACATAGGGTTTACTGCTATTACAAAATAAAAGTTCCACTTTCCCCATTCGAAATAACATTTGCAGACAGACTCAAAAAACACACCTTTATAAAAGTACTTTATTACCTCCTCTTAAAGTTGATTCTTTACTTCTATACCAAATATTCATTTGTTTTCTGATTTCCGCTTTATCCTTTATTAGGGTTACAAGGAGGCTGGTGCCTATCTCATACTCTGGGTGAAGCTGGGGTACACCCTGTACCGCTCGCCAGACCATTGCAGGGCAATTAACATACAACCGTTCACACTCGCCCTCACACCTAGGGGTGATCTTGAACAGCCAATTAGCCTACTGTTGATGTTTTTAGATTGTGGCCGGAAACCAGAGCACCAGGAGAAAACCCACGTAAGCACGGGGAGAAAATGCAAACTCCACACTGAAACACCCAAGCCTGGGAATCGAACCCATGCCCTCTTGCTATGAGGCGGATGAGCTTATACGGAATATGCAAGAACATATCAAAGTTAGGTCATCTGCTTTTTTTCCCCTGATTTTTGCTTCATATTAAATAAAAATAATAAATTTTAAAATAAATGCATAAACAAGGATATTAAACATTCCAGATATGGACATTACCAGGACATAACATTATGTTTATCATAACAGTTTATTATTATTCATAATTGTTACATTATTAAGTGTAAACAAACAGCAGGCAAACATACATGTTTTTGCTAATTTATCATTCCATATCCAGTCGGTTTCACCTCTACATTATCAAAATATTTTTCAGTAGGATATGCACTGGGCTTTAGGGTGAAAGGAAAGAGAATAATAAAAACATTTTGCCTAGAAATTAAAGTTTCTAAAATATTAATAAGGACAATGGAATGTTATGAGTTGTCTCCAGTGCACGATAAACATTTAGAAAGATGCTGAATAGTCAACTTGATGCAAATATTGTGATCATAAAAAAATCGTGAGTGTCTGTGGTCTGTGGCTTGAATCATACAAATTCTATCCATCCTTTCGTTTGCTGAACGTCTTACTCCTGTTAGGGTCGCAGGGAAGCTGGAGCTCATCTCAGCCAACTGGGTGAAAGCAGGATACACCCTGAAGAATGCACCAGTCCATTGCAGGGCCAACACTCACACCTACAGCGGCTTGCAAAATTCATACCCCTTGAACTTTTCCACATTTTGTCACATTACAACAAACGTAAATGTATACTTTTGGGATTTTATGACATATCAACAAAACGGGGTTCGTAATTGTGAAGGTGAAGGAAAATCATATATGGGCTTTAACATTTTTTTACAAATAAAAAAAGTGTGGTTTTGTAGAGGAAACCTTAAAAATTAATAAACCACCAGACATACAACAAGATTGCAAATGGACAAGTTTTTATAAAAGTTTCGTAACACTTGACCTGTATGTAATTTGTATGCCTCTGTTTTCTTTCATTACTCATCACATTAAACTGTAATAAAATCGGAGTCATAGAAGGCTGTAAATCAGCTCTGTTGATCCACAGCTGCTGGTAGTTACATTTTCTACATTCATTCGACCCATTAAATATGGTTGCTATGTCCACATCTTGCACATTATACTTTTTTCTAGACAGAAATTAATGTGATGTAGGTACATTCAGAATAAAGCGACTCATAAAGCACTCAAACATCATCTACCTTGAGCTACATTATAAAGAGAACTACTGTAAGCCTATATGACAAAAGAATGTTTAAGTGATTTTTACATAGTTAATCTCACTTTTTGAGGATAAAAAATTTAATTAAAAACATTAAGCATTCACGAGCTTTGGGAACGAGCTTTGGGTAGCGACCGAAAGAACAAGATTGCGAATACAAGCGGCTGGAATGAGCTTCCTTCGCAGGGTGGCAGGTCTCTCTCTTAGAGATAGGGTGAGAAGTTCTGTCATCCGGGAGGAACTCGGAGTAGAACCGCTGCTCCTTCGCATTGAGAGGAGCCAGTTGAGGTGGATCTGATTAGAATGCCTCCCGAACGCCTCCCTGGGGTTTTATTATTATTAACACGCTGGAGGGACTACGTCTCTCGGCTGGTCTGGGAACGCCTTGGCACCCCCCTGAAGAGCTGGAGGAAGTGGCTGGGGAGAGGGACGTGTGGACCTCACTGCTTAGGCTGCTGTCCCCGCGATATATAATGCAATATAAAGCTATGTGGTAACGTGTTATTTGCAGTAGATGTAGATTATATAACCTACTGAGAATCTTCCTTTAGGGACTGTTCAGGTGAAATAGAAGTGATGTACTAGCAGTTAAACAGGCGCACACATCTGATCTGATCATTTTGTAATTACATGAGACTCTCCAGGAACTCTCTTGGTATTGGGTCTTTGGTCGTCCTCTTGATCGTTATCTTCTCCTGTATCCCATACATTCAGGTTTTGGAGCCTGAATAAGCTGCTTTATTGCTCTATAGGGAGAAGTCCTGCAATCATATCAGGCTAAATGGATCTTTGTTCTCTTAGAACCCTCATGCAAAACACTTTTCATCTTGGTTCAGTACAGTTTTTTTGGCCTGACTGTCAATATAGTGAACAAACAAGTTCCAAATAAAATGCAAATGGACGAGGCTTGTAAACGGACGAGGCTTTCCTTTTCCAGGAAAGGCAATAGTAGAGACAATACATTCAGGTTTCCACTAGTTGTTGTATTGTTTACGATTCAAGAACAATGTGTAGTTTCAGTAGCAACTTTTGTAATATTTCACTTCAAGTGCCTCACAGTCTTGTCCTCTAATATGCACAAGTATGCTTTTAATGGGTAGGAGGGATAGTGACTATAAAACAGTCATTCCTAAAAAGTTTAAACAGCACATTTTAAAACCCTTAAATTAAATCGGAACATCTACTCTTCAATCACACAGGATTCCTTTCAACTCCCAAAGCAGAACCACATATTCTAGCGATATTTAACATTTTAAACATTATATCCAAATTCATTCATTCATTCATTTTCTGAACTGCTTATTCCTAATTAGGGTCGCGGGGAGGCTGGTGCCCATCTCAGCCGAC
>JBCNYG010000022.1:27341737-27357346 GCA_039654305.1 Porochilus rendahli | reverse complement strand
CAGCCACTTCCTTCAGCTCTTCCAGGTCGACACCTGGGCGTCCCCAAACCAGCCGAGAGGCACAGTTCTTCCAGCGTGTTCTGGGTTGACCCCTCTTTCAGGTTGGATCAGGAGGCATTCTAATTAGATGCCCGAGCCACCTCAACTGGCTCCTCTCAACGCAGAGGAGCAGCGGTTCTACACCAAGCTCCTTCCGGATGACCAAACTTTTTACTCTATCTCTAACGAGATAAGCCCTCCTGTAAAGAAAGCTCATTTTGGTCGCTTGTATTCACGACCTTGTTCTTTCGGTCACTACCCAAAGCTTGTGACCACAGGTGAGGGTAGGAACATAAAGCGACTGGTACATCGAGAGCTTTGCCTTCCGGATCAGCTCCGTCTTCACCACGACAGACCGGTACAAGCCCTGCTTTACAGCAGAGGCTGAACCGATCCGCCTGTCAGTCTCCCTTCCCTCACTCGCGAACAAGACCCCAAGATACTTGAACTCCTCCACCTGGGCCAGGAAATCATTCCAGACCCGGAGTGTGCATTCTACCCTTTTCCGGCTGAGAACCATGGCCTCAGACTTGGAGATGCTGATTCTCATCCAGGCCGCTTCACACTCGCTTTCACACACACGCTGCGAATTGCTCCAATGAGAGCTGGAGGTCCCGGCCTGATGAAGCCAAAAGGACAACGTCGTCTGCAAAACGCAGAGGCAAGATCCTATAGCCACCAAACCAGAACCCCTCAACGCCTTGGCTGCACCTAAAAAATGTATCCATAAAAAATTATGAATAGAATTTCTGTGCGCAGCCAAGGCGTTGAGGGATTCATGGCAAATTGGTTTCCAGTGGGGGTTGAACTCTGCCAAGGCTGTGTTTTGTCACTGGTTCTGTTCATAATTTTTCTTTGTGAGTTATGGTTCTAAAATATTGCACTCAAAAAATTAGTAAAAGTATTAGAAGGAGATTTGGGAATCAAGGAAATAAGGATTCACTTCAATTTAAAATAACTTTCATTTGTCGTTTGGATGTTGTTTTTGTAAAAAGTACTTCCTTTCTATATATATTATCCTCCTCTCATCTCGCACTTCTCTAAAAACAGCATTCACTCACATGTGGCTCAGACTTATAGCACACAAGCATTTTCTTTTTTTTTTTTTTAATTAGCCTGCTGTTTTCTTTAGTATATTTTCTGAGGCAGGAGCTCCTCTATGAAATAGTTTGAATTTGTTGTTTGGATGTGTGTTTTGTTTTTTTTTTTGTTTTTTTTGTAAAAAGAAAACAACAATAAATGATGCATAACCGTATCATTGTGGATAACAGTAAATCTGCATCCGATGCATACAGACAACAGACAAACAAGCCATCCAAAATCAAGTCAATTGTTTCTTAATTGTGTGTTTGAACCTGTCTGTGTTGAAGGTGATCTGGAAGGATGACCTGTGTTCAACACGGTTTCTTGAATTATCCTTAACATTATACACCTGTTTGTTTTGTTTTGTTTCTGGCCTCATGATGCAAGCTTTTGGACAATTGTCCTCTCCATCTATGCTATGTTTGGACTGGATTCTGACACTTTCTCAGTTGCTTCAGATCTTTGATTAGATCAGATTTACTTCTAGTAGCATGATAAATTGTTCTGTATTGCTTGCCACTCTGAAGGAAACCTTAAATGTTTTATATAGATCCTTACATCAGAGGGTGACCCTTTCAAAAAATGTCTTTTTTAAGACTATAAGCTACTGTATATTGCAAGCTTCCTGACAACAGTATTCAAATGTAAATGTTAGAAGCTTGATGCTTAATGCTGCATAGATTTTTAACAATACAATTATACAGAATTAGGATTTACACAATGTGCTAATCTTAGCTGTTTATAATTGTATTGTCATTATTTTTTTTAAAAGAACTTTTTAAGAACAGTGCAGTTAACGAAAGGAGAAACATATGTCAAAGGAACTGACAAGATGTGCACAGCCTAAGAGATTTGATATATGAGCCTACTAAGTAAATTAAATGACACTGCATTTATCACTACTCAGGTAGTAAAAGTTATACACTACTTGAATTAAAAGCAATAACGCTTCCACCTCACTAGTGAAGAATGACGTTAGAGTAATTAATAGTTTTGCCCTTTTTAGCAACACGTCTGTGCTGCTTCTTAAATAAGTTTATCTCCTCAACGGCTCAGAGTTTTCCTTATTTTTAGGAAATTATTAACTAAAACTGCCACATTCTCATAAAAATTGTGTGGATGTAGTAGAGACTTATAAGGATGTGGTATAGTCTCCATGGACGTGGTCGAACTAGTACGAATGTGGTCTAATCAGGACACAGTAAGAATTTAATAAGGACGGTGTAACACCAGCAATGACGTAGGAATGACATAAATAAACCAAGTAGGGATGTCAGTGGCATAGTCCAGGTGTGGTGTGGACTTGTTCAAAGTACACAAATAAACTTGCAGACCGAATGAAAAAGCACAGTGTATAGTCCAGTATTTATAATAACCGGCTAGATGCAGTGAGAATGTGGAAAGAGCGTGGTGTGATCTGATTGTTCGAAGTAAGAACGTACATGTGTGATCATGCATGTGGTAAGAAATAAGTGGGAACATGCTAGACGCAGTGAAAACCTGGCATGGACATAGTAAGGATGTAGTATGAACTTGAAAACTGCACCATTTTTCCAACTGTGTTTATTCCCATTTTTTGGAAGCTGTGCGGATTCAGGATTTTTTCCTGAGTGTGATAGTGGGGTGAAGCAAATATTAGTCCATTTTTAGGAGGAAAAAGGGAAATTTAGGTATGTAGCTTTGAAGGTCAGGTTTAATGATTTTTAATCCAAAAGTTTTTCTGGAAGTGGTTTCCCCACCTCGCCCTGAAATGCTGATTTTGAGTGCACTGCATGGCCTGTTTGGCTTCATCCTCCCATTTATGGTCCTTCTGCTCTATGTACCTACTCTGTTTTGATTGGTTACCTGAAAGCTCCATGCTCAGTATGCTGGAAGGTAGCCCAGGATAGTTAGATACCGCTGTGTGGGGCAGTGGGGAAAGAAAAGCTACTCAGAAGGTCTCCTTCATTTGTTGAATCGCTCAATTCTACTAGGGTTATGGGGAGGCTGGGGCCTAACAGCTAACTCTGTGTGAAGCTGTCTAGTCCATTGCAGAGCCACCACACACACACACACACACACACACACACACACACAAACATTCACACCTAGGGGCAATTTAGAACAGCCAATTAGCCTAATGTGCATTGTCTTGGGACTGTGGGGGGAAACTGAAGCACATGGCGGAAACCCATACAAGCAACGGAAGAAATTTAAACTCCACACATAAAACACCCTTGCCGAGCTAAGGACTTGAACACTTCTTGCTGTGAAGCAGATGTGTTAGCCACTGTGCCACCATACTGTGATTTTTGGTCAAAAAAGTGGAAAACGCCCTTTATGGGAAAAAATGGAAAAACCGTCCCTTTAATTATATTAATTATTACACAGCAAAACCCAAGTGATTTTATTTAGTAAAACCAGGGTGAAATATTAAACAAATTTAAACAAAGATTCTTTGCACTTCGAAATGCAGCACGGCTCATTGTTAGGTCCTATTCTGTTCTTTTAATGAAAGCACACTGTTTGAGTAGCATAAATAATTACAGTTCTCAATTGTTGTTACCACAGCTAATAATAATTTCACCACATACTAGGTAGCCTAGAGCAGAGTATCGGTCTCATTAGGTCGAGTACTTGGACAGACTTTGAAGGTTGCCACAGGGTATTAAATGCAGAAAATGGATTGTGATGGTTTCGGTCTGGGAGAAGAAGTAGTTGGCACATGCACTTAAGAGACAAGTTTTACTCACTGAAATAATCATACTTTTAAGTATCCAAGGAGTGAAAAAAAGCCTGCCTGAATAAGTCTTAAATTTAATAAGCAGAAAGGATGTTTCAACGTCCAATAGTTTCAAAAAAAGTGAGTTAGTTTGGGGAGCTGGTGTGAGATGAGATTAAGTGTGACATTGCTGAAAATAATTGCTACAAATGTGCAAATTGGAACCATTACCTGCAGCCCTGCATCGTTATGGCACAATTACAGTCAAATAGAGATGACTTAATCCAGGCCTAGAGCTCTAGAGCTTTCTGTGATGAGAAAAGTGATAACACACACACACACACACACACACACACACACATATTCACAGTGGGATGCAGGTTTATGGCGAAGCGATATGCCTCAGTGGTGAGTTCAGGAGGTCATATAGCCTGACAGCCAGAATATTTTAAAGAGCAGCGGTAATGCTGCTATTCGAACCAAAAACTTGTCTGTGCTTTTAACAGTAAATCGAACCCTTTTCTGTTTGTTTTACTGGTGGAAACTGTGATTGTTGATCCTCATGTGGACTCTGTTACAGTAAGTTTTTAAATGCACTACATTCCGAAAAGTTTGTGGATAACTCGTCATCACACCCAATCTGTATATAATTATTCAACACTCCACTCCTGTTATAATAATCTATTAGTTTCCACTAACTTCTCGGTGTGACTCGGGGGAATTTATTTCATTCAACCACAAGGGCATTAGCGAGGCCAGGCACTGATGTTAAGTGAGGAGGCTCTGGTTCCAGAAGGTTTCAAGCCTATACTTAAACCTGGGGCAATTTCGAACAGCCGTTTAGCCCAATCTGCATGTTCTTTGGAACCCTCTTGCTGTGAGGCGTTTTGGCTATACTGAAGGGAAATTGTGATGTACAAAGAAGTGCTATTCAATTGTGTGCTTTAAACTTTGTTGTAACAGCTCTTGGAAGAACCATGTACAGGATGTCAGATGTCCACATACTTTTGGCTGTATATTGTGCGTTAAGTGGAAGTAAAAAAACTACATTTCATATTAATAGATTTAGGATAGGGTGTTAATAATGTACCTTATTATAATGAGGTAATTAGCGATATAATCTGAATTTCTCATAAAAACAAACAGCGCTGAATGTTTTTTCCCACTTTATTTGTAGTTGCCTTTGCAAATAATTTATTGCCTCATTCTTCATTTATGAGCTGTGTATCTCAAGGACCACTTCTTTCCTTTTTGTAACTGGAATGGAAATTAATTGAACACCTGAGGGCATGGAGGCAGGAGAAACCTTATTGGGGAACGTTATCTATTAATAACCAGCCTGTTGGGCTCTGCTTTCTGATTGCATTCTTGCAGTTTGGTTTGATATACACAGTCAGCTGATACTGCACCAGTCTGGTGATGGATGCACTGGCACATCAGTATACTGCAACATTTGAGAGACTTTTTTAAGGATAATACTCTTACAGGTTAGGTACTTGGACTCCAAAGCTGTCTCACTTTACTGTGACTTACCATTGTGACCGTTATAGATAAGTAGGCATGGTTAGCCTGTCCAACAATAACACTAATACCATATCATGATCATGACTAATCAAGATAACACACTACAAGGCAAGGGCATATGTGTGTGGACTTCGGATGTTTTCCAAGTGCTTGCATGGGTTTCCTCCTGGTAATTTGGTTTTCTCCTACAGTCCAAAGACATGAACATTAGGCTAATTGGCTGTTCCAGATTGCCCCTAGATGTGAATGTGCAAGGTTGTGCATGTTAGCCCTGCAATGGTCTGTTAAACTGTTCAGGGTGCATCCTTCATCGCCGAGTGTCAGCTGATATAATCACCAGACAGCGCGACAGCTGCATTTTCATGCTCATTTAAAATTTTATTTTCTTGTCCAATGTCCCACCTCTGGTAGTATGGTGGTATTTCATGAAAATAGGCATGTACGTTTTTGTGTAATTCTGTTAACAAACACACAAACAAACAAACAAGATAGGATGGTGAAGGAAATTCACAAACCTAGTCTTTATTCCATAAGAACCTTTGGAAGGTGTTTAAAGCACACCTAGGATTTTCTCGTGCACTTTTGCACAAAGGTTCTTGGCTTTTCATAAGCATTTTCAAAAACAAAAAGAACAAGGTTGTAAACAGGGTTTCTTAATTAAATTAAAGTTTAATTAATCCTGGAATCAGTGTTAAATGTTTTCGCCAGTAAAAACCAATAACCGTTGAAAGATCTTCTTAGAATGTTTTGATTTTAGAGCGAGTTGCAGAGTTCCAACAAGTACTCCATTTAAATACGAATACAATAGAGGTATTTTGGAAAATAAAGCACTGAAAGATATAAAGGGCAAGATGGTGGCACAGCTGTCACTGTTGCCGCCTCACAGATCCAGAGTCGTCGGTTTGATTTTGAGGTTGATCTGCATAGTACATGTTCTCACTGTGTCAGAATGGGTTCTTCAGTTTGCAACCATCTCCTTATAACATGAAGCTTAATGTTGAGGCAGGATGCCCCGGTGGTGAGTTCAGTAGATGGACTGTTTGTGAGTACCTGTGAGCATACTCGTCTTGCTGTATAGGGACTGTATAGACTATAGAAATTTTCAAAGCCTTGCCAAATCTTTACTCTGTGTAAGTTCTGGGACTTCTAAAATTAATATTTCTGTGGTATGACCTTGCTGTTTTTTTTTCGAACTACTTTGTCCTTTATTAAATTCGCTGAAGGCTGGCGCCCATCCCAGCTAACTCCAGGGGAAGATGGGTACATGCTGAACTGATCGCCAGACCATTGCAGGGCTAAGCTTGTGACAATCAAAAACATCCACTTAGCATAATGTGCATGTTTTTGAACTGTGGCAGGAAACCAGATCACCTGGAGGATATTATGTTAGCATGAGAAGTACAAGAAAACTTCAAGCAAAGACACCCCAGCTATTCACAGAGCGCAAACCCAGGAACCCTTTCTCCTGTGAGGCGGAAGTGCTAACCACTATGCCGTCATACCGCTCCATTGCTCATTTGACCCTGATTTTGGATTGTGTTCCTGATTTTTCAATGTGACCACTTGCACATAAATGTCATTATATTTTTGTGGCCAGCTCATTACAGTGTCCTTTCCAAGGTGTATTCCCATCCAGTAATTCATGGGAAATTAGTTCCTGATCCACAGCCATCCTGACTTGGATCCACTGCTTACTGATGATGTATAAATTAAAATTTCAGCAGTTCTTGCCTCTAGCAAGTCTGTTTGTGCATCCTACGTGGACTCTTAACACACTGTCTTACATAAGTGTCCTGTAGAGAGGGGAAATCATGTCCAATGATGGCCCTGACAGTTCATATTCCGTTTAACACCATGCTGTTTCCAAATCAGCAGGCAGTGTGACTAGTTAGGATCCTCTAAATGGCATGTGTCTGCTTCGCTTTCAGCAAAATGATCATTCAGAAACTTTGTCTGAACAAGTTGTGAAATGTAATTAAATATATGCAAAGCTACATTACAAATGTACAGATATTAACAAGCCAGGAGAAGAGATGGATCTGCTTATAATGAAAAATTATCTGTACGTCTAAAGCTTCCATCCATTAATGAAGGAATTCATAATGTTCCACATTTCTTATTTTAAAAAGTCAAAGTGCTACACTTGTAGGAGAAAACTCTCGCAGCATCTTGTAGATGTTGAAATCTTTGGAAAACTCATTTTACAGATCAAAACAGAACAGTGCTATTTTGGTTCCACTTTGTTGTCAAACTAATTTTTTGTCCCATTCTTCATTTATGAGCTGTGCATCTCAAGGACCACTTCTATTTTTTTTAACTGGAATGGAAATTGATTGCACACCTGAGGGTACAAAAGCTGGATGAACTTCATTGTTGAATATAATCTGATAACAACCAAGAGATAGGCTGGCTCTGCTCTATGATTGCATTCCTGCATTTGCCTGGTGCACCAGTCTAATTCTGGACACTTTGGTTCGTTGGCATATTGCGTTTTGTGTCTGGTCTTGAAGAACATTTTGATGGGTTTGGAGTTCATGTGCCAACTCTGTCTCAGTGCTGGGTCAGTGGTTAAGCTGTTGGATTACTGATCAAAAGGTTGAGCCCTCAACTGCTCCGTTTTGTAAAAAAGTTAAAAAATACTGTTCTGGGTATCTGCCAAAATGCAGTTAATTTAAACGTAATACTTCTAGTCCCTAGATTTAGGTGTCCTTTAAGCTTGAAATTGTTCTTTTCTCATTTTTTTGTGGTAAGCAGTTTATGAATTTTGTGAAGCACTTTGTAAATAAACACCAGGATGTAATACATTGTCTTAATTCCAAGAAATATGAAATATTGGTCTTAGACACATATCCTTGGTGATAATTGAGTCTTTTTTGCCCTGTCAGAGTAGAGTGCCAACCTCTACACAATTTCATGTTTGAGCATACTATTAGCTGCGAAAGCCTGATAACCCTTGCTCTGATTGGAATGTCTACACACACACACTCACTTACATGTAAACATTGAACAAACAGTCGGAGCAGCGCCCGGAGAGCAGTTGGGGGTTAGGTGCCTTACACACGGGCATTGGGCCATGAAGCTGGAGGAAGGGAAGGTGCTGTTTACTCCCCCGTCGCTACAATTTTTTTCTGCTGCTTTGAACGCTACTTTTGGGTCCAAATCTGCTTCTCTAACCATTTGGCCACGACGGCCAAACATGTCCCAAAAGTCGGCTTTTAAAAAATTAGGTTTTAAGTTTTACTTATGACTCTGAATGGTCCTAGCTTATGCCTCCTGACACAGGTTTGGGTGAGGTGGATTTGAACGCTTTGTAGATGAGTTCATATATAAAATATATGTCTTATATATCTGTCATGGGGTGAAAATAGGTCAGGTCTGAAAGTTAAATTGGATGATGCTCATTAGAAAGTGGTATGATTGTTGCAAGACAAAAAGTTCCTCATATGATATTCCTGTGATAAATTGTTGATGTACAAATGCCGTACATACCTTACTATCCATGGTGTACGTACACACTGTTGTAAAAATGCCATGCACTCATGGATTCTCAGGTCGTAAGCCACGAAGCCTGTAGGGTTAACGTAGGACAGTCATCGAATTCTGAGCACATCTGATGATTTCAAAAGCATATACAATTTTTATGTCTATCATAACACAGCTATAGGACGTTGTATGGCTTCGCACAGCAGATCTAGGAAATGGACCTAATGGTCGAGCGTTACCTACAAGAGGGAAAAGATTTTTTAAACATGATCAAACTCCAGGGTCTACAGCATTTTGCATTGCATAAGTATGTTTCATACAATGTGTTCTCTACTGTGCTAGGAATTTATACAATTTCATGTTGTAGACCTGCTTTATATCTATTATGTGCCTATGTGATAGGGGCTTCAACTGCAAAGCAATTGGGGCATACACTAAATATTGTTAATGACCCATTAACTCTTCAGGATCTGCTGGTGGATCTTTAAAAATATTTATCTCGTCTTTCTTGACAAGATGTGCCATCATCTATGATTACCTAATAACTCAGTTTCCTACTTTCTCAGCAAAAGCAAAGGTCAAGTCCAACGCAACTAAAATTTACTTGGAGGAAAAGTTCAACTGGAAAAAAACAGCCGTGTCGTCCACCATGACACTAGGACTCTTATAGTTTGTTCCTGCCTGCTGGCTTTTTTCTTGTTAGCAGTGTGTTTCATTATAGTCACTAGTGAATAATGCATAATTCATAATAGTTACTAAGTTATACATTTTATTTACAGAGTGCTTAAGGCGGTAATGTTTTTCACAATACCACTAGACATTTCGAGAAATTACTGTACACTTTTGAATCTTTTGTTAGCAAGTTATCATCGAGTATCAAAGTGTTATTCCCACGGTGTAATACTCTGTAAGTATACTTATAATTTCTTGTGAGTATAAGTCAGTTTTTTATACAGATTGTAGATTGCAAAACCTACATTCTGATGACTGTAATTCAATAAAGCATGAAGTTATCGCTAATAGCCATAAGTGCTATAATAATAATATATAATAAATTAATAAGTGCTAAGGTAATATATTAATAAGTGCTATAATAATAAAATATAATATAATAATGCTATAAATCTCTGTGGCTCATTCATGCAGTCAGTATTGAATTTATACTTTAAGAAGTATTGTTTTATTTATTTATTTATTTATTTATTTACTTTTGTGTATATTTGCAGTTATTTATCCTTAGCATCAAAATACTATTTAAATTTATTTTCAGCATTAATTATAATTCCAATTACATGTTTGGTTGAGGCATGTGAGGCATGAGAATATGATATGCATATTCAAATACAGGTGTCAAGGATCAAGATCTAATCAATTTATATTCATCATATGGAGTGTCGAGCACCAAGCCAGATGACACACAGACATCATTTGCAGATAATAATAACGACAGCAAGAAGCGATTTGCATGGTTACACACGGAACGAAAACAATCGAGATTCGCACCCCTTATTAAATTAGCTGAATGAATGATGAGGGTATTTGCATAGCAATATAAGCTGATGATCTTTTTAGCATAACGATTAGCTCGAGCTGGTTAAGAAACCTTTTTATATGGTGTGGGTTTGTGTCACAGGTGACGGTTTTTGTTTTGTTTCCATTAGACAGATAGTACATGAGTTAACAGAGTAAAATTACGAAGACTGAAATTGTAATATGATGAGTGCTGTTTTGGGAGAAAGGAGTTTTTTCCTGTCAAACATTTACCATAACATATGTATATTTGCTCACGCTGGTGTGAGTGTTCTTCTTGATTTACACCAATCAGCTGAACATTATCAACACTGATAGGTGATGTGATTAAAAAACAATGAGTGCATACTTCACAGGAATTAATCTATTTAATTGTTCTGTTATTCGCTATCAAGATGGTGAACAGGGAGTTTGTCACAGTCACATGAAGCAGGCAGCATCATCATTATTCATTCATTCATTTTCTGAACCGCTTAATCCTAATTAGGGTCGCGGGGAGGCTGGCGCCTTCTGACTGAGGGCAGAGTACACACTGGACAGCTCGCCAGGCCATCGCAGGGCAGAAACACGCTGACGGCTATGCAGCCTACTCTTGACGAAAATCCGACCATGTTGTTGTTGTTTCTTTTATTTGGTTTTTTTTATAAAAATGTTGATCACAAAAAATCTAAATAGAATGTTTTAATATGAAAGGGACAAAAATAAAGTGTCTCACTCTTGGTTGCAGTGTTCAGTGTTGTCACCTGGCCACGCAGACCATCATTCTCATCTTTGCAACCTACAAAAAAAGGGTAAATGGATCAAAGAAAGAGAAGTGCTCAGAGAGTAGAAACCACCACCAAGCTGAAAAATATCACAATTAACTGTGCTAGTGAATGCCCATGACCATGTGCAGCTATGATGTATGGAACTATTCTGTTTGATGTGCCATCAATAGAAGGTCCATGTTTTACACCTATAGAGTAGCAAGGAAAAGACGATGGCCTTAAAGATGGCCTTGAGTTTCATGGATAGTCATATGCCTTTCTGCTGAAGGAGTTACTGATTGGTTCAAGTGGAGATGGGATGCATCAGGGATGGCTCTGAGCCCTTTCTTGTTTGCAATAGTCATGGGAAAGTTGACTGACGATGCAGACAAGCTCCATGGACTATGATAGTTATGAATGATATTGTGATCTGTAGAGAGAAAGCAGGGAATGACAGGTTGATGATTTTAATTACTTGGGGTTGACCACGGTAGCCTAAAGTGTGCTAGAGAAGTGAAGATGAGAGTGCAGGCACGGTGGAATGGGTGAAGAAGAACGAATGGAGTGTTCGGTGATAGAAGAGTGAAGGGAAAAGTTTATAAGACAGTAGTGAGGCCAGCTAAGCTGTACGGTTTGGAGACAGTAAAGCAGGCAGGAGACAGGGCGTGGAGCTAGAAGCATCAGAGATGAAGATGCTGCGATTTGGGAGGGATGAGAATACAGAGAATTAGAAACTAATATGTAAGAGTGAACTGCATAGGTAGGAGGATTTGGGGATAAAGTGAGAAAGGCCAGATTGAGATGGTTTGGACATGTTAAGCAGAGGGATGAGTGGTCAGCAGGAGTAAGACATGTGTATAAATGAGAGAGAGGGTAATGAAAGAATTCTGTTTCAAGAAGCAGATGTGGCCAAGGTAGATTACATTTTAATAATTTAGCTGGACTATCAAAGGTAATGAAGAAAGTCATAGAGAAGTCAATTAGAGAGTGCTGGCATAGATAGCAGGTTATCTGTAAAAGATAAGGTTTATAAGAGAGTATTAAAGCCAGCTATGCTGTACAACTGGTGCTGAATAAAAGACAGGAAGCAGGGCTGGAAGTGACAGAGATGAAGATGCTGTGATTTTTTTTCTGGGAGTGACAAGAATGGACAGAATTGCTAATGAATACCTAAGACGGGTGGCACAGTTAGGATTGTTTGGGGTTAAACTGAGAGAGGCCACATGCAGATGGTGTGGGCATGTGCAGAGAAGGGATGAAGGCTACATTCATAGAAGAATGTTGAGGATGGAACTGCATGGTAGGAGGAGAAGAGGAAGGAAAGATGAGATTTATGTATGTGGTTAGGGAGGACACGCAGGAGATTGGTGTGACAGAGAGGGATGCAGAGGACAGAAAGAGAGGAATGATCTACTGTGGTGAGTCATAATGGGAGCAGCAAAAAGGAACAAGTAAAAGAAAATAAAGAAGAAGAAAATCTTGAGTGGTTTTGGTAAAATTCACTTATTGAAGTTTTAATAAATAAATTGATTTCAATTGAAGACTGGATTTTTCTCCTAATCTCATTATGAGATGAATTTTCATAATGGGTGCCAAAATTACCTAAGGGCATTATAATTTTTTTTGTTGTTTTTAAAGTTTTGTAATTGTCTGTTGCCTAATCACACACATCTTGCACTTTTATAGAAGTCACCTGTACTGTCATTCTTCAGGTCTGAAAGTTCATCCTCCTTCTGCTTCAGCTGCTTTTTAAGTTCTGTTTGTAGGAAAAAATGTAAAAATTAATACACATCCCTACATCTATCCTTCAGTCAATTTTCTGTAAAATTTATCAATGAGCGTTGCAAGGAGGTGAAGCCAATCTCAGCTGACCTCAGATGAGAGGCAGGTTACACCCCCAAGAGGTCTCCCGTCTATTACAGGACTAACACAAACACAAACAACCACTCACACCTATAAGGGATATAAGGGATTCACCCCCCTGAAAAATCATCAACATTCATTAATTACAACCAAACCAAACTATGCCATCAAACACATAAAAAAAAGCCTTGATCATTAACCTACAACAATTACAGCATTTGGCAGACACCCTTATCCAGAGCAACTTGTATTTATATGTCATTAATACAAGGGTGAAAGACCCAACAGTGACAAATGATACAGGGCTTGAACCACCAACCCACTGATCTGTACCTCAGCAAATTAACTGATCCAAATAGCCCTAATAAGTCCAAAAGGTCAGGAACCTATATGAAAGTATGTGAACAAAATCCAGAAAAAAGACAAATATGATACAGCAGTAGGGACCTTTTTGAGTGTGTGTTCCCCTTCGTCATCTGCAGTCACGACTGCTCGACCACTATTGGTGTACAATGTACTCACAATTTGGTGTTTTTAACCCCAGATCCAAGCTGGCCAAAGTAAATCCTGAGGGAGAACAAAGGACGGGACCAGAAGCAGCAGCCCCGGGGAAAACGAGCCAGCGTCAGGAACCGGCTGAGAGCTCATGCACACCGCACACATCTCCCCAGCATTCTACTCGCCAACGTCCATTCTCTGGAGAATAAGCTTGATGACCTCAGGGCCAGGGTAAAGTTCCAGAAAAACATTCAGGACTGCAATCTCCTCTGCTTCACTGAGACATGGCTGAGCCCAGCAATGCAGGACCACGCCATCCAGCCAGCTGAGTTCTTCTCTGTTCACCTCATGATTACAACACAGGAATCGGGAAGGTCAAGGGGCCCACCAGGGGTGAAAGGACACTGGACCACTACTACACTACAGTGAAAGACAGTTACCAGGCACAATCTCGCCCTCCATTTGAAAATTCTGACCACGCCGCCATCTTTCTCATGCCTAAATATAAACAAAGGCTCAAGCAGGAATTTCCAGCTCGGAGAGTGGTGCCATGCTAGACAAACCAATCGGTGGCCGATCTGCAGGACGCTCTGGATGATGCAGACTGGGATATGTTCCGGTGCAGCTTTGATGACATTGGATTGGTCTATAATCCCGACGTGCTTCAACAGTCCATCATTGTTCCGGTCCCCAAGAAACCCCAGCCCGCCTGCCTGAACAACTACCGCCCAGTGGCCCTTACCTCAGTAGTTGATGAAGTGCTTCAAAAGGCTAGTCAGAGACTTCATCACTTCTTCCCTACCGGCCAAACTGGACCTGCTACAGTATGCGTACCATCCCAACCAATCTACTGAGGACGCCATCGCACACCTCCATCATACATCCCTGAGCCATCTGGACAGCGAAAAGGGAAATTATTTAAAAATGCTGTTTGTCGACTACAGTTCACTATTTAACACCATAATCCCTTCCATACTCAACTAAGTTGGAGTTCCTGGGCCTCAGCCCATCCATGTGTTGCTGGATCTCCCACTTCCTGACAGACAGACCACAGGTGGTATGGTTGGGCAACCATGTCTCACCCTCACCCTCACCCCCCAGGGCTGTGTTCTGAGCCCCTAGCTGTACTTTTTATATATCTACGACTGTGTGGCCACTACCAGCTCCACCAACATTATTAAGTTTGCGGACAAGTGGAGAGAGTGGACAGTTTCTGGTATGTAGGTATTTACATCACGCAGGACCTGACATGGTCCTGTCATGTTAACACCCTGGTGAAGAAGGCCCAACAGCATCTTTTTCATCACTGATGCCTGAAGGACTTTAAACTGTCCTCAAGGGTGCTAAAGACTTTCTACACCTGCACCATTGAGAGCATCCTGATGGGAAGTGTCACAGCCTGGTTTGGAAACAGCACCAAACAGGACTGGCGAGCTCTCCAGAGGGATCAGCAGAGCGAACCATCTGTATTGAGCTTCCTGACCTGGACACTATATATAGCAAGCGGTTCTGGACCAAGGCCAGGAAGATAATCAAGGACTTCAGGCATCCGAACAATGGACTCTTCTCTCTGTTGCAGTCAGTGAAACATTTCCGTTCCTTGAAAGCAAACACTGAGCGAATGAGGAGCTTCTTCCCGGCTGCCATTTGGGCCCTCAACCAGAACACTAGTACCTAAACTTTGTACAGTTTTTTGTACAATTATATTCTACCTCTGCTGATTGTTGCACACACAGTTTGCACTCTCTGCCCACCTTTGCACTACTCTGCACACACAGTAACCACACTTACTGGACAACTTGTGTGCATACTGCACCAACACTTTACATACCGTATTACTTATAAAATATGTCACTACATTTATATTTCATTTTATATATTTTTTATATTTTATTTTACGTATTTTTTATATTTTATTTTATATATATTTTTTATATTTTACATCTTTATATGTATTTGAAACCTTTAACTATGTCCCCAGACCAAGAGCAATTCAGAAGCCCTAAATGGAAAAACACGTCGCCCGGATTGGCGTTACCGGGGTCCCACCCTGGAGCCAGGCCCAGGGTTGGGGCTCGCAGGCGAGCGCCTGGTGGCCGGGTCTTTGCCCACGGGACCCGGCCGGGCTCAGCCCGAAACGGT
>JBCNYG010000022.1:27330454-27341637 GCA_039654305.1 Porochilus rendahli | reverse complement strand
TTGATAACCCAGTTAGCTGCACTGGGGGGACAGCAGTGACAACCCGTTGATAGTGGGGCTTGAACCCCCGACCTTGGCACCCTACCACCGGGCCACCACTGCCCCTGCATCATCATTATCACGCTTTAAAATGGAAGAATAACCCTTCTCATTTTAATTAATTTTTCTTTTCTTTCCACATAGTGTATAATAAAATGATACAGAGCATGGTGTAGTATATATTAAACTCTGAATGAATAGGCTGAAAAGACACTATTAGCTACACGGTGCATAGCTCAGCTCAAAAAATGCTCACCTCTCATGGTAAAAATAAATGTATATATAAAATATAAAAAGTTTTTTTAGGTTTTTATCCTTTATGTTTCAGTCTTGTTTCTACTATTACTCTGAAAGGGGTATCAAAAAAAGCACTTATACACCTGTGGCGGTCATTATTTAAAATTTTGCTTATGTTTCTGTATAGTATATACTGAAACAATTATTCAGTTCAGGCTCAGTGGATGTCGATTGTATATATATACAGAATTCTGGCTATGAGAGAAAGGAATCAGAACACTGTGCTTTGCAGCTGGCTGTGTGTGGGGTCTAGATGAAGACCAGTCAGGTGGTGTTAATGGTATGGCAATTCGGTGTACTGCCCAGCAGGAAAAGAAAAAGTAATAAAACCTGTGGTTGGGTACTGAGCTGGTGACAGTGATTTAACATAGTGAGACATTTTGTAATACCAGTTCAGTTTTGTTTAATCTCTCTCATCCGTCTAAGAGCACATTATGAATTTCAAAAGCGAGTATTATGAATGAAAAATCAATTAGCTTGTTCCTGTCTAATCTAAATTATATATGCTAAATTAATCTTATTTCCTTCAATCTTGTGGGTTTTTTCCTTGCACTTCCACATCTTCTGGACTGATGCTCTTTGTGGAAGAAATTTATTATATGGACTTAATGAACATGTCAACAGAATTGTGTCCCATGAAGCTAAAAGAATTGCCAACAAATATACAGCGCAAGAGAAAAGGAGCAAATAAACAAGCCTATATGATGAAAAAAAAAGATCATGTACAATTACATTTACATTCCAAACACAAAGTCAATGTCCATGACCATGTCACGGGCTTGAACATTTCTCTATCAAGGATTCAAATTCTTGGTCATTCGCCTAAAACTATATCTACTAGTAATGTATTGTTCTCTCTTTTTCATTTTTTTCAGCATTAGAGTGACTACCAAATATAAATTTGTTTTCACTGTCATTGAGAAGCATCATGAGATGTCGGATCAACTTTAAAAAGAAGATGAGTATTCATCCTTATCCAATTAAAAACAGGGACGTGGTGATTGGGGAGGAGGGGGAGTTTGATGAGACTCATGATGATAATTATTAGGACATCAGTCCAGTGGATGACATCACAGTTATATATAGACTTGTTTTCTTTGGAGAATCTGTGCTTCGGTTAGTGGAAAAATGTAAAGATTTTCTTTCACATATGGATTTTTAATTGTTCTTGCCTTCACTTGTATTATTGAACAAAAGAATAGCAAGGATTTATTTAGCCTTTAACTCAAGTTTCCAGACAAAACTCTCGAGGTACGCAACAAAACCCCTAACTGAAGCATTGGGCATATTTAAAGTAACCCTCTGCACATACTTTTTTTGTGCCAGAAACTCAAATGCTACAATGAAGGAAATGCCTTTTTACAACAATATTAACCCCTCTTCGCTTACAATGGACTTATTATATTTTAATTAAATGTGATATTGTCTCTCTAATTTTGCCTTGATCTCAGACAGTCTCCGCATCATGCACACTGCATCCTTAAAATTTTGATGAACGCAGTGGTGTGGATTGTGGTGAAGATGGAAAAATGTGCAGCATGTCACGGCTTTACTGCATCCACGCGTCCAAGTTCTCATTGATTTCTTAGTACATGCATAAGTAAGTGCACACTACCTCCAAAACATCCTTTCTACATTCTTTCAAGGACCAATCAGATCACACCACCTGCTTTCCACATTCTCACTGCGTCTGTCCGTTCTTTATAAATAACGCACCACACTTTTTCATTCATTCTGCGAGTTTTCTTGTGTCCATATCAATGTTCAAAAAGTCTGTGTCACACTTACACTATGTCAGTGAAGTTCCTGCAAGGCTTTAGTTACTGCATCCTGATTCGAACGTGTCTGTCATTTTTTAAAAGCATGTCTAAAGTTCTGCCACATCCTCCACATCCATGTGTCATGGTGTCTGAGTTAGTCAACACAGGCAGTGGAGAAAAAAGATTTCATTTCTTTGTGGCCACAAACAAAAGGCATGTAGTAGAAAAGGGCATGAGACCTCCACCCTGTATCATAACAAACCTACAAGCAGAAAGAGTCTTTTTAAGGTGGACAGATCCATACTTGTCCGTGTCCCAGACTGGACCACAGACCAGATGCAAACAAAGGGCACACCATTGAGGTATGTATGCGAGCCAGACGGGCCCTTCATGTTTACTGAAAGTAAACACATATAGACAAACAGGTGAGAGAGCAAACACGGGAGAACACAATGGTGAATGGACAATAACTAAATGGTCTGACTGGCTTAAGTACAGAACAGGCGGACAGGACAGCCATTAGAAAGCACAAGGAGGAATAAGAGATATTATAACTTAACTTATAAAATGTGCACAGGTGAGTGTAGAGGAGACAAAAAAAATTAAGCTCCAGCCCAGTGGTCCAAGGAGCTGGACTGCTGTAGGTGAGGCAGGGGCAGTGATGTGACACCATCGAGACTGCACCACATCCTTATCCATTTCTACTGCTTATCCACTACTTTGTAGTACTTTTTTACTGAAGACATCATTATTCGAATAAAGCCCATGAAGAACATTTATGGCATATTAACTTATTTAGTATGAGTTAATGTTGCATATGCTAAAGCCACTGTAGTCACCAAATCTCAACCCACATTCATTCATTCATTTATTTTCCGAACTACTTATTCCTAATTAGGGTCCCGGGGAGGCTGGCGCCCATCTCAGTCGACTCTGGGCGTGGGCAAGGTACACCCTGGACAGCTCGCCAGGCCATCGCAGGGCTCAACCCACATGAACTGGAGATTTAGAGACTTTGGAGCATACTTATTAGACAGCCCTCATCATTATCTAAACACTATTTGAGGATATGCCTTTTAGAAGGACTGTATTCATCAGTCCAGTATTGCTTTCCAGTGAATTCATGCCTGGGTGCAATTAAGCTGCTCTGACATCATGTGCTGGTCCAAGAATTTCCTTTTAAAAATATTAGGGAAAGTATAAGAAGCTTGAGTAGGTCCATCAGGTTCGTAGTTTTCTGATTGGCGAATTCCTGTCCTCCTTTTTTCCCCGTTATGCTTTAATCTAATTACAAACTGTACAGTACTTGCATTGTGAGTAATGCAAACCTAAAGTATTCTAACATATTTTTGTCAAACAGTAAATACAGTAAAATAAAAACTCAGGATTGAAACCAAGACCATGATGCTTGTTACAATATTGCTTTGGAAAATTTAACCAGGTTGTATTGCTTTACTCGTACCTGAAGCAGATCTCTCCAATGGGTTTTAGCTTTTCTCAGAACTAGAATTACCTTCTCTATGGTTCCCAGTTGGTGCCGTGACAAAGTGCTACCACCCAAGAGTTCACAGGTTCAAGCTTTGGTTGGTGCATGCCACCATCCATGGCTGGGAGCCCATGAGAGCTGATTGGCTGAGCTTTCAGAAGGCCAGGGATGGCACCTTTCCAGTCACACACAACACTATCCAATAATGGGTGTCTTTGAGCTTATGCATACAAGGGGATTGATAGTGTTTTCCTCCAAGTGTGGTATGCCACTGCTGAATATGCATTCGCTGTATTGGCTGGTATTACATGCCTCAGGAAGAACACATGCTTGTCTTTGCTACACCTTGACAGGTAGGATTCGACTGAATGGGGGAAAAAAATCTGGATTTTGTTCACAGACAAACTCACAAACAGACAAACAAACAAGCAGGTGAGTGGACCCACAAACACCAGGGATTACAATACCTTGACCAAAACGTCCAAAACAAGATACTTGTCTGTAGGTTTCTGAAAGAAACAGAAGAATGTTTGGCAAGGCAACCTCATTCCGAGTAGAGTACAAAAGTTTTACAGAGGAGACATTTCAGAGCGCACATGATAATAATGCCTTATTGTTGTATTACGACATAGACCCATTTCCCCTTGTACCCAAGCTCAAAACCAGGGACCCAATGCAAGCAATGTAACCGCCTGCATGACCATTTTGTCATGTTCCAGTACCACATAATGTTGATAGTTTTTTTAAATAGTAATAGCAATATGCAACCATTGCTGGTTTTTGTCAAGAGATGGCTGCATAGCCGTCAGCATGTTTCTGCCTTGCGATGGCCTGGCAAGCAGGGTGCACTTTTCCCTTGCCCAGAGTAGGCTGAGATGGGCACCAGCCTCCCTGTGACCCTAATAAGGATTAAGCGGTACAGGAAATGAATGAATGAATGAATAGCAATATGCATGTATTATGCACCTCATCACTATGATTCAGTTTGCCTGTTTCTCTTTCTGCCGATGACTGTGGTTCTTATTAGACCCATGAATTGGACTGAATCACCCTTACTGATTGCCCTTTACTTAAACACTTATTTGTGAGTGACACATTCTGTGTGGGTGGGTTTCCAGGTCTCTCAACTCTCTCCTGGTTTAATTGCTCGACTGGCTCACCTCGGGCATCACTTCCCATTATGCGAGCTTAGACCTCGAGAGCACAGAAGACAAGATAATTGCAGTTGAACAGCTCAGACAGGCCAAGATGACAGACACGTTGAATGGGCCATTTGCATCTCTATAGAGTCCCAGATCCAAAGAGACCGCTCACCCTGAGCTCTGAATGCAACAGAAGACTTTTCTGTTATTCCATTGATGCCTGTTGATGTCATCTGGTAATGGAATAGATTTAGATCCATGCATTGCTGAGTACATTGGAAAGCTATGAGGGTAATGACCAGTATCAGGTGTGAAAAGATGATCTGAAACAGCTTGGTTGTCAGGGCTTCTCTGACAGTCCCTTTTTTTACTCCATCAGCCACTCCAACAACTCAAAATAAAAAAATATATATTACTCAGGTTTACAGACTAAAAATATCCATGATCCAAATGCCATAGCTTCAGTCTATGACATAAAACTTGTACCAATTCCCAGGTAGTGGTGAAATTCTATTCAGCGACATTGTTCCAAGTGAGCATTGCTGCCATATTCAAAGCAAAATGAGCACGTATAACTTTTGACAACAAATTGCTTCTTGAGGTTAGAGAATAGAAATGCTTGTTTTTGTTGTTTATTCTTTCACTCACTCATTTGCTGAACTGCTTAGTTCCTTTAGGGTCACAGGCAGGCTGAAACCTATCTCAGCCAATGTTGGGCGAAGGTGCAATACACCCTGACCAACAGACCCACAACCACATATACTTACACCCACGCCAGCATGAGGAGAAAATGCAAACTCCACACAGTAACGACCTCGCCAACCTCGGACTTGAACCCAGGACCTTGCTTTGAGGCGGACATGCTAACTACCACATCAACATGCCACCCATTTATTTATCCGAAGTTAAAATATGACTAACTTGAGATACGTATGTTGGATTAAAACAGACAAATTGGGATGGGAAAAGACTAACAGGGATATCTGTGGAGGGGCTGAGATAGGGGCGTGGTGAAGAATAATAGCTGCTTTCTCACCATTGAGCCAAAGCCAGGTGAACTAGAGTGAGCCACCTTTTCTATTGGATTTTCTGGGGCATAATCATGTTTGTAATTTGAATATGTTTTTGGAAGAAAACCAGTACAGAATCGATGCTTTTACACAAGCTGATTTGAACAGGCCATTACTGGAACCTGACATTTTGAACCTCTTTAAGTAATATATAGTTTAGGATTGGTTTGCACTCTATTTATAATCAAACTTACCTTTAGATGGTGCACATGGCTGATGGTTTTTATACATTTGAACCTCGCAGTTATGTAGTTTATATTATACTGGTCAGATTTGAGTCGAGAGCCAGTGCGGGTACCAAGTAAAGCGCCAGTGTTCAAATGACAACAAGTCAAATGAGTCTGTGGCAAAGGCTTTATTGTAACATCACGGCAAGTAATAACATTATTATGACTGAAGCCTTTATCAGTCCTACACAGTGTTGTTGCATGTCGGCTGAACAGTTTTCAATCATCCCAAGTTTAGTATAATTAGAACTAAAACAATGGACAGTATTATGACTCAATTCCTCCTCACAGAGCAGTGGGGAAAAAGAGCAATTATGCCTCAAACAGTGTCATTAAAGCAGCTCATGCAGTTTTCAGTGACCCGTTAAAATGAATGCTTAAACTTTCAGCTGGATGAAACGAACTGAGGTAATTTTACATTCCTTCACCCACAGAAAAAAAAATGGTAATAGAACGTTTTGGGGTTTTTTTTAAGCATAATTGCATTCAGAAAGTAATATAATTTGCAATTATTTTATGGGTTCCATCAAACCTCAGGCTGTCCACATGGAGAAACTGAGCTCGTGTTACCTGAAGCTTTCCCATTGTTTCAGAGGAAGCCTTGACCTCAGAGCTCCATCAGGTCTTTTTTTTTTTTTCTTGATTAACACGTCCCTTCTATGGGAACCGCAGTGAGATTTGAAATTAATTGCGAGACTCAGACTCAGATAAAGTGCATTTCAGTGACCATCAAGACACATAAAGGTATCTCACCCTCTAGTCTTTCAGCTACTGGAACCAAGCACTGAGGAAAATCATCATATGAAGTACGAGATATCTTTAACATTTAAAATGTTGCATTGTTGTCCTTTTAGGTGCTTATTCCTACAATTTAAACATGAAAACGATACTAAAACAGTTTTTTATAGCCTAATCATGTATTATACTGGAAAGGTGCACAACTGTACAGCTGCTATTCTGTGAAAGTGAAAACTGAATTTTTTGAGCTTGGCTTTAAAGCCTTGGCCACCATTATTAGGAAAAAAAAAATGTCTAAATGTGGGCCATCTGGAGCTCTACTCCTTCTTCTGAAGCACAAATGAGAAACGGACCTCACGTTGCTAAGATGTACCACAACATCTGCAATTATTCCAGTTCTTTTGCCCTAATTAAGTTGAGTCATGCCCGAGAGCTAATGAATATAGCAACAATGGTGGAAGAAATCAGCTGCAGCGTGCAAGCGTGCCCATGCCAAATAATCGGTTCTAATTGAGGGGACAGATTTATGCTGGTGTTTCGAGTGTCAATTAAAGTGTTGTTCCTTCCTCCTCAACCAGTGACTGGAACATTTTGTGCCAAGTCAATCGTTTATATAAACTTTCATTTAATGCCAGGTTCTCATTTTGCTCGTCACTTTTGTTGAACAATAAATGAATAGACTGTTTTCATTTAATGAAGCATACTTTGAAAGCATAGCGTTTGAGTCTTATCTTACACTTTAGTCTGTTTAGCATTAGTATCTTGAAAACTTATTAAGGAAAATGTTTTTGCCAGTAAGCATTTTCTCTAATGTTCAATATATTCATGATCAATATATTCCAGTCCCATAGGAGATTAGATTTGCTCCTAGTCTTATTGATCCTGTTGCTCGGCAGAAAGTTTAGCCTTTCAGACCACATCTTGATGAATGCCCTTTCTTTAGCCTGATACTTTTCTTACCTAAACACATTTAGTTTTTGACGGTTTATTCTTCTCATTTTTGAATTCACCGAAGAAATGAGTTTAATTGCAAACACTCACAGTGCTCTGGGAGAAAATGATAGCGCCGGCATGTATCGGGATGTCTGGGCTTACTCACATTTTGAGGAGTCGATTAATGACTTTTAGTGAAACAGTATCTAGCATAAATGCCAGCTTACAAATTATTAGAGAAAGTTAAACTGATGAAGCAGGTCTGCAGTGTCAGTAAGGATCTGAGGAGTGAAGGAGTTTTATGGACATGAAACTCATGTGTACACTGTAATATGTACTCTCTTTAATTCTTATTATATATTATATAATTTTCTATATAAGTACACTACAAATATATTAACAGAATACAGTTAAATATCTGCACAAGTTAATTACTGTATGTACTCATGGCCACTTCAAGTTCAGTTTCTTAGCTTCTTAATTCTGAGGTGTTACTGCGAATAAATACTCTCATTTGATCCGGAAAAAATGTTGGGTATTTATTTCTAAAAGCACATTTGTCAGTAGTTGTGAGGGTTAAATCACATGGTTTAATTAGACAAGGTGTGATCAAAAAGGTCCAGGACTTTTCTGTAGCGAATGCTACAGAGAGTAAATCTCATGAAGAGTGTGCAACATGACATTGATATCCGTGCTGGTTTTTAAATCTGCGTATGCAATTAGAAAGTGTTGGTGAAGTGTTGGTAAGGAAGTCCCTTGAAATGCTTCAGCACCCCTACGGTAATAACGCCACTCAAAACACAAAACACAAAACTCAAAACAGGTCTCAATTGCCAGTTTCCTGAGTTTTACAGAATTGGGTACTTGCTGTCTGGTCCACAGTAAAATCATAAAATGCAAAAGTTGACAGCGCAGTTTAGTATGACGCACTGCACGCATACGACCGTGCCGTGCTCTGTCCATTTACTTCAGGAACAGTTCAAAAACTTGTTGATTGCAACCTGTAATATAATCAAAAACGTCAAACTTTTAAAAAAATGTTTTTTATTGATGGTATTCTTCATTCGGCTAAGAGATCTCCCTGTACCTTTAAGTACACTGTACCTTTGAGTCGCACCCAACAGACAGACGTGGCCATCTGCACCACTTTACCTTATGTTGGGGCAAATAAAAGGCAACCCTGAATCCCCCAGATTTGTCACACATCACGATGCAACAGATGTCACTAATCAACAGGGAGCAGGCAATTAGCATGTTGGAAGCTGGCATGTCAGTTTGCCAAATTGCTGCAGCTGTAAATGTTTTTTTTAAAGAATAATCTACCTAAGGCCAATTTTTGCTCCCTTTTTTACATGCAAAAATAGAGACATCTCTATCAAATGTTTTAACTGACACTATTCATATACATTTGTAGGTTACTTACATTGACATCAGTGAACATTGAAACACTGTAAAGAGAGTTAAAGAGACACCTGTTTGCGTGTGTGCAAATGCTCATCTGTGTCAATCTTGATTAAAAATTTTAACAAATAAACCATAAAAATTGTGTGTATGTTCTAGTGTAGTATATACGAAAATAACAAAATGCACCTCAAGCCCTGACAGGGCCTATTTAGTGATCCGCTTTTCCACCACTGTAAATTATTTTACTATAAGCACATGCTTCCAACTGTTTTATTCCTTACAGTATACAAGAAGTCTCAAGAAGTCCCATATATTCCATCTACAATCATTACATGGGCAGCCCATTCCCTAGTAAATAGCCTATGTGTTTTACCTTCAATTATCATTTAATTCTGGCTGAATACAAAAACACACCCACACCCACACTTATATGTATATATATTTGTTTTTAGTGTCCTGTACCTTTTTGCAGAGGGGAGAGGGGAGAAAAGGGGGTGTCCGGGGTATGTGGGTTCTCTGATAATTCCACTGGCTTTCTTGTGAAGTCTGGCAGTGTAAATGCCACTGAGGGTAGTAGTGTAGTTCCAATTACGCTCTCTGATGTCCTCACCACCCACTGCAGGGCCTTCCTGTCCTCTGCAGGACAGCTGTTGAACCACACTGTACAGCAGTAGGTCAGGAGGCTCTCGATGGTGGAGCGGTAAAAGACTGTCAGTAGAGGTCGGGTAGGTGGGCTTGTTGTGTCTTCCCCACCTGGTGAGAGATGTTTGCGTCGTTATCTGTTATTAGACCTGTGATGGTGGTTTTGTCAGCAAAACGGTGTTGCTCTTGTAAATGGGGGAACAGTCGTGTGAAAATACGGAGAAGAGGAGGGGCCTGAAAACACAGCCCTATGGTGTTCCGGTGTTCAGGATGAGAGTGGAGTAGAAGTAGGCCTGACTTGTTTGCTCTGTATGCGGATCAAGATCAGCAGGGATGGCAGCCTTAATGTGAGACAAGACCAAAAACATTTGGTGATGATGGGGGTTAGGGCGACTTGATGATAGTCATTCAAGCAGCTCACTGTGCTCTTCTTTGGCACTGAAATGATGACCACTGAACCACGGGTTCTGGTTCGGGAATACTTTAACAGTCCTTGTTGTGGTCACACTCTCAGTGCAGTAATTTATGTTTGAGAGCACAGCTGATGTGTGACCTTGCGTCGCAATAGTGTTCACATATTTTTTTTAATTTCTTCACTCCTTAAACCATTCCATATGGTTTGAAGTTCATTTATGCCATATCCAACCTAAAATAGACCCATAACATGATGGAGGAAAGATGTCTTTTGGCTTGATTGGGAAAACCTCAGAGTCCCCAAGGAAGAACTGGAGGAAGTGGCTGGCTAAAGGGACATCTGGACTTTACTGCTTAGGCTGCTGCCCCTACAATCCTACCCTGGAACAAGCGGAAGAAGATGAAGAATTTCCATATCCTCATCCATTCCACATACATATAAATCAATAAATACAACTAAAAGCAAGACTGCACTTATATGGACCTTTCGTCCACTGTTATAGATACTGAGAGATTGTGAGCTTCTGTGCCGATTATATGTCAAAAAGTGTGGAGGAGCTTTGGGTTGGAGCTTCCTGCAGTAGAACGGCAGATATGAGACAAAAAAAAAAAAAAACAAAGATGAGAAGAGGAAAGGAAAAAGAAAGTAGCTTATGTAATTGTCCCATTTTCTTATTTTAGCCATACTGAAGCATCAACAACTAAAAACCTTTTTAAAGCACTGAAGCAAGACGAAACCACACACATGGAGATTGTTTGCGTGTGCTTGTATGAGAGGCTGTGTAGGCCATAAATCATTCTTGGTTTCACTCATACCATCATACTCTCATACATACACTACTATGCTCTTACACAAACACTAGTACACCCCACACACTATCACACAAACACAAACACACACACACACACTTTAATACAATGTCATAATTATATATATATAGCACTGTCTTACGGAAAATCGACGACTAAGGACTTTATATATATATATATATATATATATGTGTGTGTGTGTGTGTGTGTGTGTGCGCGTG
>JBCNYG010000022.1:27180262-27201380 GCA_039654305.1 Porochilus rendahli | reverse complement strand
AGTGTCCAGAACATGCGGCCGCAAATCCGATGACACAACTACGAAGTCGATAATTGAACTGCGGCCTAGGGTGTCCTGGTGCCATGTGCACTTATGGACACCCTTATAATTCACATAGAGATGTGGATTCAAAATCGGTTAGAGTGAAAAAATCAGTAAAGTGTTAAGCAGCAGTCAATGACCTTCGCCGTTCAACAAAAAAGGCCTCAACGGAAAGCCTTCACTCAGATGTGAAAAATCAATGAGCCTCAGCGAAAGG
This sequence comes from Porochilus rendahli, assembly GCA_039654305.1. Taxonomy (NCBI): domain Eukaryota; kingdom Metazoa; phylum Chordata; class Actinopteri; order Siluriformes; family Plotosidae; genus Porochilus; species Porochilus rendahli. The sequence goes on along the minus strand of JBCNYG010000022.1, from coordinate 27,201,121 downwards.
CCCGAGGGCTCTTCTGTGCTCTGTAACGTTACGTAGAAGCACTGCACTATATTAGGATCCTATGGAAAGGTTACTAGCATGTCACCCAGAGTCCTGAATGCCTCAACATCATCTTGTTTCAGATTAATCATCATTTACTCATTAAACAGTTCAAACTACACTTCTAACAATCAAATAAGTTTATCAATTATAATCATCTTGCATGCTAACATTCTATCAGCCTTGCTTCTACAATGCCAAAAATAAAAGTCTAATTTTTGAGAAAAAAAAAGTTTATATTTATTTTGGCCAACCTTTACTTTGATTACAGCATTTAACCTTTAAGGCATAGTGTTCACATATATTTTTTATTTCTAGACTTGTTAAACCATTCCATATGGTTTGAAGTTTATTCATGCCATGCAAAAGTATTTTTTTTTACATTTTACTAAAAAATTGGTATTATCAGTTCATTCATTCATTCATTCATTCATTCATCTTCTTCCATTACTTCCAGGGTCGGGTCGCTAGGTGTTTTTGTTTATAAGCCTTAATTTTACCTCAATATACTAGCATTGTTCAATACATTTTAACCAAAAAGTTATTAATGCATTCATTAATTTTCTGAACCGTTTAATACTAATTAGGGTCGTGGGGAGGCTGGCGCCCATCTCAGCGACTCTGGGCGAGGGAAGGGTACACCCTGGACAGCTCGCCAGGCCATCGCAGGGCAGAAACAAGCTGATGGCAATGCAGCCCACTCTGGATGAAAATTAGCAATGGTTCTTTTACATGCCCCTCACCATAGACAGTGAGAGACATGGCTGGCATTTGATAACCCAGTTAGCTGCACTGGGTGACCAAAACTTTATACAGAAGTAATTTTTTACTTATTTTTATTGAGGAGTTTCATGGCTTCTTTAATCAGCATTAAATTTTTTATCTGTGCTGACATGATTGTGAAAGGACTTTATAAGTAATGCTTTTAACATGACAAACCTGGATAAGTTAAGACAACATGTTATTGGAACACATACCCATAACTATACGATTGTTGCTGAAAATAGATATGTGTAGATATTCCATTAAGAATCCTACCTTTTCCACCAATATTAGTCATGTACAACATTAGCAGTTTGTAAACTTTTTCTGATAAATGTAATCTTTTTTTAATTGGGAAAAAAAATTCTCAAAAACAAAGAAATTTAAATGTAAACTAAGACTACAATTTTGAGCAGTTGTGATACTGTGGGTAGGTGTGTTTGTGTGTCTTAGTTCAGGGCTGTGTCAGCTTGGAGAAAGAAGCTGTTGCAGAACCTTGTGGTTAGGGTTTTGATGCTTCAGAACGTCTGGCCTGAGGAAAGGAGCTCAAACAGTCTGTAAGAAGGGTGAGACAGGTCTGTCACAATCTCATAGACTCTGCCATAGACAGCATGAGAGGAACAGATCTTGGATGAAAGGAAGTTCCAAATGATCCTTTCAACTGATCTCACATGTTGTAGTGTCACGTAATCCTTTACAAAGCAGTTCACGAACAACACAGTGATGTACCTCAACAGCACACTCTCCACGGACTTTCTTACAAGGCGATGAGGACTAGTGACGGAAGGCTGGCTCTCTTCAGTCTCCGCAGGAAGTGAAGACATTGCTTCAGGGAAAGGACTCATGCAGGAGGCTTAAAAGTTTAAGTTGTATTTAAAAGATTAAAAATCTTATGGACCTGCAATAAATCAGCAATTGTGTGGAAAAGCTGTCCCCCCCCCTTCAACACTCCATGTTGTAGATAAAAACATGCTGAAAGAATCTAGACCTGATGTACACACATATAATGTAGATCTTGGAATAAAAAACATAAAATTTCTATTATAGCAATCTAAATAGATTATAATGTCCAAAGATTTAGTTTTATTTACCAAGATTACTAACTAATATTCAATCATTCATTCATTCATCTTCTTCCACTTCTTCTGGGGTCTGGTCGCGTAAGAAGTAAGGTCCAGATGTCCCTTTCCAAAGCCACTTCCTCTATCTCTCCCGGGGGGATACAAAGGTGTTCTCAGACCAGCTGAGAGATGTAGTCCCTCCAGCGTGTTCTGGGTCGGCCCCGGGGTCTCTTCCTGGTCGGACATTCCGAAACACTACACTAGGGAGGCGTTTGAGAGGCATTCTAATCAGATGCCTGAGCCACCTCAACTGGCTCCTCTCAACACGAAGGAGCAGCGTTCTACTCCGAGCTCCTCCCGGATGACAGAATTTCAGCCGCTTGTAATCGTGATCTCGTTCTTTCGGTCACTAACCAAAGCTTGTGACCATAGATGAGAGTAGGAACGTAAATTGACTTTGCCTTCTGGCTCAGCTCCCTCTTCACCACGACAGGCTGGCACAAGCTCCGCTTTACAGCAGAGGCTGCAACGATCTGCCTGTCAATCTCCGACGCCAACCTTCCATTACTCATGAACAAGACCCCGAGATACTTGAACTCTTCCACTTGGGACAAGACCTTATTCCAGACCCAGAGAGTGCATTCCATCCTTTTCCAACTGAGAACTATGGCCTCGGACTTGGAGGTGCTGATTCTCATCCCAATCGCCTCACACTCTGCGAATTGCTCCAGCGAGAGTTGAAGGTCCTGGCACGATGAAGCCAAAAGGACAACGTCATCTGCAAAAAGCAGAGACGAGATCCTATCCCGACATGTTGTTACCAATGCAGACCAAGCTGTGGCTCCGGCAATACAGAGACCGAATGGCCCGAAGCAATCGGTCCGGTGTTCCATATTCCCTGAGCACACCCCACAAGTCCCACAGGCCAAAAAGACCTGATAGGCCTTATTTTTCAGCTTGACAGCTCCGCTCACCGCAGGTGTCCACCACCTGGTTCGGGGGTTGCTCCACAACAGGCAACGATGACCTTCCGGCAACAGCTCTAGGATGCAGCCTCAATAATAGAGTCACGGAGCATGGACCATTTGGACTCTATGTCCCTGGCCTCCATTGGGATGTGGTGGTAGCTCTGCCGGAGGTAGGAGTTGAAGGACCTTCTGACAGGAGACTCCACCAAACGTTCCCAGGAGACCCTAACTACACGCTCGGGTTTCCCAGTTCTGGAGGGCAGTCTCCCCCGCCATCTAAGCCAACTCACCAACAGGTGTTGATCGGTTGATAGCTCAGCTCCTCTCTTCACCCGAGTGTCCAGAACATGCGGCCACAAATCCGATGACACGACTACAAGGTCGATCATTAAATGGCAGCCTAGGGTGTCCTGGTGACATGTGCACTTATGGACACCCTTATGTTCTAACATGGTGTTCGTGATGGACAAACCATGACGAGCATAGAAGTACAACAATGAAACACCATTCGGGTTTAAATCGGAGAGGCCATACCTACCAATCACACCCTTCCAGGTCACACTGTCATTGCCCACATGGGCTTTGAAGTCTCCCAGGACGACGAGAGAGCCCCAGGGGGAGGGCTCTCTAGCACATTCCCTAAGGACTCCAAAAAGGGTGGGTATTCTGAACTGTTATTTGGTGCATAAGCACAAACAACAGTCAGGACCCGTCCCTCCACCTAAAGGTAGGAGGGAGGCTACCCTTTCGTCCACCGGAGAGAACCCTAACATGTAGGCACCAAGGCGGGGAAACTAGGATGCCCACACCGGCTCGCCGCCTCTCCCCATGAGCAACTCCAGAATGAAATAAGGTCCAACCCCTCTCGAGCGTGAGCCCAACTATATTTAGTCAGTATCTCTCATCCTCATGCACCAGCTCAAGCTCATTCCCCGCCAGAGCAGTGACATTTCATGTCCCAAGAGCCAGAGTCAGTAGCCAAGGATAGCTCCGGGGGAACCCACGCCTTCGGCTGCTACCCGGCTCACATAGCACCTGACCTTTATTGCCCCTCCCACAGGTGGTGGGTACATGGGAGGGCGGGCCCATGTCTCCTCTTCAGGCTGGGCTGGGCCGAGCTCCTATGGCAAAAGGCCGACCACCACGATAAGGTGCCGATTCGAGGAGGGGAACAGTAAATTACTAATTACAAAATTATTTAAATTGCAAACACAATTTTGCAAGGTTGCTATTTCTTTGCACAACATTTAAAAGATATTTTGGACTGAAGACATCAATTGATTATTACATCTACTTGGGAGTGAGTGTGTGTGTGTGTGTGTGTGTGTGTGTGTGTGTGTGTGTTGAAATACATTTTAACATTGCAAGATAGGGCAGTTTTGTACTGTTCTGTTTAAATATGGATGGAATCCCTGAAAAAGATGTTACTCCAAAATCTCAATAGGCTTTTCTGCATTAAGGCCTAGATCTCGAATACTGGATAAGTCTGGCCACTATGCAGATTTCCAATGAGTGCTGTCCATCCCTCGTCTCTCTAATCATGGACATGATAATGTTTTCTGTTAGCAGATATTTATAGGGCTGAGAACCAGAGTGGTGTAACCAAAATAAAGCTGTTCTTGAGAAAAATGACATCAGGGATAATGCTTATGATATGATTCAAGGTAGTAAGGAACATGAATTCACCATTCTGGCACCATAGACCTTATCCACATCTCTTAAAATATGACCTCATGATCTCAATTTTAATTTTTTTTTTTGTGGGTTAGACCACAGTGGCTCTCAGCCCTTCATTTTTTTTAGCGGCACAATATAAACCCAACATTTTATGGATATATATTTACATATATGTTTGTGGTTTTTCTTTGACAACATGGGGTGCATTTTTGTATATGCTCCATCTTATTTACTTTAAGAAAGAGAAAAGTAAGAGACTGGTGAGGAAAAAACTTCAGCAACTTCACTTATTGCAATGATTGTATGCATGTGTCTCTTTAAAACTGATTACTTGCAGTGTTGTGCCAGTTCAGACTTAAAACAAACAAGTTCAAAGTTCATATCATAAAGCTCAAAATGAACTAATTCACATTCATTGTTCTTTTTGTTTTGTTTTGTTAATAAGCCCCTATTCATTTTCAGTAGAACCTCTAACTCATACATCATCACCACCAACTTTTCCATTAATTCAGTAATAAAAGTCAGTAATACTTCTCCTATTGAATTTAGTTTTCAGAAGTTTCTGTACCGGCTTTCTTTAAGGCACACATCTGGATGGCTGCAAACCAGTCACCAGCTTGATAGACATTTTTTTCCCACCTTACTTAAGATGAAGATCTCCCATGGTGTAGTCCAGTACAAGCTTGTCCACTTGTTGCTGGGGCACGAAGAAAACAGTAACTTTAAAAGACTTTGTGAGCTTTACTTGGGTGGATGAACTTGCCTGGTAGATATTCCCCTCTTTTGCTAATTTAAATATAGTTACATGTGCTCAAATGCTTCAACTCAATGTCTTGTTTCAAAGTCAACGCCAGTGTGGCAAAAGTGAGGACTTGCTTTTTCAGAAAATTTGTATAAAAGCATGTAGTTTCTTCCATCCGAGTCTTCATTTGTTTGTAGATAAAACTGATTTAAATGTACAAATAAGCTGGCTTCAGACGTCACACTGAAAACTTTTTTTGATAAAAGTTAAGCAAATGGAGTGAACACACTTCAAATTCATGTTTATTATTCCTAAACTAAGTAGATCAGCACAAAAAATATGAACGTGTTTATGCACATTACTGGTCATTTGTTGCTCCCAGGTTTTTTTTTATGTGGAAATATGACTTTTACAGGGATTATTCTTGAAGCTAGAAATAAAAGCAGCCCAAAGTCTCAGCCTCACTTGAACTATACTTTAAGATATGTAGAAATGCTTCAGTATAAAACTATGTATTTTTTAACGATTTATAATTTTTTAATGGTTAAAAACCCATTGTTTGATTTACATACTGTATATACATAACTACTATATACTCTTTTCTTCATCCAGATGAATTTGGATTTTAATTTGCTTAAATTCTTAGTATATTCCTTCAAATAACACCTTGTTTTGTTTCCTGTTTCTGCGGCTAGATGTGTCGGTGAGCCTTCTGTCATTAATGGTGACCTCATGTGGCCTGGCTTTGTTTGGTGTGTCACTTTTCGTGTCATGGAAATTGTTTTGGGTGCCGTGGCGCGACCGTTTCTGGCCCTCCAGCCTGAAAGAGCAGCAAGGAGAACAGCAGCTGGTGTTGACCGAAGAGGAACTTTTGGAGCGCGAGTACAGCGCTGATTTCTTTAAGGACACTTCAGTGCCCACACTGGTGCCCGAGTCAGCCATGAAGATCAGCCACACATCACCGGATATCCAACTGGAGGCACAAACCAAAGCCAAGGATCACAACCATGTGCACATTGCACGTGTGCAAAGGCAGATCACTGACCCCACATCATCTGTCCGGTAAGCCTGGGAGTGACTTTGCTGAATTGAATAAACTAATTTAAAAAATTTTTTGCCTCTGTCCAAAAGCAGAACTTCCAGTTAATGTCCCTATTGATAAGTATTATATAATATACTATAAAAGTGTTACATAATACAAAATAATGTGTTGTCAATATGTTGTTTCTGTAAAAAAAAAAAAGCCTAAAAAAGTATACATTTCCAGATGTTGGCACTTGTCATATTCCCCACCTGAGTGCAAATGGCCAATTGCACCCAGTTCCTGCCAAAGAGCAATCAACCAATAAGCATTGCAATTCCCATGGACATACCTGCTTATGTATCAAGTGCCTGCTTAAGAGCAAACAGCCAATTGCAATCGGTTCCCACAAAAAAGCAAACAGCCAATCAGACTCTCAATTTATATAGACATAGGTTGAGACTTCTCAATTTATGCCCAAGAACAACTGAATCCAGTTCCTGTAGAAAAGCAAACAGCCAGTCAGCACAGCAATGCATACAGACATAAATATGGATATACAGATGGATAAATCAAGTTCTCACCGAAGAGAAAACATCCACTCAGCATTAGGATGCTCATGGACTGACGGACTTGCAAGTCATAAAAAAAATCAAGTTGAGGTTCTCTTAAGTACAGTACTTCACTCACACAGGCCTTCACTTTGCTTTAAACATGGACCGTTTGGTCGCTGGACACTGATCAGCAATATAAAGAAAGCAGAAGAAAAACTCCAAATGCAGTAAAAAAAATTTTACATTGAAAATTTTTACATTGAACAAGTTCTGAAGCCAGCATGCGAATATCCAGTGCAAAACCACATTAAACTTCACACAAATTACTGAAGTTCTTTTTACCGAATTACTGAATGTTTTAGGGTAAGTGAGAAATTGGAACAGTTATGACCTGTATTACAATTTGTAATATGTAGCTAGTATTTGGGAAAAACGTTGCTGAAATCTAGCACTTCCTCTTCTGGAACTGAAAGCAGCTCAGCAGATATGTCATGCTAAGACAGCTTAGTGTAGCATAACAAGACTAAACGCGTTGTTAGTAAATAACTAACAGAAATACACCTGCTGGTTTCCTTCCTGCAGACATAACTCTATTCGGAGGCAAATGAACCTCTCGAGCCCCGAGTTCAGCCCGGCTCAGTTCCAGAGACAGGAATCCTTATCCGGTCCAGGTCTGGGCCGGATTAAGCCAGAGCTGTACAAGCAGCGCTCGGTGGACACGGATGATGGTAGGCGAGCAGATAGCTGTGGCCGTCTACACTTTATAGTTAAGTATGACTGTGACCTGGAACAACTGATCGTGAAGATCCACAAGGCTGAGGATCTGCCTGCCAAGGACTTCTCGGGAACATCGGATCCGTATGTGAAGATCTATCTACTGCCTGAACGCAAGACCAAACATCAGACCAAAGTGCACCGCAAGACACTCAACCCTGTGTTCGATGAGGTCTTCTTATTTCCTGTGGCATACGGCGAGCTGCATGCTCGCAAGTTGCACTTCAGCGTCTATGATTTTGATCGCTTTTCACGCCATGATCTCATTGGCCAAGTAGTGGTGGACAACTTCTTGGATTTGCCAGACTTCCCAGGAGAGACGAAACTCTGCAGAGATATTCTCTATGTCACTGCGGTAGGTCATTTTCTTCAGTTTAAATAATGGATCTAGAGCTGGTGATTCAGTTGTTATACTTATTTGTGTATCTGTTAAAAAGTGCTGTGTGTGTCAAATTCTCTAAGTAAGGTTTAGTGTGTGTTTTTTTTTACACATACAAACTTAGGAACCCATTGAAAGAAAGATTATGCTGATTTTTTTTATGCTGAGTATTCAAATGATTGTGCTTTAAAGGTGCAAACAGATCACCATTTTTAAGTGCTTGCTAAATTAGGGCTTTTTAACTAAGTTCATGAATGTTTTCTAGTATTACAAAGTGATATAATTATGTGTAAATTGGTATAACTGAAGGGCAAGTTTTAGATTTGTAGAAACCAGTTTGACAAAGCTTATTATATTAAGGGCATTTCTCAAAAAGATGCCTCTACCATTGTTAGAACTATTCTCAAAATTTCAATTGAACAGTATTGTGGTAAATATTTTATTTTATGTATTTGCTACAGGATCACACTCCTGATGCAAAAAACAGAACAAAAATAACACCATATGTTTTTGCATGTTAAGCCAGCTGAGTGCATCTTTTTAAACTGCTTTTGCCAGGGAGTAGAATAACACACTATGTGGAACGTGCTATCCACCCACTTCCAGATGCATGAGATTACAGACACCCATGACTGGCTTGTGTTGCTGTGATTGATAAGTGAGAAAGAGTATGCTACCCTTCCCTCACAAAGAGTACAGCCAATTTTTTTTTAAACTCCTACCCACATTGTGTGGCATCACTGGGATTCAAATTCATAATCTCTGTGTGATAGGGCAAATGCTTTCCTGCTGGGCCATTAATTAATTAACTAATTTGAGGAAACTTATACAATGCAATGTACCTCCATCGCACAACATATATGACGTTGCAAATATGGTCCGTTTCACAATCAGGGTACCAAGTTTGTTTCACAAGCACTTGAATTTCAAACAAATTTTTATACATTTACTCTATTTTTATTTTTCCAAATCCAACTTTGGTAATTACAAGATATAAATAAAAATTTCTGGCACATCTGAATGAGTTTCTTATTAAAAGCAATGCCACGAGGATGCCATGTTAGTTATTTTTTTACATCCAACAATACAATCCACCTATATAAAATTTGAAAAAATATCAATAAATGACTGTAAAAAATTTTAAATGTCCAAAAAAATTGAATGTTTCAATTACTACTGTTACTTAACAGTAAAATAATTTAATTACATTTAATAATTTAATTTGCATTATAAAATTTTTTTGTTTTTTTGCAAATTGTTAATCTATCTGGGGCAGTGGTGGCGCGGGTTGTCACTGCTGCCCCCCCAGTGCATCTAACTGGGTTATCAAATGTCAGCCATGTCTCTCACTGTCTATGGTGGAAGGCATGTAAAACAACCATTGCTGATTTTCGTCAAGAGTAGGCTGCATAGCCGTCGTCGTGTTTCTGCCCTGCGATGGCCTGGCGAGCTATCCAGGGTGTACTCTGCCCTCGCACAGAGTCGGCTAAGATGGGCGCCAGCCCTCGCAACCCTAATTAGGAATAAGCAGTTCAGGAATGAATGAATGAATGTTAATCTATCTTTAAAAAAGTCGTTATTATCAAGCTTTATTTTAAAGCTCTTGATAACAATTCCAGCAGCTCCAAACGACTCTTTTCCATAGTCAATCACCTTCTCAAACCTCAAGCTCATAACAGCAATAATCTAACAGAGGAGCAGTGTAAAAAGTAGAAAACATCTGCTCATCACTGTCCGTCACCATCCCTCCACCCCATGCCGTGGTACCACTACAGTGAGTGAAGTCCATGGGCTCATCCAGAGCTTGAGACCATCAACATGTTCCCTGGACACACTCCAAACTCCCCTGGTTAAAGAAAATGCCCATGTTATTAGTCCTCTAATAACCAGTATTATTAATCAGTCCTTCCAGAGCAGTACAGTACCAGGAACACTAAAAACTGCAGTCATTAGATCACTTATCAATAAAAATCTTTAGATCCTGAAGTCATAGAAAATAACCTCCCAATCTCCAAACTCAAATTTCTTTTAAAGGTTTTGAAGAAAGTGGTCCTCGTCCAACTTCAGGATCGTCTCCATACACACAACCTTTTTGAAAACTCCATACACACAACCTTTTTTCCAGTCAGCCCACAGTACGAAGACAGCCTTGATCTAAGTTACCAACGACCTCTTACTCGCTGCTGACCAGGGCTTCCCGTCACTCCTCATCCTCCTGGATCTCACTGCTGTCTTTGATACAGTTGATCACACTATTCTTCAGCATCGTCTCCAGAACTTAGTTGGATTTACTGGTGCTGCTCTGAACTGGTTTGATCTCACAGATAGGACTGAGTATGTGGCCCTGGGAGGTGTAAGATCGTGGTAGCATACTGTCACCTGTGGGGTTCAACAGGGCTCAGTTCTGGGGCCGGCCCTTTTTAACATCTACATGCTCCCACTGGGCCACGTCATTGGCAGGCATTAAGCTTCATTCCATGGCTGTGCTGATGACGCTCGGCTATATGTGAGATTGAACCCAACTTCCCCCACCTTCCATCAGCCCTAACTTCCTGCCTGGAGGAGATAAAGGCATGGATGTCTTGGAACTTTATGCAGCTTAACAGCACTAAAACTAAAGCCCTTCTCATTGGTACCCCCCCACCAGCTAAGTTCTTCCACTGTTAACTGTGTTTCCTTCTCTGGCTATAACATCCCCCTCTCCCCCTCTGTCAGCAATCTGAGGGTCAAACTTGACCCAACCTGTCATTTGAAAAACTTGTCCACCACCTCGGTAATACTGCCATCTTTCACCTCATCGTAAAACTTTACCCATTATTTTCTCTCCACGATGCTGAGAGGCTGGTCCATGCCTTTGTCTCCTTCAGGCTGGATTGCTGTAATGCATTCCTGGTCGGGATTCCTGGCAGCAACCTTCAGAAGCTCCAAAACATCTGCCAGGATCCTGATGAGGGTGTGTAAATACGAACACATCACTCCCATCTTTTGGACACCTCACTGGCTCCCTATCCACCCTGTATTGAGTAAATTGAGCCTTTCCTCTGCTGCTCCTCGGCTCTGGACTGCTCTAAAAGAATGCTGAAGACAGTCCTATTCAAAAGGTCCTACTAACTGTGACTGCTTTGTTTGTTTGTTCTAATCTGCTTTGTGCAGCACTTTTAAACTTAGCTTGTGTTTCTATCCTTTGTTTTAACTTTTGTCTTATTTTAGCTTGTGTTTTAATCTTCAGTGTTACTGCCTTTGAGATTTGCCCGTAATGTAAAGTGCATTATAAATAAAATGAATTGTTATTATTATTTGATACATTTTTTTAACATGAAGCAATGCAGGTGTCACAATGGTTAGCACGTCTGCCTTACTGCCAGAAGGCCTGGGTTTAATTCCTAGGCTCGGGCGTTTCTGTGTGGAGTCTGCAAGTTCCCCCTTGCTTGTGTGGTTTCCCTCAAGGTACTCCGGTTTCCCCCCAAAGTCCAATAACATGTAGAGTAGGCTAATTGGCTGTTCCCAATCGCCCCTAGGTGTGAGAGTGAGTGTGAATGGTTGAATGTTTGTTGGTTCTGCAATGGTCTGGCAAGCTGTTTAGGGTGTACCCTGCCTTCGCCCAGAGTCGGCTGAGATAGGTACCAGCCGCCTCTGTGACCCTAATTAGGATTAAGCGGCTTAGAAAATGAACGATAAACTATGAAGCAATGCATTCTTTTAAGTAATACTGTATAATGTATAATACAGTATAATGGGAATTATGTCATATGTGCCAACAAAGTATTTTCTAGTTCGCTCATGTTCAGACTTCAAAAACAGTAAATGTGTTTAAAGAATTAAAAAAAAAATTATATTAAACTGATTAAAATAATAATCGTACAAAATTCATTGCTATTTCATGAAATAAATCTCTTGTTGAATCCCACTGAATACTATTCCAGAAAAAGTGACAAAAAATAAATTACATAAATGTGAATATCTTTTGCTGATAATCAGCTGGTGCACATTTTTTATTTTTGGGATTAATGAGTTGTAAAGACTTCCAAGTTAACATAGATATTTCAATACTTAATGACTGTTTTCAGTAAATCCACTCATCATAGAAGTAAATGGACCACAGCTGTGGTGGTACTACAGAGACTACAGCTACTACGGAGACATTGTAGTATCGTAAAACTACATTTTAGTATCGTAAGTCAATTTAGAAGCAAGAGGCTGCATCCACATATATGAGTTATATAGTTATATGGTCCGCAATGCAGCTAACTGGGTTATCAAGGCCAGCCATGTCTCTGACTGTCTGTGGTGAGATTTTCGTCAAGAGTAGCTGCATAGCCATCAGCGTGTTTCTGCCCTGTGATGGCCTGGCGAGCTGTCCAAGGTGTACTCTGCCCTCGCCCAGAGTCGGATGAGATTGGCGCCAGCCTTCCTACAACCCTAATTAGCATTAAGAGATAAGATAATGAGTGATAGTTTTATGGTCTCAATGTCCATGTATATCACATGTTTTCTTCCATTGTTGTCTAACCAAGATAGGGGTACTATAGAGACTACGTTTTTTTATGGACATTCACTCATTTAAATGCAACCTCGTGTCACATGTTACACCAACACATACAGTTTGATTATCAGAAAAAAAAGTACATTGCCGGGACTAAAATATATAACACTGTCTAAATACATCAAATCATATAAATAATTTTTTTCAACAATTTTCTAAATGAGAAACTGTTGTGATAGGTAATGTACCTGCACTTAAGGAAATTTATATGAAGTTAAGATGCATAACAGTTATATTGTGGTCACCAAAACAAACATTTCAAAACATTTTTGCTGGATAAATTACAGTTTTCTCCAGATAGGAGCTCAATTTCTTCAGATATGAAGTCATATAACAATCACAATTTCAGATTCACATTGCTTTTTAATTTTCAACTTAACATAACTGCATGTCTATTGAAACAGCTATGTCTCATTGTATCTATTGGTCTATGTTCTGAAAATTTATGACCATGCTCTAATATTGACCTTTGACCCAGAAATTCAAAATTAAATCACCTGTGAGACTCAGGTAGGGTAGTGTCCAGACCAAATTTGGTGAAAATCCATGCACGGGTGTGGTCGATTTACAAATGCTGGTGATTAAAATGCTGAAACCAAAACTACTTTTTCGGTGGAGATAACAGATATTGGGTGAATGTAAGAGCATTTAAAATAGGCTTTAAGAAAAACAAATACTGATTTACATATTTTTGTATCTAAGAGAAGAAAATCAGCATGTCAAAACCTTCTCTTGTTTCTAGGCCCTTGAAATTTTTGTTGTGGGAGTGTGGCTTTGGCTAACATCATATATTGGTTTTTAAGAAAGCTGCTCTCTTGCAATGCTTTTAATGCATGTGCGCAAAACTACGTTATAATCAAGCCAAGTCTTAACTTTTGACTCCCACTGGAAATCAATAGGATGAATTTGTGCATTGATAGAAGTGTCATGTATAATTATACAGACCACAAACAAAACTGCATACTTTGACAACAACATCCAAAGAATCGATGCATAATTGCATCAAAGATAAGAAAGGAAGCTCACAATTGTAGTCTCATCTGATTTCCGAAATAACCTTTCAAAGGTACGTTTCCTCAGCACCGCCAAGCCAGCTGATGCCTGATGGGAGTTATTACAATCAGTTCGATAACTGCTGAAGGGTTTTGTGTAGAATGTGTGCAGCTTAGAGCCACATCGCTATTAAAAAAGCGTCTGTATGTGGCATCATTAAGTGTTTACTTATTGGAGCAAAAGAGTATTGCGTACAGCTGAGGCACGCTCCGTTAATCACGTCATTGGTGGTCCTGTAAAAAAGCAGTGAATATTCTGTGTAGCATTTGATTATATGTGTCAGGATGGCCTTTAATCTGAATTACAGGAAATTAGGTCACGCAGACAAGCTGACACTAAAAGAAAGAAAAGCTCTGAATGAATCTGAGATTAGGCCTAAAACAAATGCTGCGGGTTTATAGCAAAGGAAATGGGAGTGTATATTTTATTAAGTGGTTTTTTGTTTGTTTTTGTTTTGTTTTTTTGTTTCTTTGCTTGAAGGGTAGACTTTATACAAATAAGTTCTTTATTTTTTTGTTCATTAGCATCATTGTTCATGATTATGAGGCCTCATTGTGGCATTCTCAAATGCATCCTTGTTCAGCAATAAAAATAGAGACTGACCATGAAATTATGATAATTGCACTGTTACGAGCTTAGCAGCTCTCAGAGTTATTTCACTGTACACTGTGAATGTCTAAAGGATAATGGAGCCTTAATGAGACGCCGGGTGCTCAGAAATGTCACTTTTTTTCTAAGGACGTATTCTGAATTGAAACAATATGCTGTATAAACATTTAGGAGCAGTTTACCCACAAGACTTCTTTTAAAGAAAGCTTGGTAGGTTCGGCAAACGTGACAGCTTGGCCAATTAGTGTCACAGGCTCCTGTCTACAGCTTGTTATTCATTTTAACCATTTGTACCAGAGAGGAGTGTATGTAACTGCATATATTAAGTGTTGCAGAATCCCATTCAAACAGTTTTCAAGTAGAAATGTAGTAAGAAAAAGAAGTATCAGTCATCCTTTGTGGAAGATTTTTGATGCATATGTATAGGTTGAATATACGGCGTTGAATGGGTTATTTGAACAAGGTTTGACTTGATGGAAAAATTGAGTCGATCCACAATTGACTTGCCAGCTAATGGCGTTGTAAATCTTCAAAGGGAAACCCAAAACTCATTAAAAAGTCAGTTTCTTTTTCCTTTTCTTATTCTTTTTTTTTTTCAAAACGGAGTCTTGAAAAACTGGCATTTATTTATTTTAAAAAGTGTATTAACCCATATTAGACAAAATTATTTTGCAAAGTCCCTTTGGTGTACTTTGCCTCTCAATAAATAAGTTCATTAAATTAAAGAGGGCTTGATTTAAGCTGATTAATTTTTTAGCATGAAATTACACAAAATGTGATTCATTAGCATTCTCACTAATGGCATGAAGACATTCACGGACAGTTATGTAAGTACATGATAATCATGTACTTAAATTTTATAAGTTAACGATTCAGTCAATAACTTAGGTTAAAAAAAAAATTCAGAGTGGCTTCATCAATCAGTAAACGATTGAAAAAAGAGAGAACTTGTACCTTTAATTTTTCCACAGACCTTAGGAAATTTGGATGACTTGTGGAATAGAACAAATAATGCATGGGGTGTAAAGGAATCTGAACTAAACAGTACATTGTTCATAATGGCAGATTCATGGGAAAGTATTTTTACATGAATAATAATATAAGAACATTAAAAATGTATTAATTATATTTTTTAAGGTCCAGTTCATTACAGCCGTAGGGATGCTTTGCACAACCTACAAGGATAAGTGCACTATAATGGCATGTTTTTGAACTCATTCAGAGATTTAGTATGTACTACACTGAAACACAAGAAAAGCAAAAATTAAAATAAGTTTATTGTTTTATGGTTAATTTTTCCATTTTTAAAGTGTGACAAGTAACATGTAACATATTAGTATATGCGACACAGGAATGATGCAATCTGATTGGTATGCCATCAGATTAAAAATTATTATTCAGCGTGGCCACTCACAGTTTGTCACTTGGAGCACTTGAAGCAGATGGTGTTATTATTACTCTTTAAAATGGAAAAACAAGCAATTTTCCTTTGTGTTCCCCCTAGTTTATACCAAAATACCTTTTACAGAGTGTGGTTCAATTTTCCTTACTTCACTTTTGTTACAGAGTGAGTAGGTTGAACAGACCAAAAACATATGCCATTAGCTTGAGTCCAAACACAGAGCTCACCTGACCTGCCTCAGTGTCATGGTTAAAATATGCAAATATAAACTATAGAAATCCTGGTTTAGTTTAGTTTATTTTTTCTGCTTGACAGATAGTAAAACTCTAAAAAGAACTTAAGAGACACCTATGGGTGTGTGCTTTTAAACTCACCTAAAGGTAAAGGCTTTTACTTTTGACCGGTTGTTTTTGGCAAGGCACTGCTCCCGTCCTTTGTTATCCTTTGACTTTTTATGAAGAAATTCTATAGGAGCCGTGTCCGGGTTTAGACACATAAGCTTGGGCTTTGTGCCAAAATAGTTTTGCTGGGAGGATACGTCAATAGCAGGTTGGCTTGAAGTGGTCTTAGCAGACTACTGAATTCCGTCCAAAAGGAATCGTTTTCAGGGACTACGTTTTTCTGGCCTGTGATTAAGTTTTGCAGCTGTTTTGCCTCAGCTTTCCTGTCATCAGTTGGTTTAGAAACACAAAGTTTTCCGCAATTTCTGTGCTTGTCATTTGTGCATATGCTTTATACTGCTCTATTTTCCTGGTGACACAGCTCAGCACTAGCCGATAATGTGTTATCTTAGACTGGTGTCTGCTTCACAGGGTCAGTGACCAGTCCAACCAGTAGGTCAAAACCATGAGTTTGCATCACTAGCAGGGTTTGAACAGACAAAAAAGAAGGCAACATTGCTGTGCATGCATAGTAGTAATAGTGGCTGTGGCAGCACTCGCACATACTGGACAAGGGGCAAGGACTGACGTTGCCTGACAAAACCGCTGATCATACATGATTGAGGAAAATGGTGGCTCAGTGGTTAAGCAGCTGGATTACTAACCAGAAAGTTGATGGTTCAAGCTCCAGTCCAGCCAACCTGCCACTGTTGGGTTATGGAGCAAAGCCCTTAACCCTCAATTGCTCAGTTGTATTTAAAAAAGATAAATGTAAGTAACTCTGGATAAGGGTGTCTTCTAAATGCCGCAAATGTAAATGTTTTAAAGAGCTAGCAACACAAATTCCCCACATATACCCTTTAAAGGGCAATTGTTATATATAAGCTTGTTGTTTCTGTCATACTAATATACCACTAAGACTCTTCCTGCTCCTGCTTGCTCTTCTATTAGGAATGCATGAAGGGTGAATACCAATCACCCTTTTCAGTACACATCTACATATTTTAACTTTTGACAAAGCTTTGGAGAGCTCAGTGAAGGAGGGTATTTACTCATAGAATCCTCCCACATCTAATTATGCAGCCCTGTTATTAAAACAGTTGGCTAGTTTCCTGAACATATGTCAGTACTGTCATTTGCACTCATCCAGCATTGATGAATCGCCCTTAAGCATCTGTTAGCGCATGTGAAACATACAAGAGCATAGTAAATTTGGTCTATATATAACTTGATTTCCACAGTATCACACAAGCTGGTCATTTGATGGTGTACCAGATCTTTTTTATAAACAGTATAATAACTTTTACACTTGTTAAGCAACACATTTTTCTTCTCTGTGTTGGATATTATATTGTTAAAAACATTCTTGAAACATCAACAGTGTAAGCAATATAATGCTAATACAGTAGAAGATTACAAAGCACTTGGTAGCTTTGTGGTTGCCATAAGACACTGTATAAATGCACACTCCTATTTCTTCCACTGAATGCAGTGCGAAAACAAAATTTGCTGTATTGTACAGCACCAACTCCAAAAAAGCTAGGACACTGTGTAAAATGTAAATGAAAACAGAATTCAATGATTTGCAAATGCGATTAACCCATATTCTACTCATAATAGAATATAGAAAACATCAAATGTTAAAAGCGAGACATATAATTTCATGAAAAAAGTATCTCATTTTGAATTTCTTGGCAGTACCACTTTAAAAAAAAAAACTTTGTATGGGGCAACAAAAACATTGAAAAGTAAGTGATATTAAAAAAATTATAACCTGGAGCCACTAAGCTGGTTGATCGGCAACAGGTCAGTAACATGATTGGGAATTTAAAGAGCATCTGGGCAGAGGTTCACCAATCTGAAAAAACAGTCTACAAACTATGGAATGAATTCAGCATACTGTTTCTCAATGGAAAAATGTGCAAGGGACAGGGCCAAAAATCGATATTGGATACACATCATCTTCAGGCCCTCAGTCAACACTGCATTTAAAACAGGCATGATTCTTTCATAAAAATCACTGCATGGGCTTAGGAACACTTTTAGAAATCATTGTCAATTTTACTAATTGGAGTTGTAATTTAGGGTAAGTCCTGAGGGAAGAGTAGCAAAACAAGACACAAATGGAATGAGAACCACTGGGGTTTGGGTACAAAAAAGGGTAAACATTATGTGATATAAAATTAATTTTAAGTTGCATTTTGAAAACAGCAACGATGAAGTACGAATCCAGTCATACTCTGTGACTACTCTTGTCCTGTAGTTTTAATAATTTTGATTGTAACACTTTACGACTGTCTAAACCATTAGTGCAATATTACTTTGGATCCCAGAGGTGTACATCAAAGTTTCAACAAGCATTCAAGGCCTTTCCAGTTCTCATATATAGGTCATATCTGTTGGGACACACAGCATTAGACCAGCCAGACTATGAACATGAATGCATGCATAATTTTTAAGAGACCTAATTACATGTATGATGTCCTACATGCAGTAGACTTTTTTTTATTGTTCTTGTATTAAAACTTGCATTTTAGAGTTGGTTTCATATTTACATGTAAATGTGGCATACAGGAATTATAATATTATACATAATATAACATACAAAATATGTATGTGTTGAAATACATGTATGTAACTTGCATTTTAGAGTTGGTTTCATATTTACATGTAGATGTGGCATACAGGAATTATAATATTATACATAATATAACATACAATATATGTCTGTGTTGAAATTGGGTCTTGCTAAGCAGAACTAAAAAAGATTTAGATATTGCTTGTGATTTCCTCAGTTGCACTTCTTTACACAGTAGCAGGGCTACAAGAATTCCCTGTTGCTTTGGAAGGTGAGAGCAGTGGTGGGTCTATGGGGGGAAGCAGAAAAAGTTTGGCATTCGCACATGCTTTTCACACTCTAAGTACAGAGCTCTCACTGCCGTGATAAAGTTCCTGTGTGTACATCACTATAGTTAATCCTTTTAATCTTCAAGATTAAAATTAGCTGGAAACATCTAAAACCCCTAAAGTAATAAATTAATGAAACATTGCTTAGAACCGAGCATAATTCACTACTCAGATAGTTGGGTTGGGCCTGGCCTAAAATCCAAAGTATCATGATTGAGATCTTTAAATTGGGAAAAACCATTGTTGATTTTCGTAAAGAGTAGGCTGCATTGCTATCAGCGTGGTTCTGCTCTGCGATGGCCTGACAAAGTGTCCAGGTTGTACTCTGCCCTCACCCAGAGTTGGCTGAGATAGGTACCAGCCTCCCCACGACCCTAATTAGGATTAATTAGTTCGGAAAATGAATGATTGAATGAATGTTGGGAGATTTATTAACTAACATGAGTTATGAAGTAAAATTAAACTGTCACTTTGTTCTAACTTTTCCTCACTTTTTTATCTTTTTCTTACTGGGTTAGTTTTTTGCTTGCTAGTTTGCTCTCAGTGCCCATTATGTTTGTTTTTTGCTCAACCTTTTTCCTAGTTAGCTTTTAAGTTTTAGTTCTTAAGTTTTTACTTTGAAATGACCGTTCATGCAGATTTTGCCATTATGATATTTTAGCATATTTGTTAATGATGTAAAAGTAAGTATAAGTTTGTATACTGAAGGTGTAACAATCCTATTGGATCGACTGTAATCCATTGTTTGGGAGGTTCCCAAAAGTGAAACTCATGAAATTTGGCACACACATCAGATTATGACAGTTACTCAGGAAGAGGAGTTAGGCCTAGATAAGGCCCGATGACATACATCATTGAGTTTTGTACCTCATATATTTTCATCTGTCCTTAAAAAATAGGCATGATTATTTTTAGGTCATATCTCCCAGCCCTACCTTTAGGCATTACCATGATACTCATCAAACAGCACGATCAAATTATGTACTGTGATAAATATCAATATAAAATCGATATTGATCAATATCAGTAGGCAGCAGACCTGGATCACATATATAGGATAGTGTTGGGAAAAGAATCTTGCAAACATATCTGCAAGGACATGTGTAGCTATCTGCCAGGACCTGTCTATGACTTGTTGAGATAGGAGCTAGCATGCATGCCCAATATGTTTTTACAAGTTCAGAACTGAAACAATGCATCAATAAGAACTAGAATCGATAAGCAGAATCTATATTCGAATTGGTAGAATTCAGATGATATCCAGCCCTATTCCTGTATGTCATTTTAAATCTAAACACTGAAAACCATAATACAATTTTGCCATATGTTAATCATTGCGTTTAAGGACTTGCGCTTGTCGTATAATCCCTGGGCCACCTATAAATAAAGCACAAGCTTGTTAACATACGTAAAGGTCAATCCATTTCTCCCATCTAGAGAGATGGAGACACAGAGGCAGATATTAAAGAAGGAGTAAAAGGTCAATCGGAATGATTTACTGCTACTAAATGAGCTGTCAGGAACGTTCACCTCTGCAGTAAGGATATTTTTCTGCCCTGAGATATGTGATGACATTTCTGAAGAAATTTTATTGACATAGAAATTATACATACCCTTTCCCTTGAAGTAGTACATGCTTGCTTAATTTACTGGCTAGGATGTGAGCTTGTGATTGAGTCAGTGTTTCAGTAATAACATGACGATATGCTTAGTGATATTAAAGCTGCTGGATGAAATGTTTATAGGTCATAAGCTCCTTTCTTTACGTCATGGGTGCACCTGACAGTTTCACTCCATACCACAAGAGGTCCCCATCACCTGAGTTCTATCCTACTTAACAGGTAAACAAGCTCACCTGATTCCCATCACACCCTCATTCAGAAATTCTTTATATGTGTGAGGTCTGGCCGATGGGCGGCACGGTGGCGTAGTGGTTAGCACGTCCGCCTCACAGCAAGAAGGTCCTGGGTACGATTCCCAGCTCGGGC
>JBCNYG010000022.1:27155498-27165748 GCA_039654305.1 Porochilus rendahli | reverse complement strand
CGTGTGTGTAGATGTGTGTGTGTGTGTGTGTGTGTGTGTGTGTGTGTGTGTGTGTGTGTGTGTGTGTGTGTATACACGTGTGTGTGTAATAATAATAATAATATATTATTACCCAAGATTTTGTTTGGATTCTTTGTTTGTCAAACTGTTGGCTAAGTTATCTTTTTTTAGTTAAAATTAGTTCTTTTATTGACATGGAGACGATCACATTCACACCCAGGTGAACCACTAATGAGACCCAGACTTGAGCCATGTGGTGCTATTGCTTTTCACCAGATCGCTGTGTTGCGGTATGGTTAATTCTTTATTCATAAAGTGTTATTTATTAGCAAAGAAGTAAAAATCCAAGATGTTAAAATGTGGGTGTATCCTGCAGCAAAAAAAATTGTGTGAAATTAAAATGGCATTTTGATATGAGCATTTCAGTCTGCAGACCTAATATAAAGGAAGACCTTAAAACATATGGAAGACGTGCAAAAAAAAAAACCCAACAGTATGAATCCCTAAGCTGCC
This sequence comes from Porochilus rendahli, assembly GCA_039654305.1. Classification (NCBI taxonomy): domain Eukaryota; kingdom Metazoa; phylum Chordata; class Actinopteri; order Siluriformes; family Plotosidae; genus Porochilus; species Porochilus rendahli. The sequence continues at coordinate 27,165,235 of JBCNYG010000022.1, read as the reverse complement.
TAGAGGACAAAAAAAAAGATGGAGGCGGTTGTAAGAGTGACAACTTGGCAGACAAGTTATTACATAATAGTCCTAAAATTTAAAAAGAGAAATTTTCACTTAAAACTGAAGCTAGCAGATGAAGTGGATTTTTGTGAGGGACAGTTAATATAAGTCTATATGGTCTGCTTGTACGCGTTTTGTTTATCTCTCAAGGCCCGTTTACAGCTCACCAGTCCATTACAAGGCCAACACACTCACACAACCATTCACACTCACATCTAGGGGCTATTGGAAACAGCCATTTAGCCTACTTTGCATGTCTTTAAATTGGGGGAGGAAACCAGAGTACCTGGTGGGGAAACCCAGGCAAGACACAGAAACATCCTTGCCAACCCTGGGACTTGAACCTTGCTGTGAGGCGGACGTGCTAATCACTACACCTGAATGTTTAATAATTTCTCGGTTTTATTTTTATATAAATGATGTATTTGTTTAGTAATTAATTGATCATTCAGAAGCCTGTTTAATATTTCTGTTACCTTTCAGACCCTTACGTGAAAGTGTCCCTAATGTGTGATGGACGGAGACTGAAGAAGCGAAAAACATCAACCAAGAGAAACACTCTGAACCCTGTTTACAATGAAGCCATAGTTTTCGATGTCCCTCCTGAAAACATAGACCAAATAAGTCTGTTAATAGCAGTGATGGACTACGATCGGTAAGAAACCTTATATGCACTACAGATGCCATGCAAAATTTACTTACAAGCCGCTAAGTTCTGCCCAGGCTCAAAGCCAGAAATGTGGAGGTGTCTTATTTAGAAATCTTTGTGGCTAAACCTAGGATTTAGAAATAGTAGCAGATGTACTGCTCTTCTTTTCCTACAGAGTCAGCAAAAAATGCACTCCAAACTCAAATATTATCCAAAGTTTTCCCCTACAACACATTTATTCCTACAGATAAAGGTTATAAAGGTTACAAAGGTTTTATAATGATATTTACTAAACTGGAATCATTCATTCATTTTTTGAACTGCTTAATCCTAATAAGGGTCGCCGAGAGGATGGCGCCCATCTCAGACAACTCTGGGTGAGGGCAGAGTACACCCTGGACAGCTCTCCATGCTATCACCAGGCAGAGACTCGCTGATAGCAACCCAATGGCCTACTCTTTAGGAACAGCAGCATTGCTTCTTTTACATGCTTCTCACCACAGACAGTGAGAGACATGGCTGGCCTTTGATAACCCAAAGCTGCACTCGGGGGACAGCAGTGACAACCTGGTGATAGTGGGGTGTGAACCCCAGATTTTCGGATCAGCAAACCAGCACCCTACTCCCAGGTCACTACTGCCCACCATATACATATAATGCATAATATATTTACTATAGTACATGTTACCTTTTGCCATGGATTATTATACATATGGAAGATTCTGAACATGCATCTAAATTGTCTAGAGAAACAAGAAACTGCAACGAAACGGGGACATTTCAATATTCAGTCATTGTATAATCGCAGATGGGATATTTGGCTTATCATTAATAGAAATGATGGACTGGACTGGCCAGATTACACAGTACAACACTGAATCTATTTGAGCAAATATGGGATTGAATTGGTTCGCAAATGTATTGCACAAAGATCTCTCCTTTGAGAAGACTTACAAACAACTTCACATCAATCTATTCATTAAATATACTGCTTTTCTGTCAGGGTCACAGGAAAAGCTGGAGCTAATTTTTTCACCGTGGTCAGGTCACAAAACTATTGCAGGGTTAGCCATCTTAAACTGTGGCAATTTCAGCTGATATACAGTAGTAGTTATTTATCATGATTGTAAAAACCACACTTTAAGACAAAAAAAGAAGTAAAAAGAGGTGTTTTTTTTTTTGTTTTGTATTTTTCCACTTGGTTGCAAGCCAAATTGGCTCCGTAAGGTGTTATTTTATTTATTTATTTTTTTATGCCTTATCAGTTGAGATGCAGTAACCCATTCATTGATGTCATTGACATTTTCTGTTTTAATTATTTATTTAGTGAAATAAATACAAATATAGCAAACAGAACACAAAAGGACAACATATAATGGGCACAACTATGATGGATGTCATCGGAGCACTTATTTGAAATAGAGAGCTGTTTGCATCTGCAGAAAATAGGACATGGCAATGCTATGTTCTGAAACAAAACCACAAAAGAGCACTGCAGATGTCTCAGTTTGATGGTATATGTGAGTGACCTGAGCACAAAGATGGCACCATCATCCATGCACTGAAGATCTTGGTTAACTTTATTGTTGCTTGGGGCTTGTTGGTTTCATATCAATTTTTTTTTCATGATCATATAATAAATTAAGTGCAGGAATGGACCAATACATAACTTGGTTAAATGTACATGTCCCACACAAGTAGAAATTCTGCCCTTAATTAAAATGTGTCCATTGATCTCTGAATCTTTGTCCAGTGTAAGATCTCTGAATAAGGAAGAGAAACACTGAGAGAGAGAGAAGTATATAGTGTGGGTATTAGCTACAAAGTATTGTGAAGAGTCAATATTTTATGAGATGATATCATCTGGTGAACATCCCTATCCTCCCATCTTCAAGGCCACTCAGTCCCGTCCCCCTCCCGCATCACTCATTGAGAAACACACATTAATGTCTCAATCAAGAAGTACTGCAAGTAACACACTCAGTTTCAAACGAGATGTACTGCCTGGGGATGTTAAAGAGCATTTCCGAGGAAACGCTGCAAACAGGAGGAGCATTTAAAGCTGCCTGCGGCTCTGTACTGATAGAAAGACGGAAGTATGGCATCCTCCAAATTAAATTTTTATAGAATGATTTTCTGTGAATATATTTATACTGTATGTGACCTTGTATTCTACATACAATAATGCCAAGAATGCTTAAATATTTCATGTTAAAGAGAAAATACAGTAAAGATTGTTGGAAGCAGGTTTTTTCAATAAATCATGAGAATACGTTTTAGTGTGCAGTCCAGCCTCTCCATGGCAACATTGAAAATGTCATACTGTTGTATTAAATCAGACCTCTAAACACACATGTGGGTTCATATTTGTGTTCATTTAATATAGTGTGCCTAAAAAAATTATTAATCATTTAATTTAAAATTCATATATGTGTTGTTTTAGTATATTCTACACAAAAACACAAGAAAAATAAGCTAAAATATTATTTTTTAATTGTTTTTCAAGTGGAACTGTGGTCATGAATGCTCCATTATGCCATATTTCAAAACTCATTTAAATTTTTAATGAAGGTTTAAACTGGGATTTTATCTTTAAAAATGCAAAGGCCTAACAAGTAGCTTTCATTCTATTTTTTTGGAATAGCATCTTGGTGAATTTCTAGTATTTCATAATTTCATAAGTAATCATTCTGAGTTAGTGAGTTGAATGATAAGTAATTAGTTAATGAGGTAAAGTACGATACAGAGAATCATGCGGTGGTTGTCTGCCAAGTCCAAATGATAAGTAAAAAGTCACATTATTGTGCTGCATATTCCAGCCATGCACTTATCATTGAACTTATCCAATGGCAACAGTGCAGTAATTTAATTATTCCATGGCAATGATGCAATACGAAGAATTATCTGATCTGATTCTTATTTTTGCCAGAAATGGAGAAATTTCTTTGAATTAATAATTATGTCCATTATCACAAGATAGTGAATCCGTCAGGTCACACCATTCCCATATAGTATGTACTAACTACATTATACTGTACATACAGCTATGAAAAACACTGAGGCCACTTTTAATTGGGATTTCCATTAAAAGTGTTTTCTTATTTTTTTTCCATGGTTGGAAATTCTTATATAAGAATATAAATATAAATAATACATATAAATAATCATCACTCATAACAGAGAAAACTTAAAACCGTAACATTGAAAGTTAACTCTTCTTAATGATGATGATGAGGTGCAAAAACTTTGCAGACGCTTTAACAGCAGGTATCTTGATTACAAGCGGAATTCATTAGACTCGTCAGTTTCACTGTGACACCTGACTGATTGTGTGAGGAACTCACACAGCTTTTTACTATCTTTATGCCGACTGACATCAGCTGAAATATTTAACATACTTTCAGTCCCAGGCTTAAGGGGTGGGTTTAGGTGTAACGATAATGTGATCTGAGGTATGGTTCATAAATCTGAAACTCATTTATCTTTAGGGATTTATATCAAAGCAAAATCTGTTAACCAGAATGTAATGTTGTTCACAGAGTCGGCCATAACGAGATCATCGGTGTGTGTCGAGTGGGGAATATGGCCGAGAGCCTGGGCCGAGATCACTGGAATGAGATGTTGAGCTACCCGCGCAAACCCATCGCCCACTGGCATCCGCTCATAGAGGTAACGATGAAAAACAACCTAAGACCACGGCTGAAAGGTAGTGGTATAATTTAGCTCGGTTAAAGGCTATCGGTATCTATCCTCATTTTAGCATCTTAAAAACCAGACTCCTAAGAAACACAATGAAATCTTTAGATTTTATTGTTGTGTATTCACGATTTTGAAACCCAGTAATGAAGCAAAATTCCACAATTTCCTTTTCTGTCTTCTGCCACTCAGTGTAAGATTAATCAAATGTTAGCATCCTTGAGCTCAAGTATACAAAAGAGGGCAGGTTTTCTTCAACAAATGTGTTCTGGAATTTCTGCCTTTGTATGTATAAAGGCATCAAATGTGTTTTAACAAATGCCTTTCTTTTATTATTTTTTTAAATAATTTTCAACCTGAATTCATTTGAGCCCTCATCTCTTGTCAACATCTGTTCTGTTAAGAGATGTGCTTTCCAAATATAAAGGACGTCACCTGACTGGACATATTTCAAATGATAATGAAACTGAGAATCTAGATGTTTTCCTAATAAATGATTCCTGACCGTCTGTGTTAATTATGCAAAACAGGTGCAACATCTGGCAAAGGTTGAATGTAGCACAGGGATAAAAAAATAAATAAATATTTCAGGAAATTCTGTATGAAACACACTAACCAGCAAAAAAAAAGACACGCTATAATATTTTTATGGAGGGCATTTAGCCATAATCACAACATGTAACCTCCAGGGCATTGTCGCTCCAGTTGGTCTGGTCAAGGCTCAGCAACATTAGAAGTCAGCTGATGATCTGAATGTACTGAATGAGCAGTTTATCACACCAATAGACCTTTTGTGCCCTGATGGCACAGATATAAAGTGGGGACTCGAATAGTGCATGAGTGGTTCAGGGAGCATGAGGAATTATTTTCACATATGTATTGGCACCCCAGTCCTGACCTTAACCCTATTGAAAGATTTTGGGGATGTGCAGAAAAAGACTTTATAGAATGGTTAAATTTTTTCCTCATCAATTCAAGACGTCAGTGAAGAATGAACCCAACATTGAATGGTAATAAATGTAACGATTACATGCTGTAGGCAAGGCTAAAGGCGGAACAACAACATATTTGTGTGTGCAGCTTATTTTTGGGTCAGGCAGTGAAGGAGAAAACACTTAACTTTAAACTTTATTTGAGACTGCTCTTAAGCTGGCTATATTAACTCTCTGGATTTGTTTTAATATTTTAATTAACCGTCTTGATTAAAATCCATTGGTATTATTTATAATTGATAAAAAATAATACTTAATACATCATACGCCGTGATATAGTGTTTAGAAATTTTACCTCACAGCATGAAGGACTCTCAGGCTCGTCGAGGGCATTTCTGTGTAGTGTTTGCAAACTCGAGTTTCCCATAGTCCAAAACATGCACATTACACTTTGTGGATATTATTAATTACCCCTAGGTGTGAGAGTGAATGGTTGTGTGTATGTTGGCATTGCAGTGGTGTGGCAAGATGTTTAAGGTGTATCCTGCCTGTGCCCAGAGTTGGCTGAGATAGGCTCCAGCGTCCCTGCATCCCTAATAAGGGATAAAGTGGAACCAAAAAAGTAATGAAATGAAATGAAATGAAATAAGACTATATGGATGTAAAACAAAAAAAAAGTGGCAACCCAGAATAGCCAATTAGTCTATTGTGCATATCTTTGGGCTATAGGAGGAAACCAGAGTACCCGGAGAAAACCCACACAAGCACAGGAAGAACATACAAACTACACACAGAAACACCCTCACCAACACACAGACCTTCTTGCTGTGATTCGAGAGTGCTAACCACCACACTACCATGCCCCCTAATTAAAGAAAAAACAAGGTAACTTACATATGCTATAAAGATTTACTCCAATGTAATAGAAAGTTAATTATGTCCAAATGTGTTCAGTCTTACATTTAGTACTGTTCAAACAGGAATCAATTTTCCGGATGTACATATGTTAGGTTACATTGACGGAGGATGTACGAAGTACTTATGAGCAATTTGCACAGGCTAAGTGGTCTCTGAATAAATCACAAAAATGGGATTGTCTTTAGTGTTCACATGGAAATTTCACCCCAAGGCCAGTACATACCATATGCAACATCTTTATTACACAGTGACTGACTTGGCCTTTATTATGACCTCTTGCAGTCATGTAGGCTGTATTTGATCATTATTGGTTAGATGTTTATGGCCTGCATGTACATAGGCTATACCTGTACTCGGAATTCAGCGACTTTTCTATATGTGTAGCTTCTCTGATGTGAACTTTTTAAAATGTCATCTAAATTATAATGTTCTGCATTAAACTCAGATAATATTTTGTTTCTATATAATATTAGCGTAGTGGTAGTATCTCCTGAAAATGTGTCCATTCTTAAAAATATGTCTTTTCCTACAGTATAAAATCCGTAAATTCATATGGTATGCTACTACCAGTTGTGGATGCAGCATAAGACATTTACATTTACATTTTTAGCATTGGCAGGCTTCCTTATCAATAAATACATTCTGACATTGGTTCACTAGATCACATGCTGCCATCACTATACCATCAATCAAAACTCAGTGTGTAGAGCCATGTGCAGCTGACCTCTCACAGCCTCACTCAATGTTCCTTGATAATTAAATTTTCCAGCTACTCTAGCCAGGGTTAAACAATCTGCACCTTGGCTTTCTTCAGTGCATGAAGAAGGGCTTTATTTTCATGTCTATTCAAGCTCTATTCGTACGACAAGCTCTGAACAAGCTGAGCATAGGCAAGAAGGCCAAAATGAAGCTCGGAATAAAGAAGGTAAATTAAATATGAGGTGCTATTTGGTTGGCTATGTGGTGAAAACAGAGATAAGGGCTAGCATGGCCATTCCCCACAGGGGCAACAGACAACTTGGGATCAGAGCTGAAATAATACCAGATAAAGATCTTGGTACACAGATGATGATTTTAATTTTTTATTTTTTTAATTGATTTAATGTCAATCAATTACTCATTTCCTGAACCACTTAATCCAACTACAGTATTAGGGTTGTTGGGAGCCTTGAGCAAATCTCAGCAGACACTGGTTAAAACCAGGGTACACCCTGAACAGGTCATCAGATCATTGCAGGGTGATACACACACAACCTTTCACACTTACACCCAGTGGTAATATGGAAGTAATGTTTAGACAAACCTAATATGCATGTCTGTAGACTGTGGGAGGAAACCGGAGTACCCAGAGGAAACCCATGCCGGCACGGGAAGAACATGCAAACTCCGCATAGAAATGCCCAGGTCCGGGAATCGAACCCAGGACCTTCTTGTTGTGAAGCCAGCATTCTAACCACTATCTCACCGTGCTGCACTGATTTGAAGTCTTGAGGAGATAGTTTTTCTGCACAGACAGACTGATGGTTATAAATTCTAAAGCATTAGGCATTTCCAATAACCAGTTCAGGTTTAAGTAGGGACTTAGGCAGCTGGTATGGTGTAGACAGCAATATTACTTTTTTTGTGTGTGTGTTTTTTAAGGGGAGCCAAAGGTGAAGGGTGTGGTGGGTCAGGGTTTATTAGGGTTAGGGTTATGTAAGAAGTAAAACACAATGAGGCATGCTATAAAAAGAAAATCATTAAGAAAGAGAAAGTGGAGGTAGCATCCTGAAGAACTGTTTTGTTCCAACGATTTCAAAGTTGGAGCCTCACAGCGAGAAGATGGTGGATTTGAGTCCCAGGCTCGGCAAGGGTGTTTCTATGTGGATTTTGTATGGTCTCCCTATGCTTGCATGGGTTTTCTCAGAGTGTGTGAGCAATGAACTTGCTGAAGCATATATAAAATCACTGCTAACTTATGGCTCACAGGCCTGTCTTGCCAGTAAGAAGCAAATGAGAAAACTGGTTCCACTGTTTTCTGGTAAGTAGGGTTAAAGGAGGATGGACAAAATGAGGGGAATGCACACAGGAAGCAAGGAGTGGCAAGTGAAATGCATCACAGCTCAGTGTCAAGCTAATCACTTCATAAGACAAGTAAATTGCTATGTCATTGAAACTCTTGCCAGCTTTGGTTGCCTAGGTAGCCTTCTAGAATTATTTTTTTACTTTCTAATGTATCCAGATGAAACTGTGAGCAGTATCTCATGAGTTCACTGAAAGAATAAGTAAACTAGATGTATCAGAAATTTTTCGCTTAAGATGAAGAAAATATTAGCATTTGCAGTAAAAAAATACAACATAAAAATTTCTTGTGAAATTGTCCAAGTGGACTAAGCAGGTTGTAGGAGCTGTAAGTTGACCTCTTACCTTTCTCCTGTTCCAGTGGAGCAGTGAGGGAAATCCTGGAGGAAGCCAAGGGTCCTGCAACTCCCTCAAAACACCACCATCACCCTGACGCATCCATCTGATCATAGTTTACAGCATCAGAGGGATAAAAGGAGGAAGAGTGAGACCTCTCAGTTAAAGGTCATGCAAAATGTGTGCGCATACTTGGCGCACAAAAAAACAGGACTTTTTCTCATAGCGAAAGGGCGTGTGTCTGTTCTACTGCATGTCAAAGTGACTGTGTGTGTAGGCTTCTGTTAAAAAAGAAAAAGAAATCCCTAACATGGTTACAATTTCGTTTAAATTCTATTTGAGAGGTAAGTATTTTTGACATGTTTTCTCTATATGTATAACACATTGTAATAACTTCTTGATGTTTCTGAGTGCAGTGCATGGCCTCTATTTTGTGTAATTTTGTTCTTATAGTATCAGTTTTTACGGTGTGAAAATCATTCTGTATGAAAATACATAAGAAGTACAATAGCAGAGTTGCTGGTTGTGATTACTTCATGTCAAAATGAACACTTTGTACCTATAACTGGAAAAATAAATTGAGTATTCATATAATAATTAATAATTTACACAAATGGCCCACATACCCAGCCTTAGTTACGCAATTTACGCTGTGATGTTAATTAGGCTTAAACCCCATTGATGTTCTTTAACCAACCACAACACTGCTCCTTTAAAACTGAAGATGGCACTTGTTAAAGGTAGACCTCAATCAAAACTTCAAACAGGTACCTCGATCAAAATCTGCCTGTGTACAAATCTTAAACAGATAGCTGCTATTTTAATGATTTCAAGGGTGGTTATTTAAAAACAGAATTTCAGCATGATGTCACCAAGGTTCAAAATAACATGATTTACACTATTTTAGGTTTGTTTTAAAGTATAATATAAAGGTTTAGGCACTTCCAAAAGGCGTGGCTCCTAATAGGTCTCTCCTCTAAAATCATAAAAGATCTCTCTTGATTGTATGATCAGTACTGTGTACGATGTGTGGGTGTGTGTGTGTGTGTGTGTGTGTGTGTGTGTACATATACATACATACATACAAACATATATATATA
>JBCNYG010000022.1:27135191-27155293 GCA_039654305.1 Porochilus rendahli | reverse complement strand
CGCCCAGAGTCGGCTGAGATGGGCGCCAGCCCCCCCGCGACCCTAATTAGGAATAAACGGTTCAGAAAATGAATGAACGAATACTGCTACTACTACTAATAATAATAATAATAATAACAACAAATAATAATAATAATAAGTATTAGTACTAAGGACTGACATGCCGTCATTTGTGTGCCGTTTACTTGCAGACCTTAAAACTAATGTACCAAGTGCTTACTAAGATTGCATCATGCTGCCACCATCTGGATGCGCAGGTCTCACCTAAGGACATTTTAGTGCGGCCCAAAATATTTTACAGCCCAACAGATTTTAACTCAACAGTTATTTATTTATTTGCTTATTTGTCTAAAATACCCTCGTATTAAAATATATACTATAATATATGGGGTATATCTACAATTAAATACAAGTGTTGTAACTTTCTTGCAGCAACAGTCCAGATAAGGAGTAGGAAGCTATGTTTTAAACACTTAAAAAAAATTTATTTAAATAGTTTTTTTTTTTTTTATAGATATTTATATTATCTAAAAGGTTATTTATGTTTGGTAGGATATTAGTTTTGTGCATTTTATGAATAAAATTTCAGTGTATGATATGATTTTAGGCAAACGGAAAAAATGCAAACATACTTCCAATTACTTCACAAACCTTTGACACTCACAGATAAGTAATACTGAAACATTTTCATCACCAAATATATGACCAAGTGAAATATATTTGTCCCATTCATTTAGCTGGGTTCTCTTTATCTATATGATGATGTTTTAGGTCATATTTATGCAGAAATATATAAAATTCTTAACGATTTACAAACTTTCAAGCACTACTATGTATGTATGTATGTGTGTATGTGTGTGTATTTGTATATATAATATGTGTGTGTGTGTGTGTGTGTGTGGTAAATTTGGACACACTGCCTACTTCAATGAGAATGAGTGGGTGTGTTCGGCCTTTTGACTGGTACTCTATGCTATAGCAGCTGTTATAAACAATTATTTCCTCACTGGGCTCAGTTTTTTGCTTCGCCTGACACTATGCTGCAGTCCACTATACCCACAACTCTGAAAAACTTTCTGCAGTCAACGTTGTGACGAGAGTGCAATGGGATGGTAAATTTGGGAAATCAGGAAATCGGGCAACATCCAACTCGTCTGACGTCATTCCACTGATTTTACCCAGTTAATATTAATTAAATACATGTATAGATATAAAATAACACAATTAAAAATTTAAATGTTTTTTATTTGTCACATACAAATTATACACAGTACAATATGTAGTGAAATGCTTAGTACGACTGTCCAAGATGTAAAGAATAAACTTTCAAAGCAGCAAGAAGAAAAGAACAACAACTAGAAATTTTAAAGGAGTTTTAAAGGAATTAAAGGTCAGATATATATATATATATAAACATATCTTATTGGATTAGTCATTGGCTATTCCAGCTTTCCCCTACGTGTGAATGTGAATGGCTGTGTGCGCATTAGCCCTGAGATGGTCTGCTGAGCTGTTCAGGGTGAGTGAGTCAATTACAAAACAGTTCAGATCTCGGTAATGTCTGAATTTCTTGCCCTGAAGCTTCCACAATTTGTATTTGGCAGTGGTTTCCGGTTCTTGTTAGCACCCATCCCCGCTGCTGCTGGTTCCACCTGTTTCTCATTCCAACCTCCACAATTTAGGCCATTTGCTTCCCTGAAATGTCTGGTGGCACAAACTGCTAGTTCCCTGAGTCACACCAGCAGGGCTGTTAAGGTTTATTGCTATTTAGGCTCGTCTTGAAACTACAAATCAGAAATGTCTGTGCACCACAGTCTCCAACGCCAATTCCTAGAAAAAAAGAAACTACTTTTTCCTTTTTTTTTGATTGTTTGGGATAGTTTCAGGTTTTTTGTGTGTGTAGACATTTTGCTGATACCTGGCAACCCTGAATTCTCATTTCTTTCTTTAAAAAAAGTCTTTTTGCTCATTTATTAATTCAATATGGTAACAATTCCAAAAGATTTTATATGTAGCAGTTTGCTCTTGTTCCCCCCCCCCCTGTTGTCACTCTAAAAATGATTAAACTCTTGCTGTATATTTAAACTATAAGATTACATTGCTAATATTACATTAGGCGGCTTGGTGGTGTAGTGGTTAGCACGTCTGCCTCACAGCAACAAGGTCCTGGGATCGAGTTTCGGGTCTCAGGGATTTCTGTGTAGAGTTTTTATGTTACCCTCGTGCTTGCATGGGTTTCTTCCAGGTACTTCGGTTTCTTCCCACAGTCCAAAGACACGCACAGTAGGCTAATTGGCAGCTCCAAATTGCCCCTAGGCGTGAGTGTGAGTATAAATGGTTGTGTATGTGTTGGCACTGCAATGGTCTGGCGAGCTGTTCAGGGTGTACCCCGCTTCCGCCCAGTGACTGGTGGCTGAGATAGGCTCTGGCCTACCCGCGACCCTAGTTGAATTAAGCGGTTTGGTAAATGGATGTATGAATGAATGATTATTACGTTAGAACTTTATAATACTGTACTATATTACAAAATTATAATTGCATTATTTTAAAATCTATTTTTGCTCGATGGTGTCAAGACAGTGTATGAAAATAGCCTAAAGGTAGCCTGGATTTTAAGTACTTACAAAGCATGATATATCCTGTTCTGTGAAGTCATTCGAGTGACTTTTATATCATGACTGTCTTAAATATTACAGAAATTATTATAGTTTTATAATTATTATTATTATTATATAGATTATATAATGAACATACCATGTATCCATTATGCTAAACCTTTATACTCATTCATTTATTCATTCATTTTCTGAACCGCTTATTCCTAATTAGGGTCGCGGGGAGGCCCATCTCAGCCGACTCTGGGCGAGGGCGGGGTACACCCTGGACGGCTCACCAGGCCATCGCAGCATGCAAATTTATTTGGTTATTTATTGTGATTTGCTTATCAAATTGACATCCACGACCTACTGTATCTTCAAAGTTCTGTGACACCAAGGTGTCTGGTGTGTTTTGAAATGAGGCTTTAGATCCACATGTGGAATGAAAGCTTTTTAAAATAACATCAGTCACATGCTGCGCCATAGCAGGGTTGACAGGAGATGGCGGATGTACTCCTCTCATTAAACAGGTGGTGCTCACAATTATTGACAGCAGGTACTGCATGTTTACTGATTACCCACATCAGTTTAAAAATTGCTGTCATCTCCTACCTGAAACGTCCCGGTGTTTTCGAAGTGCAGAAACAATCTCAAAAGGGAAGTTAACTGAGGAAAAACCTTTTCAGATATTTGACCTTGCTGTTCAGACCAATTCCAAAATGTAATCAGTTAGTGTGCTGTGATTTACAATGATAATTCCTCTTAAATTCTACAAACACAATAACAATAACCTACACCAACCTGAACTTATAATGCCACTATTACTTAGAAGTAATTAGAAGTTCAAGTTGATGGATTTCAACTGGCAAGAAATGATGGTGTCATGCTGGTGTAGTGGTTAGCACTTCTGCCCTACAGCAAGAATGTCCTGGGTTTGAGTCTTGGTCATGGCGAGGGTGTTTCTATGTGGACTTTGCATATTCTTCCCAAGCTTCCAAGGGTTTCCTGTGGGTACTCTTGTTTCCTCCTACAGTTCAAAGGCATGCACATTAGGCTAATAGGCTGTTCCAAATTGCCCCTATTTGTGATGTAAAAGGTTGTGTGTGCGTTGCCCTGTGATAGACTACATGCTATTCAGGGTGTAACCTGATCCGTCCAGTCAGGTGAGATAGGCTCCAAAGTCCTAATGACCCTAATAAAGTATAAAACAATTTGTAAAATAAAGGAGAGAATAGGTCCATGCTTTTAAAATAAATAGAGAAGTTGTCCTTTAAGATGTTTACATTAATTTAACCCTTTTTTCCCTTGCCATTACTTGTGGCAGCGATTTCACTTGATGCCTGCCGGAACTGTTATGTTCAGCACAACTTGCTAGCTGCTAAAAGCTTGTTTTAAAACAACAGTCAGTTTCACTTCCAGAGAATTACTACCTGCAGGAAGATGGTGAATGGCCTGATTAGGTTATATGTGGAGTAGATTTACTGGAACCAGGCCTGGACTGTCCATTAAGCCATATAGGTAAAAGGTGGAGGATTTTTTTCTTTGCCAATAACCCCATTTGTCTCAAATGCTGTGAGTGCATGTTTCAGACCAATGTAAAGTGTTAGTTAAAGTAAATTGTGTGCATTCCTTTACTGTTACAGTGTCCTTGTGGGTACTTGCTGGTGAGTCATTTATGTTTACAAGTGCAGTTTGTCAAACAACATGACACAACTGTATTGGGCTATTTATTTATTTATTTATTTACTTACTTATAGTAATGTGGATGATGCTTAAGTTTTTCATTTCATAATCTGGTTTTAAAACATTTCTGATGTTAAAACATTCCATAATATTGCAAGGTAAATATTTACATTAATATAACACTGTATATTACACACAGAAAAGAAACAGCAACACATTTAATTGTAAAGACGGAGCAGTTTACATCACATAACAGATGAGTTTCATACTGCACACCTATACCTGTCCTTGGAAATTGTCTATTTTCACACTGTGGACCTGTTGATTGTGAGCATTGGGTCAACTGGTTACTCTAAGTTGCCCATAGATTAATGTTTAAGTGTGTCTGTGCTAGCTTTGGGATGAACTGGCAACCTATTCAGGCTGTAACCCTGCCTCTCGCTTGAAGTTGGCTGAGACTGGCTCCAGCTTCCCTCACGACCCTAATGGATAAGAGGTATGAATAATGGGTTGATGGATAGATGGATAAATTGTTATTTGATTTTCAGTGTAATCTGGAAACTGTAATATTAGTTAGCAAGAGATTCACTTACTCTGTTTTCAGGTGTATTGTATTACATCATTAAGACAAATATTGCAGAGACATCTTGAGTTTAGAATCTAATTAATGACTAAAGAGACCATCATGATACTAACTGCTAAATAATAGTATCTTCTTTCACTGGTTGATTTGAAAATAAAAAGGCTAATGCTACAAGCTAAAAATATTTAACTAGCCAATTCATTGCTTGAATCATCACATTGTGACGGAAGTTGATTTGAAACACATTCTGAGCTTGAAGATAATGATGACCGCCAGCCTTAAAGACACAGCTGGTTGAAAGAGTAACCCTGTTTCCATTAAGCTCTTCATTCTGTGGGCTTCAACGCTCCATGCTAACGTCTGGAGATATGAATTATTTAACAGAGCCATCTCTCTGAAGTGTAAAGCCGAAACAAATATGTGCCCCGCTTACATGGTTTGTCAAATCTTGTTCCATACATTGGCTATGTCTTTAGTACACAGCCCATGGGAACAGAGGCCTCATAATCACCACCACCATCATCATTATGCACACCATACACAAGTTATTTTTATTTATTTATTTATTATCATTTATTCATTTGCCAAACAAATTAAGCCTACTATTGTTGTGGGGAGGAACCTATCTCTGCTATCACTGCTGGCGATGACGGGGTACACTACAAATATCTCACCTGTCCATCGCAGTGCAAACACATCCACCATCCACACACACACTAACACCTAGGGGCAATTTGAAACAGCCAAATAGCCTTATGTGCAAGACTTTGAACTGTGGGAGGACACCAGAGTACCCATAGGAAACCCATGCAAGCACAGGGAGACAAAAACGCCCTCAGCGCACCCGGGACTCAAACCCAGGACCTTCTTGCTGTAGAAGTAGTGCTAACCATTGCATCACTGTGCCTCCACCCCCTAATTTAGTCATAGTCAATTGCTATTAAACAGCCTCCACCAAACGGAGAGAAGTGAAAGCAAGCACTTGCTCCCTTTGTGCCACTTGATGTTGCAATTCAGAGGCACGGTAACAAACTAGGGATGCTCCCACCATACACCTCTTCTGAACAGTGGAATCTGTCAAGCAAAGTGAGAACAGTGTCCTTGAGGTCTGTAGCTCTAGAGGAGTCAGATATCTGATTCTTTGTATGTACGTAGCTGCAGGGATACAGTCTAAGGCCAGGTTTGAATTTGCACACAATGTTATAGCTGGCTAATTAATTCAGGTGAAATCTGGTTTCTGCTGGATACAGTTCATTGATGATGAGTCCCATCAACAAGAAAGTTATCTCAGTTTGTCTGAACCAAAAAACAATGATGAATGATGCTGCGTGGGAGAAAGAAACATTCATAATTTCTGATCTCCTCCTACACTGTTGTTTGAAATCATGTCCAGTCTAAATTTGCTTTCCTGATAATAATCACAGCAATATTATATAATGCTTTCTTTTTTTCTTTTTTCTTTTCAATTAATAAGTGTGAGTTTTTTCATCTATGAATAATGCACTTTGTAGGTGTATGTGACTCGAATGTTGCGAAGAGGCTTTGCTAGCTACCCCCTCCAGATAGCATCAAATCTATCAAGTAGAAATGGACCAGCACCAGACCACCACTGACCACAGACTACAGAGACTAATTTTCAGCACAGTGGAAGTGATATAGAGGTGTGTAAGCGTGTGTGTGTGAGTGTTAAGGTGCCAGCAGAGTTGCTGAGAATGGTCTTGTGTTGGTCTCTTTGCACAGATGGTCTACAAAGTGCCCTCTTAAAATTGCCAGTGAGTGATGCAGTGCCTTATAAATGAGTATTTAGGATTTTTGTGTGTGCGCACACGCTTATCGGTCATGATATTTCAAAAACCTTGAACACTGACAGATGAAGTGAGTAATATGGATAATTATATAGTAATGACAGTACACACCATCTAATTGGTCATCATGACCAGGGCGTATCCGACAAGTAAGTTAGCTGTGAGCTAGCTACACTGTGCAATATGACCTTTAGAATCTTCCAGAGGAGCATTCGATGATCAGGTAATATCCCAACGGACACAGCTTGTCAGAAAGCTCTTGTTCATCATAAGAAGAGAAACAAGCTGAAGGCTACCTGGTAGAAATGTATATGGATACAATGCATATGTTAGATGCATTTTTTTCCAAACTGGCAACCCAAGACATAAGGAAATGGAACAAAACTGAAACAAATAAGATTAGGATGTAGCCAGCTTACAAAATACAAACTAAGAAAAATGAGTGTGAGGCAAAGAAAACCACGAATGTAAAATATAGTAAAAACATCAGAAGAAAAAGAAAAGATCAGCATAAAGAGAACACAGGCTGAGGCAGTGACAGACACTGAAAGGAATAACACTCCACACAACAATGAGACAGCTTAAATCCACATCGTTATTTTGCCTGCAACTGTTGCTCTTCACAGAAAAATCAGAAGTGGCATTGTGACACTACCAAAACTCCCAGAGACACAGATGATGACTCCTTGTTCAAAAGCTGGCAAGTATCAGTACCTGAAGTAAAATTAAAAAGGCTGCGATTTCAAAGTTCTATATAATTAACTGCGTATTTAGCCCATGGTCTTTAGTATAAACCTCGTCTTTTGGCTTGGTCTGTATTAAAGACACTGGGCTGAGATTTCCTTACATTTGTGTAAAAAGTGTTTCTTATCTCTACAGAAATGAGCTATTCTTACAAGTCTTTGAGAAGCTACTCTTGTAGAGGATTAATTAACACTTTCTGATCAGTACGATTGAAGATCTGAAAACATTTATATGCAGATGGTACATAATTAATTCATTATCTCTCCAGAAAATCTACACCAAAATCTAATTCTGTTCTAATAATCAAACAACCCAAGACACTTGTTTGATCACTATCCAGCAGGGTTTTGACTCCAGCCCCAATCAAGCATATCTGATCCAGCTATAATTTTCAGCAACATCACAATATGTTATATTGAAGCTTGGGCTAATCTCAGTCAGAGGATAACTCTCCATGAGCAGTCTGATGATTCAGTTGCAATCATCAGGGCAAAGGCTTACACTTCAGCAGACCTATACTTCAATTACCGAGTGCGACTCAGGTGGCCGGGAAGTGAGCGATTTAGGTTGCTGAATTTCGACGTTATTCTTTCCCTTTGCTGGATAGCGAAGCTTTCTCCTCTTTGATAGAGTACCTCAAAGTGGAAAGCTGATGCCCTGCAGCTAAAGTGAAGCTCACACACACAGAACACTATTAACTGGCAAGCTTTCATGGTGGTCGCCGCATGGTGCATTAGGTTATGACGCTCTGACATTAGCGCTGCTTTTGTCAAGAGGGAGCCATCATGTACAGAAGTTTTGGGAAGCGAGTGTAATAATTATTAACAAGGATAAAACATTATAAATGTCATCAGTGACTAATTTAAATGAGATGATATATATATTTCTTGTTATAGACACTATTTAGGGCTTCATGACAAGAGTAGTTTATAAAACTATGTTTTATTGCTTATTCTAAGTGTATAGTTGATTATTTTCAATATATGACATAATTTGACACATTTGGTGGGGCCCATCCAGCAAAATCTGCACGTCTTTAAGGTGGCATTCATTCACAAACTTTCTGAACTGCTTGATCCTAATTAGGCTCACAGGGGTGGCTGGTGCCCATGTCAGCTTACTCTGGGCAAGGGCTTAAGGTGTCATTATTTAAATAAAAAATCTGCACTGACAGTCATTAAAAACTTTGAGACCATAATTTTTCAACATCATTTTTATTCTGGTACCCAAAACTGGATTTTTGTAATATGGATAATTTGTTTAGCATGTTGGCTTCAAAAAAACAACAAACAAAAGTATCAGGAATTAATTATGTGCAAAAACAACAGAACAAACCTGCCAAAATAAAAGTCACAACAGTCAGTATCGGGTGTGGCCTCTGTTTGCATTGATACAGGCGGTGGTTTACAGGTGGGATACAGGTGGTCATTTGCAGTGATTTGCAGGTCAATCAGGTTTCTGATGGTGGGTTGTGTACAGCCCATACGCCTCGGTACCTCACTGAAGCTCAACCCGGCCTCTACCATGCCAATTACCGGCGACATTGTCGTTGTGATAGACGTGGAAGTAAGGTTTGACTAGACTGGAAAAGACATTTTGAGCCTTTACATTGATTTGTGCAGATACACATTCTGTTTTGCTTAAGCTGCATTTGGTCACCTTTTGCAAAGTGACCTACACATGTGCAATGAAGCATGAATGACAACTCATCATTTTCTCAAGTGCCCGAGTACAGTCATCAATAAAGCCACAGGGTATACTCCCAACCTTCCTAAAAATGCAGATATACAGAAAGTCTCTCAAAGATTTTAATCCTAATCAGGGTCGCAGGGAGGCTGGCACCCATCTCAGCCAACTCTGGGCGAGGGTAGAATACACCCTGGACAGCTCTCCAGGCCATTGCAGAAACACGCTGAAGGCAACTCAGTGGCCTACTCTTTACGAAAGTCAGCAATGGTTCTTTTACATGCCTTTCACCACAGGCATTGAGAGACATGGCTGGCCTTTGATAACCCAGTTAGCTGCACTGGGGGGACAGCAGTAACAAACCAGTGACAGTGGGGCTTAAACCCCTGATCTTGGGTCAGTAATCCAGCACCCTACCACCAGGCCACCCATTGTCAAGGTAGAAGGTGACACAGGCGCAGGAGTCAGTGAAAGGCAAAGAAATGTTTAATACAAAATGAGGCAAGCACAAGGTGAATAAAAAACAGAATAAGGAGGTACTTAAATACATACAAAACATGGTGAATGCAGGAGAAGTAGTGCAAAGTTAACCCAGGATCATAAATTCAGCAAACTAGACTTTTGGAGGTGCTGCCAGACAGTGAAGATAAATTACAAAAACCACATGTAGTTAATTTTACACTCATTATTGTTTCATAGTAGTATAGCAGAATGTTTATTTCATTTTATGTATGTATGTATGTATTTATTTAGCAACTTATTTAGTGGTGACATGAAAGAATTATTTTTTTAATGGAATATGAAGTGATTTGAGAACACAGTTCCACATAACTGACAAAATGGCATATCAACACAACATTGCAGTTTAAAAACAAATAATCTGATGATGAAAACAAGCCAACAAAAATGAAAATGGCACTCATCTCACTAGCATTTCACATACTATTGCCATTTGTACTATTACTTATATATATAATCTATCCAACTTGTATTAAATAAAGGTAAACCATTCATACTTCCATTTTCAAACCCTTTATATGTCAGGGTCACAGGAAAGATGGAGCCAATCACAGCTGACTTCATGCAGGAGTTTATCACAAGGCTAAAAAAGACACAAACAACTGTTCACATTTGTTTTTGTGTCGATAGGCAATTTAGCCAGTTGACCTAATCTGCATTTCTTTGAACAATGACCGAAGTTTCCTAAGGAAACCCATACAATTACAGGGTCAATGTGCAGATGGAAAGGACCATAATTGGCCACATGGTTCAAACGCAATACCTTCTTGCCATACGTTGATCATGTGACCTAAAATGAAGTTATAATGTTTTGTATGGTGCCTACACCTTACTTAGACTAAAGAATATGTTCACTATAATTGATTCATGTTGATGATGTTTTAAATGGCTATACTCTGTCCCATTATAACTATATGCAGGTAGTGACAAGTGATATATTAAGTTACTATGGAATTACATACCTTATTTGAGCTTATTTAAATTTACCTGGATTTCAGAGAAAGTGTCTTTCAACTGTAACACCACATGAGTGTTCTGTTTGTTCCATCTTTTGAACGCCATTTCCCTGGGTGTTTTGACATAATTACTTTTATATTTCTGCTTTTACAAATCCAAATTAAAGCTCTAGGTGAGGGAATGATCTAATTAAACCAGAAGAACTGTGAGCTTATGGTTTCTTCCAAAATGTAATTAGCAAATTGATTACATTACATTTCTGCAGAAGGATACATTAGGCATGATTAGAATTTGTGATAGGTGTTTGTGAGACCAGATTGTGGTATAAATACAAACAGAACAGTGAACACTTATTGTTAAGAAATAGTTTTTAAAGCTTTTTAGAATACTAGGCCACACAGGGTATCTGGCGGTAACTGCATTATGACACTAATGCAAGGCAAGAAGCTATGAAGCAGCTGTCAGATAAGAAGCTTGCGGAACAAAGAAATACCACTTTCCTTAATAACAAATAAATAACACATTTAATTTAGTGATTGCCATTTATTTAAACTTGGTTAATGTGGGGTAGGGGTCATGGAGGTATACTTTGGGCTACTGGCTTAACTAATTTTTGCAGGACTAAAAATCACAGGCTACATCAGCAGAAATAAATGAAACTGTCATACAAACATGTCATGAGTCATCTTATGAGTGATGACAGCCAAGCTGCCAATGCTAATATTTCTACTATAATGCTAACATGAAGGGCGCTCATAGAGTGCAAGGTACCTCCGTCGTGCAGCATGGATATTGTGACTCTATATGGGTACTGGTTTTAATTACCCATGTGCTCGTCATATGATATATTCCAGAGTATGTGGATGTGACCAAATTAGTAAAAAATATAGCTCTAGTTCAAAGGTTTAATGAGATGGTCTGGATTTGACATTTGAATGGAGTTCATGGTCAAAGGGAATTGTCTCATTCAAAAGTCCATAAATGGTTTCCAATTAATGTTCCATAGTAAGAGCCTGACTATCAGCTTTTGTTTTAAAGTTATAGGTACTGTATCTACAAAAATTTGTGACCTTGCGCTGACCCTGACCTTCCACCTCGACATTCCAAAATCAATTCCGGGTACTGAGCTAGGGAAGTGTTCCCACAAGTCTGGTGAAAATTCATGCACAGACATGGTCCGCGTTTTGTTCACAATTTGAAAAAGAGACAGAATCACAAACAATTATAATAACTCTGCCAAACAAATAGTATTCAAAGCACTGTGATACAACAAGTCATGGCTTATCATTAAGTAAAAAAAATATCCTATATCTGAAAAATATCACCCCACATTATGTAAATTTACTCACAAACAGAATAATCTCTGTCTTTTTAGACTTATTACAAATATGTATACATTTATTATGATAAGCTAATACATGGGTCACTGTCATCTTTAGTGCACAACAAAAATGGAATTCATAGGTATTATAATTTTTCACTAAGAGGAAAAAATCTCTCTCTATCTCTCTCTCACTCAATCACTTGCATGAACTTGCTGCCAGTCTTATGAATATTGAAATCTTATACGCACTCTTGCCTCTTAAACTCTTAAAGGTATGAAAGTGGTATGCTTATACAAATTCAATTTCTCAGTGAGATCCTTCCCTTAGCACATCTGCAGCCTCTAAGGCTTTATCCCTTTCATCGTGTTTTAATGGGCTGACATCTCCACGCCTGACTCACTGCTCGTTATAGCTCAAGAAGCAAAATGTGGCCTGTGAGTTCTCACCCTAATGTGCAGCATGCATCGACCACTGGTTTTGTTCGTTTATGAATTTTAACTCCGAGCAGGTTATGGGTCCTTTGCTAATCCATCTTAATTATGAGGGATCTTACAGTAAGCCAACAACTGCCATTAGCAGCTAAATACAGTGCAAACACACAAACAACACTGGTCTACGGTTTTTAAGTTATGGTATTGGTTCAGCATATACCACCCTGATTTAAGAATCATGAAGAATAGGTGAGTTATAGACTGAAGGAATCTGAATTTAAATCAATAATCACTAAATAATACATCTTTCACTGAATCTAGGATTAAATGTTTGGTAAATTTTGCTCTCTGATTTGCCAGTGTTTTATTTTTCGGATCTTGAGGGACACATACATTTTTTGTTTGTTCAGACAAAGACATGCCTCCTGCTTGTGTAAACAGTGCAGATAACTTCTACTATGTGTGTAGTGACTTTTGCATGCAAAATTGGGGCTCAATGCAAAGCAATTTTTGCTGTGTCAATGATTTGGAGAGAGCCAACTGATCATATCAACCACTGTTACTTCTTCATGGTACCTCCACTTGGGAAAGGTTTGACAAAAAAGAAAAAAATGGACTGTGCAGTTCCATTTAATGAATACAGGCCAAGAAGCACCAAGTAAACACTGAATAAGAACTGATCTCTGTACTTACACATCTATTAATAACGTTCCCAAAGTAATTTCATATACTGTATTACTGTATTACCCTTCTGCTTATTTTTAAAGTGTTACAAAAAAAAAGCATATGAAATATTACTATATGAATAATAAGAAGAATTATGATTATTAGATATTAATTACAAATTATGAAAAAGCTATGTGTATGCATTTATCTTGAAAACTCTTGAAGTTTAGCTATCTACTTGAAGTATAGCTATCAACACAATATAATTATGTAAATGTCAAGTGTAAAAAAAACTTAAATATCTTAGAACCAGCAGCCAATTAGCCATTTGATTTTAGTATGCCGAAATCCATAATGAACCATGCAATTTATTTACAGAACAGCCAACTTCTAAAAGTTACTACACAAGTGCAATTAGGAATCCATCCCATGGCCACACACACACACACACACACACACACACACCATTCATTTTATCTTTCCGACTTTTAGAACCAGTCCTTACATATGACTAAACCGAGCAAACATAAACATTAGCCTAAACAGAATGAAGCTGTAAACTTGACTATAAGCATGACACACACGGCAGGTAAAAACAAATCAGTTAGTTATCTTACCGATGTACTTGCTTCTAAAATGTTAAGTATATTAAATTTCTTCATTGTTCATTGATTTATAGTAAAAAAAAATTGTAATTTGAATAAGCTGTTTATCTCGAAGTTGGGGAGAGGGTCGCCTCTTACGGAGGCAACCAACTTGTACTGCCATGTTTCTACAGTAACCCAGAACCATACGAGCTTCAGTTGGTTGCAGTCTGGAAGTTTACCACCTCACCACCGCTAAATCTTAGACACTGTACCTTTAAATATTTATTAAAATCAAGCTAAGTCCAAGCACCTCATTGCTTGTTGGAGTTTTAATAACAAAAAATATTTTTGTTCTTTAGTATTTTTAATGTATAAAGTAATCTTCTTATCTTCTTCTTCTTTATTCTTATAAAGCCTGTCTTCTCAGATTACCAATTAGAACTTGAGAAACAATATGAGGCTGTTTTCCTGAACCACACCCCCATTTGGTAGAGCTGTGTTTGGACATTTCCTGATTTAATAGATTTAATATTTACTTTTCACTTTGCTTGTGCTTTGAATTAGTGTCCCCTTGTATACAAGTCTAAATTTTAACAGTTTTAACACACATAGTTGCATTCATAAGCACAATCTCCAGGGTGAAGGGAAAAAATGAACTGCAAAGAAATATGTAATGTTAATACAATACAATACAAAATACAATATTTCATGAATATCATTACGTTAGTTCTGTCAGTGATTATTTTCAGGCATCTCAGTATTTAATTTAATTCATGGAGAGGGATTTGGAGATGCCATCCTGAGATTATACTCGATGGTTACAGTTTTCCAGTGACACGACTCATTCATAAGCCTGGAAAACAGCTTTACAGGATTGTAAACCTTATTTTTCATAAGGTTCCCAATGGTAATTATTTAAAGCTGTATTTATTTAATCATATATGTGCATAGTCATGTCAACAACTGGTCCAGATCAAAGTTATCTAATTTTTAGATCTATCAACACAATGACTCCCAATTGCCCAATGATTTTCATTTTTCAGTTTTCAACTTCCGTGTGAATATTTACACAATAATTAAAGCATTCATCAAGATACAGCAAGTCTGAGAAAGCACACTGGCACAATTTTACTTCCATAGCACTCCCTCATATGAGCCAAAATGTCAAAAACTCTGATATTGCACAATCCTGGATGCCCGAATTTAATCCTTGTCAACTTTAAAACTTAATAGAAAATTTGCAGACATTTTTTTTCTCTTTTTTTTTTTCTACTTTTCCAGAAGTAATAACATAAAATACAGAAAATGCAATGAGACCACAATATTTTCATTTTCAGTTATTCATGCTTTATGCCAGAGCATATGTTAGTTAATGAATAGAATTATAAATAAATATGCTAGAAAGACAGCATAGGTAAGAGTGTTAGGGAATAAAGATAGAGAAGCCAGATTGAGATGGTTTGGGCATGTGCAGAGGAGGGATAAAGGGTATATTGGTAGAAGAATGTTGAGGATGGAACTGCCTGGTAGGAGGAGAAGAGGAAGGACATGGTGACGGAACACATGCAGGAGATTGGCATGACAAAGAGGGATATAGAGGACAGAGTGGGATGAAGAAGGTGTCCACAGTGGTGACTCCTGATGAGAGCAGCTGACAGAAGAAGAAGAGACACCACTGGTGTGTTCAAGGTGAATGTGCAGCTTTGCATAAAAGCAATACAGTCAAAGTTTGTCTACTCAAATTGTTCTAAAGATACTACACTGAAGCATGGTATATGTACTAAAATATGCATATATTTATATTATATATATTATATAAATACAGTCCCTCTGGAAAGTGTAAAAAATGTCACGCTAAAGAAAAACTGTTCCTGTAAAAAGTTCAATAACTAGGCTGAAGCTTTTTAAACTTTAGGATTGTAGGACCTGCTATAATGTCACTGATACTATTATAAGAAAGATTTGGACCAAGGACAGCGTAGCCTAGTGCTTGTGGCGATGAATCTATTCTTAAATATATTATCTGATTCATAAAGTAAAGTGGTTTTCCAACTTTTTTCCTCCTCTGTTTTGAGACTGTAGAATGCGCACTGCAAACATTCAGGATGGTTGCTCCACGTGACCAAGTTGCGTGCTATACTATGCAGCGATTGTGAACTCACCTCAAGTCCAAAATACTGTAGCATCAAAGTGAAACTATAGAATCTGTCTCCGCACCTCAAGCATGACAACTTTATACAGTACAGGGTTCACGACTATTAGTGATTTAGATCTTGGAGCGTATTCCTCACGGATACAGAGGTCCCATTGTTACAAGGTTCATTTCTTGCTAATCTTATCTAATCTATTTTATAAAAATTACATTGTCTGTAAAATGTTTTCTAATATCTTTTTTTCTTGTTGTGTTTTTTATGAAATTGCTTGTGTGAGCTGCTGCACAGAATTATGAACATTCTTTGATGCCTTGCTGTCTTGTTAGACACTCTCCTGAACCCGCAATTTCCACAATTCCAACTCACCCAGAATGTGTGTGATGTGAGGTTTTTTTTCTTTCTTTTTGTCTCTGGGAGGGAGAGAGTCAGAGCAGAGGGCGAGAAAAGTGAAATGCCAGCGACTCTCTTGCTGGAGGCTTACATGACAATCTGTAATCAATGTTTAAGATATAGTCATTTACTGCAGTACACATCGAACAAACTGGGATTCATCAAATGTATTCTATATATGTCACTCATCCCGACCCTGGTGGAAGGGTTGTGTTTTTTTTATACACAGAGAATTTTATTTAATGTCTGATAAATCAGGCCCCAAGTCCTGAATGCAGTCCGTGAATGCTGAGACTTCTACCTTAATGACTTACAGTAGAATGCAGTAGTGTCGGTATTTGTGCATAAAGATTATGAATTAAAGTCGCATCAAGCCTTCATTAAATGAATGTGTGGCCTGGGGGTGATAGATATATGTGCTTTCACCAGTTCTTTATTATTTCATAAAATAAGTACATGGAGTAAGTAGTCACCTTACAGTTAACCCGTCATTAAAACACTCAGGCATATTTAAACATAGTGATTAAAGACTTCACTTACTGCCAATTCCCAATGCGGCAATGTACGATGCACAACACAGACACACACACACAGTCCACTTTAACAAAGTATTTCACTCCACAGCACGTAGTGGTGTCATTAGAGAGGAGTTAAACACATTTGATTTATGTTTTATCAGTATCTTTTCAAGTGTGCAAAGTAAAGCAAAAAAAAAAAAGAAATAAAAAAATACCAAAATGTTTCCAAATTGGGCAGCAATTTTGGGCATCTGTTCCCAGTCTGGGTGTTTCTGTGGTTATTCTGGTTTCCTCCCAAAGTCCAAAGATATACACATTAAGCTAATCAGATATTCTGAATTGCACCTATGTGTGAATGGGTGTGTGTTTGTGTGATGGGGAGGGGGTTAAGTGCCTTTGCCCAGAGTTGGCTGGGATGTGCTCCAGCGTCCCCGAGATCCTAGTAAAAGATAAATCATTTGCTGCTGTTCACATTGATGATCCACGACTGCCGCGCCAGATTCACTACTAACCATATCCCAAAGTTTGCAGACAAGAAGACAGTAGTGGACCTCATCAGTAACAACGATAAGCAGGCCTACCAAGAAGAGGTGAAATATCTAATGGACCGGTTTGAAATGAACAAATTGATCCTGAATGTCTCAAAAACAAAAAGACCATTGTGGACTTCAGGAAGAACCAGCCCAGCCACACTCCTCTCACCATCAACAACGTGGAGATTGTCATCAGCACCAGGTTCCTGGGAGTGGCGGATGAAGAGAGTGTACCTACTTACCCGCTCCCTTTCTCACCACCTTCTACAGAGGAACTATAGAGAGCATACTGACCAGCTGTATCTCAGTCCGGTCAGGGGCCTGTAGTGCCTCTGTCTGGAAAACCCTACAGAGGGTGGTGGGAACAGCGGAGAAAATCATTCAGACCCCTCTTCTTCACCTCCAAGACATTGCAAAAAGACTCTGTCTGACCAGGGTTTAGAACATCACCAGAGACCGCCTCCCACCCCCCAGGAGTGCACTAGTCCAGAACGAGATTGTCTACAAAGCCTTGGTAAGCAAACAACTAAGCTGTTGTTTGCTTAGTATGTCCAAATATCATTGCTTGGCATTGTGAGTCAGTTTCTCCAGGAAGGGTTCGTTTTCTCTTTTATCTTCTACAAAAACACACAAATTGATCTTTCATTGCCGAGATTCCATTTTTTGTGAATTGCAGTGATCCGCATATATTATGAGTCACTTATTAACTATTGCATCTTGAGGTACAAAGTGGTATGAGATGAGCTGAAAACTTACTTGTTTATTCAAACATATTGTTAACAGTCTTTTATTAGGTAAAGGAGCAGATCTGGGGGTTCTCAGGCATAGAGAGTTCTGGTAAACTATGACATTGAGATGCTGTCACTCCCTCACTCTACATGCTCACCCAGGTCCGTTGACAGTGGAGTGGCTGATTGCACAACGTTACAGGGTGCCCTCATGTAGTTAGTATATATAGTTATGCTGCCATAGTTAGTCATGCCAGAGTCCCAGCACTAATAAACTTTTATCATTACACTGTTATGAGCAGTCCTAACAACTGAGGATGGGTTTCCCTTTTGAGCCTGGTTCCATTAGGGATGTTTAGGGGTTGTAGAAAAATGTTTAAATTCCTTTTTTTAATGAATTTTACTATGTAAAGCTGCTTTGCATCAATGACATTTGTAAAAAGTGCTATACAAATCAAACTGAATTGAATAGATGGTGGGCTTAACTTGTCTTTGGACCAGCTGTTTAAAATGTTAGCTTCAGTAGATATTTGCCTCTTGATGGCTCAAAGAGGGCCCCCATGTCTTCCTAGGACCTCTTTCTCCTTCTAGGGAATCTCCTTTTTTGCATAGGAGTGGACATGACACTGGTTAAAGTACAAGAAATTATTTTATATTAGGGTTTTTCAGGCAGCTTAAAATACCTCAGTTGATAAATAATGTACTAAACAACAAAACAAAGTTTTGTATTGGTTTTTGACAAATGGTGAAATAACAGCTAGCAGACTCAGGCTTCGCACCCCAGATACAGCACACTGGTGAGGTGTGACATGAACTCTCCAAAGTCATTAATAATATTTATTCACACCTCAGGGAAGAAGTTTCAGTGTTCATGATGCAATAATGGTCAGGCTGATGTTCATCCCTCTCAGTACTATACAAGGCTCTGATGTGTGTTACTTGGAAGGACATCTGTCATCAGTGTTATACCTTCCATTACCCATGAGACAAATTCACATCGTCGTAATGCACCAACGACAGCGGTGGGAGTTCTACCATAACTCTGTGACCTGGAAAACTATTGCAGTCTTCTCTGGGAAAATTTAGGGTAACATTTACCGCAAACTCTGGATGTGTGTTCACGTCAGTACACATCATGAATATTCAAAAGATAGAAAGTAAAGCACTCCCCTTCACGCCGGCCCCAAGATGCAATACAAGTGTGATTAAGTATCTCTGCTGTTAAATCCATTGTAAGCTCAAAGAAAGGGCTCTAATATTTCTCTTCTTTTTCTTTTTCTGATATGTATGATTCTTATTTATTTGCATAAACAATCATAATCAATCTTATTTATTTGTATATAAGAACATTAACAAAAATAACAAGAAATAAGTGAAAATGTTTTTTAGGTGTTTGTTTCAATCTGAATTTTTTATTAAGAAACTTTACATTGATAAAGTCACAAAAATAATAAATATTTTTTTAAAAATCTAAATAAATTAAACAACTATATATAAAAAACACATTTAATTTAAATGAAATTAAATGAATAATCAGCTTTGATGCCAGACCAAGTTTCATCTAGATCCAAGCCACATTGTGCATTTGGCCGCAATTTAAATTTAACTTGGAAAATCCTTTTTCTTTTTTTTTTTTCTATAGCTTGCCAGAGGTGAGCAGTCTCTGAGCACACTTGTTTTTTTATGTAAGGCTAATGAGCCAAATTGAGCACTCAAGTCAAATGATTATTCAAAAAACATATTTATTAGGAGCTACAGTATAAAAATAGCACAACAAACTGATAAATGTGCCCTTTCCTTAGTCCCAGCACCAATATTAACATTTCTTGAAAATGTCACAAGCATATTTAATCTAGCATGTGAAGAAAGTAATACATCCCTGAAAAAATGCACCAACATGATGTTTTTAAGGTCAAATTTTTCTGTCCTTGGATCTTTTTTCATAAACTTTTTTTCTAAGTATAAACTGTGATTCATTTTAAAAACGGAAATTCCTTAAGTAACAATACAAGCTGTCTTATTTGCTTATTAACTTGAAAAAAAAGAAAAAGAGAGAGGAAGAATTATTTATAGGCTGATATAAAAGAACAGCAGCGATGAACATGTTCCATAGTGTAATCATGAATTGTTAATAGTAACAAAATGTCAATAATTAATATAATGAAATAATAATTGTTGACAATTGGTATAGTATAAA
>JBCNYG010000022.1:27083818-27096443 GCA_039654305.1 Porochilus rendahli | reverse complement strand
CACACACACACACACACACACACACACACACACACACACACACACACACACACACACACACACGCACACACACGCACGCATGCACAGCAGTATACCTGCTCAGGAATGACATTTCTTCTGCCCATTTTGAGGAGCACTACTTTTGACCCAGCTGCCAGAACGCATTGTGCTGGGTGAGATGGGCGCAGCGACGACCCACAGACGAACCCACTCTGGGTCTCACCCTGCTTTTATCGCTCTTAGGACCACAGAGCAGCATGCTGTTTGGTTTGTATATTACAGCAATTGTTATGACATTTAGACAGTCAGGAGGCCTGTCTGGCATTACTATTTTAACCTCAGTGAGATGATTTAAAAAAAAATTAAACTTTTATGTGACCTGCACAACATTCATAGATCAGTGTACAGGTGTGATACGATATGTTTTAAAGCTATATTCAATCAACCTTTAAAGAAACCCTCATTTTGGTTCATTTCTAGCCTGTATTATTTAGACAGAAAAAATTAGCATTTGTTGGATCATGTGAATGCAGTGATTCATCCAAACACAAAGCAAGTCTCTTCTGGAGTGTTGTAGATCATCCAGGATGATCACACTCACACACAATGACACATTTAGGGATTGCTTAGAAAGTTTAGTGCGCTCATTGTATTTTGCACTCATTTGCTGTGTATCAGCATCAAAGGTCAGTGTGTGATTTCATAAATAATATATTCTGCTAGCCTACATGTGATGCAATTTCATGTTGCATTTTGAATGAAAGCTTAATTTCAACATAACTGAGGCTGTACAGTGTATCATTTGCTGATCCTTTTGGAAAATTGCATAATAGCTGTGGTGTGGCAAATACTAATGGTGTGGAACCTTTTTGTCGTGATTTCGTCACGGTGTGTAATAAGCATGTACAAAGCATGACTCTTTCAGTATCACTTATTGGCACAGAGGACTAACAGGCATGAAGGTTCATGAAGCCATGTTTTATTGTTTTGTTTTTATTTTGTTTTTTACTGGCCACCCATTCTTTAGTAGGACGAAAAATAGAAAGCCTACACCTCTTTCATTACAGTAACTAAAGGCGCAGGAACTATACCTCCATTAGTACCCACTAACTAGAACTGAAGATGTTTGCACTTCCTTCACTGGAACTGAAGGTACAGGATATGTGCCTCCTTCAAGTGGTTTAACAAAAACAATGCATCTTTTACTAGTACAGAGGGCAACCTATTCATTAGGAATGGACTAGAATACATATTTTGCCCTTTATTGAGCCTGGCAGGCTTCATTGGAACTGACAGGCTCAGAAGCCATGCCTTCTTTACTATGACTGGCACACACAGAGGCCACACCTTTTTCATTGAGATATCAGTGGGGCCAGGCCTCTTCACTGGGACTCAAACATAAGGCCAGATGTTCTAACCACTACACCACTGTGCAACCCTTGTAAATTCCCTCTAGCCTGAAATTCCTTAATCATACGTAAATTGCTAGAAATTCATCTTTATCATGTAGAAAATACCTTAAATCCATGCAAGCATTGGGAGAACATGTAAACTCCACACAGAAACACACAAGCCCAGGACTTGAACCCAGGACCTTCTTGCTCTAAGGCAGACATGTTAACCAGTATGCCTCTGTGCCACCCACTATCAGTTCAGTCTTGATTAATTGTATGCTACCTTTATGCAAAAGTAGTTCGGGGAAGCTAATAATGTGTGTTTCATCTTTAAAGGAGAAAGTAGGTATGGATTTCTTTACTTGACAGTGGAGTACATGGCATGGCGCCCACTAGCAACATCATGAGGCCTCAGCTGCCAGTCTGTAACTGTAACCCAACCCTCCTGTCATTTGAGCTGGGTTTTATATGGTTGACTGGGTGTTCAGGTGAAGACGTTGATAGAAGGTTTTTACCCACTAGCACTGTATTGCAGTTCAGTTTGAAGGAATTTGAATACATACTTTACATAAAAATTGTTACTTCCTGGAACCAAACCTGTAGAATAAATGACTGGTAGTTAAATTATAAGAGATTGCATCTTTGCGAGAAGAAGCATTGTATCCATAATTGCAATATACAATATACACTTTTTTTTCCTTTTTTTTCTATGGCTGTTGCATGAATTTGCTCTCGTCTCATCAGTAATGAGCCTGTCACCATCATAAGAAAAAAAAAACACTGTACATGAACCCAAGTGCATTCATAATCACTTCCCTGTCAAATTCCCCTCATGACTAGTGTTGCCTGGTGTGCAGGAGTGTGCGGCCTCAGGCACAAAACAACTTGTGGTTGAAATGTCGAAACCTCATTCAGACATTCTGCCCTGCAAAACTTATTTCAGGGACGTACCATACCGTGTCCGCAACATATTAATTTGAGGCAGAGGTGCACCATCATATATAATATATATAGTCAAATTTCAAGTATGATTTTTGGGCATCATTCATTTATTTATTTTCTATATCTATAATCAAAGTTATGGTCGCGGGGAGGCTGGTACCCAGCTCAGCTGACTCATTGCAGGGCTGTAGGCGTCAGGTAGAATTTATCAATATGCAGGAGACTCCCAAAACTTTTTGCTTGTTGTCAATTTGTGTTTGGAACACACACTTAAAACCCATCTATCGATCTATTTACCAAACTCTATTCTTTAAGGGTCACGGGAATGCAAGTCCCCATCTCAAATCTGGTCATAGATGGGGCACACCCTGAACAGCTCGCCAGTTCATTGCAGAGCCAAAACACACGCAGCCAATCACAGTTACACTCACACCTAGGGCCAATTTGGAACAGTCAATTAGCCTAATGTGCATGTCTTTGGACTATTGGAGGAAACCAGAGTACACAGAGGAAACTTGCACAAGCACAGGGAGAACATGCAAACTAGAAAAGACATTGATGGGGCACGGACACAAGACAGAATTGGTAGTCATGTTCCATGCCTATGGGCTCCACTCAGGAACTCCACTATTAAGCTTAAATTTCTCTGTATAGTATTATCTGTGAAAGAATAGGCTGCATAGTCGTTAGCGTGTTTCTAACCAGTGATGGCCTGGCCAGCTGTCCAGGTTGTACTCTGCCCACGCTGAAAGTCAGCTGAGATGGGCGGCAGCCTCCCTGCGACCCTAATTAGAATTAAGTGGTTCAGAAAATGGATGAATGGATAAATGAATATTGTCTGTGTTCCTAACAGACTACAGCAGTGCCATCCAGCTACACTCTTACAGGCTTGAAATGAAGCCACATGCTTTGTCAAAGTAACTAGCTTTGTGTGTGTTAAAATGTGTGTCGGTGCCGCTGCATGCAAACAAAAACTGTTTTTGACGTCATACACAGTGCTTAAAACATCTGATTAATAAATGAAGACTGGGAAATATCTTAAAGCCTTAAAGTCTTAAAGACTTAAATTTTTATGGTGCTTTTTAACTATCCCCCCACACACACCATTACAGTGACATCTATTAGATCCTTCAGCTTTCTAAAAATTTAATCATCTAATATATTTTCCTTCAATCCGATGATGCTATTAGATCAGACTTTGTAACAGAAACTGTAATCAAGAATCCTCCAAGAGGAAACAAGCCCTGGTTGATGCAGAAGGGGTTCTGAAGGATTAAAATGAAGGACAGGAGAACGATACACCATAAAGATTTTCTTTGGGCAGTGTAAGCACACACACATTGCAGGATGATGTGGTATCGGGTGAAATATTTTAAGCTGCTCGGAAGGCACTTGTCATTTGATGATACCCATGTTAAGCTGTGATGACATGCAGGCAGTAATAGGCTGACAGTCCACTCTGTGCTCTTTCTGTTCCTGCTCAGGTTCAGACCTGCAGTTAGGTCTTTTTGAAATGCGTACTTTAAATAACTGTGATATGCTGTGTATATGTTATAATTCACAAGTGTTTTTTCAAACAAACCATTTTATTTTTTAATGTTAAAGTCTAAAATTATTTGTGTAATTAATGGAGGTTACTGGTTTTATGACAAAATATCATGTGAAGGTACATGAAGATATTTGTGAGACACTGCTAAAAAAAACCTACTATCACTTCATAGGGATGCTCATAGAGTGCAAGGAAACCCCAGCCAAGCAGAACTGGATAATGGCGACAAGTACATTGATTAACCTGAAAAATCTGGCAAAGGCTGCAGGTTTCATTATACCTTGGCGTAGTTATAATAAAATTCCTTCCCTAGTGGGTGTCTAATGTACATTCCTTTAAAAATTATTTGTACTTTCTGACCTTGATTATGCAAATCCATGCAAATTAGCTTATTATTTTCTCTGTATATCTTAATAAACAGTTTGACAGATAATGATCCATGGATACTTTAACTTAAATCTGTAAAAATCCTGCATAAACAAATACCATAAAATCTTGATTTTTGACCTTGGGCCTTTCAAGGTCAACTTTTCTGCATTATTATTTTGGTAAGGTTCATGCTTGGTGTAAAGTAGAACTAATTTTGAATACGATATGATTTTTAAAATTATTATTATTATTATTTTACCCCATGTTAAAGATAGGAATTGTTCTTGGACTTCTATAGATATTTTTAACATGATTTCGTACATGGATAAATGTCACAATTTATTGGTTTGTTACTTAAACCATACACTAATCTAGAAAGAAATTTTGTCAAAATCCATAAATAATTTCTTGAGTTATACTGCACACGAACAAAGACAAAGACTTTCAAACTATCATGGTGTGATGTCACAAGTGACAGTGAAAAGAGGGGGGAACAATTCTGCAAACTGTCAATCAACCTGTAAACTTTAAAAATAGATCTTTTTTTTTTAATTTTTAGAAAATAATTCAATGGAAAAAAATTATATTCTTGACATCCACCATCCACAGCAATCCTAAATAAGCATGACATCTATGAGTTAAATAAACATGGTAAAATAGTGAGGCACAGTATTGAGAGATCTATGATACTATAGAGTACACAAGTTTCTCTGTTTACTGTGTGTTCACCTTTGGCATGATGGCTGCAGTGAGTAGTCCAAGGCCGTGTAATCAGCATTGGCGGCATCATTTCACTTCACCTGAGTGGAGCTGACGTTTTGGATGACAGACTCAGTGAAGGACCTTCACACAGGATTAAACACTAGAGCAGATCAGGTTTCCCACGTTGTGGAGGGTTTAGTCATTTGAAAGCTTATTAATGATTACTCGTATCCTGTACAGTAGTGATTATACAGGCTTTGTTTTGAAGGAGTTGTTTGAGTTTCAGTCAAAGCAGAATGTTCTTGTATTTGGTAGGATTAAAAGCTTCAGTGTTAGCTTTGGGAAGTACAGTATAGAATTAAAGTGTTGTGTAATAGC
The DNA here is from genome assembly GCA_039654305.1 of Porochilus rendahli. Taxonomy (NCBI): domain Eukaryota; kingdom Metazoa; phylum Chordata; class Actinopteri; order Siluriformes; family Plotosidae; genus Porochilus; species Porochilus rendahli. Next base: position 27,091,109 of record JBCNYG010000022.1, on the reverse strand, counting down.
TGAGAAATATATGAGTAAATAGACTCTGAAAGAGAGCAACACTAACATATCACCATACCAAATTAGTAATTGAGTGGAGAAATTCAATATTTGCCTTACTTGTCATATAAGAAATTATTTAATAGTTTAAATCATCATGGTAATTGTTAAATAATAAACTTGTTCTTGTCTGTTGTGATTCTTAGCTTAGCTTTAATTAAATAGTTTTTTATTATTATTTTTACAAGATTTTTATTGCAAGAAAACATTAATTTAACAAAGTTAAGTTGAATAAGGCTAGGAAACAAAACTGTGATGCTAATTAAACAAGCTGATGTAAAGAATTGTATGATGCTTTTTAAAGCTCCCGTTACACATAAATGATTAAGCCTGCATATGCCGATGCAAATTTGGAAAATGCACTGGCATGTGTCGAATAAGTTATGGCTAGGTTTTGTGTTAACAGCATGTTGGTATAAGTCAAGTGCATGCACATACAATGTATGCTAGAGTATGGCTCATACGTTTTGCATACGCTGGCCATAAGTTGTAGGTAAGTTATTTGTAAGTTATTCATAAGTTGAATATAATGTTTAGCATACTTTGAATTTACGTATAACTTATACCAATGAATACCATGCATGTTGGCCAATGATGGGGTCCTTAGGAGTATTTTGGACTGCATTTAATATACCAGTCCCCCTAAACGCTGCCAATACTCCCATAATACGCTAGCTGTAAGTTAGAAAGACATTCAGTGAAAGTTCTGTGGTAGTTATAAGCTTTTTATAGGGTCTGGATAAGTTACTAATAAGCTACATATACATTCAAAACTGGAATAGCATAAAATAACTGAACACATTAACATTAAATAATATGATGCTACCTGATATAAGCTGAGCCGAGATAAGACTAAGGTGCTGATTGAGGAAACTAAGGTAACTTAGGCTACGATGCTAACTGATGCTATTTGGAATGATATATAGCTAACTGAAGGTTGAGATTGCTAAGCTTATTTATTATAAATAAGTATAATATATATTATTGTGTGTGCTAGCCTGTCAGGTTAATTGAAGGCTAGAAAAGTATGTTGAATCTTGTTATGCCTTGAACTGTTTTTTTTTTTTTCTTTAGTGTCTGGCATGCCTAATGCTAATCACTTACAATTGTTCTTTATTTCTTCTTCCATACAGCTAGTAAGACATATAATTTAAAAAGTGTGTGGTTAAGTGTGTGGTCTTTAAAAATGTTGTCAAAAACAGAAATGACTCAAAAATAACCATGCTTATGCTGAAATTTTCGAATAATTAGTGATAATGCACCCAGGACAAGATGGATGTCGCTAAATATTCCCTGAGACATAACAAGGGTATTTTTGGCAATTCCACCGAGCCTAAGGTGCATAATTGTTTCAGCATATACTTTGCAGGCACCTAAGCAAAAGAAAACAAATACACAAACAAAAAACACTTAAGCAAGATTTTTATGGTTTAATATTATTTTTAAATCATGACAGACAGAGATGACCTCCCAATCCAGCAGGTGCAGAGCCTAAGAGCTGGGTAACAGGTGCTCTGTAAACCCTTTTTAAAGTATTAGTATTTTGAGGAAATATACGCATTGCAGGCATCGCAGGTTCAAGCCCCACTATCACTGGGTTGTCACTGCTGTCCCCTCAGTGCAGCTAACTGGATTATTAAAGGCCAGCTATGTATCTCACTGTCTGTGGTGAGCGCTGTATATGCTGCGAGACTACACTTACTCAGAGTTTGGCAAACATTCCAATCGAGCGCAGAAGAAAACGTGCTCTGTATAGGTGTGTTTACACACTAATTCACTTTTATTTATATATACTACAGGGAAAAACAAGAAAAACAATATTAAACAAGACTGTATAAAGTTTATTTTTCCATTTTAAAGTGTGAAAATGATGGTGATGCCTACTGGAGTGTCTGTAACAGACTTTGACGGTTTCTCATTGGGATTCAATCATTATCCACTCAGAATAATGATTTATAATCCCAAAACAGCAGGCTAATCAGATCATGCCATTCCCATGTAGTATTTACTAATTAAACATATTTTCTGCATCACAGTCTGTCCAATGCAGTTAGATTGGAGAATTTAGTGGTAGGTGACTTTGACGTAAGATATTGGTGAATGATTCAATGCTTAATACTAGAAAAATAAACACAATCCAAGTAAAATTCCATTCTACCAATGCAATACTGTATAATTTTTCTACTGTATATTGGTGATTGTGTTCCAGGTCCTGGGCAGACAGGTTTTTCTTGTAAACTGTTCAGCTCCTTAGACATCCTGAGCTGTGTAAAGAATATACCGCACAAAGGCCTGTAACTGTATCTTTGGTTGGTCTGCGGTGTGCCAGGGCTCGGAATAAAGAGGCCGTCTCTCAAAGTGTTGGCACACTGGTAATGGAAGGCTGAAGTGATTATTGGAGCAGAGTGTGTTAGCAAGAAACTGACATAAATACTCACTTTAGGAATCCTGTTGTGTAAACTGCTATCTTTGGTCATGAGTCTCAAAGATCAGCTTCACCTGCTGATCTGATCAGCCTATTAATAATGCACCGTAAAAGTTGTTGTATTAATAACAGTCACCTAGTTGCCCTGTGAAAAATTAACACTGCTGTAAGCACCACAAAAGCAAATGAGCACAGCATGCCAACCACTGAACAGAATGAAGTCCAGCATCCTGGGTGACCCTGAGATGCATTTTAATTTCCCAGGCAAACACCCCAGCAGAAATATATCATGACTTCTAAAAGCACTGTAGTTATTAAAGTCAAATTCTTCTCTCATTCTTAATCAAATTCTTCGATGAGAAGTTTTTATGGTGTGCTAATAGCTTTTTTCCCACAAATGTGTTTAACTGCTCAAGAGCAGAAATGTGAGCTTTTCAAGTAATTGTCTGAAAAAAAAAAACCTGAAATAGCATGATCTTATCATGTGGGATGTAAAAAAACTGTTATGAGTGAAATGAACAGGAATCATGGTGATTTTGCTGCTAGTGTCAACTCAGTGTATTTTCTTTGTAACCCACTACCACCCCATCCTGCAGCTCTTTTGCAAAGCAGTCCAGACTTTTTGGTGGTATGTGTATAAAGGTACAGTTTTGTATTTTTTAAGACATTCCTATGAGCAGGCGAGTGGAGAAAAAACAGAAAAGGCAAAATTAAATTATAATTAAAAACCTAAGAAAAGAAAAATGGAACAAAAGAAAAGGAAAAGGCAAAATACAAAAAAGACTAAACAAAATACGTGCATACTCATTCATAAAGTCAGGAGAAACAAAGGAAGAGAAACATAAAAATAAATAAATAAATAAATAAGTACTTTAAAATCAAAAGTGAAAAAGAAAGAAAAATAAAAGGAAAAGTAAAATCTGAATCTTGGGGCGAGAAAAAAATGTATACAAAAAAAAGATTATTTTTTAATTATTTAAAATTATTATTTAAAATATTGTTTAAAAAAAATCAAGGTTAAAAAAAAGGTTTAAATCTTATTTAACCTAACATCTCGAGAACAGAGGCTTAGCAATTGATTTATCTTGATCTGTCCTGCACATGTCCTGAATATCGGGCAATTTTGCACAGGCCACTTCACCTCCTGACTGCCTTCTTTGAGAAGATGAAGTTTGCTATTTGGAGTCTTTTTTATCAGCTGACCTTTAAAGTGCTCTGGATGTTGAACCAGTAAAAGATCTGTGTGTATGACCCAGCTACTTATCTCTGTGGTGTGTCCTCTGTATTTATTTACACAGCTTATGCTTTCCATGCTTTAAATCCATGCCCTTGTTACTAAAGCAGAGAATACCAGACACAGGTGCTGCATTTGAAGTGGGGATATTCCACCACAGTGAAATCTAAGACATCCCACAACAGAGCTTTGCAGGAAATGTTGTGGAAAGCATTTTCCCTGACCGGAAAGCTCTGAAATTTAGATGACTGAGGTCTGTTTAACTGTCATGACAAACATTATTGGGGGATCAAACACTCTCAGAGTGTATACTCTGGTAAGATAAGACAGGCTTATTTTTCTTTATTTAGAGGAGGTGTATCAGGAAGTGTTTAGTGGGCCAATTCTGCAGTTTTGTTGTTGGACTTGTTGTTGTTATCGGTTATTTAGTTGGTGAGTAGGTCTGAGGTGATCCATGGGTTTGGATTTCTAAACAGCGATTACACAAATAACACTAGAAAAAGAGGTGGACAAACTTGTTCGTTTAGCTTTGAGTGGGAACGCACACATAAGCTGTGTCTCTTTCCCACGGTGTGAGAAAAAAGACATAAAAACAGAAAATATGACGAGTTCAGTCATGTCCAGAATGGTTCATTTGTGAAACAGAAAGGTCAAAAAGTCTGAACATGCTTGCTAAACTATGACTTCCCAACAGTGTTATTAGCAGTACTTAACTCTAGAGTAATTTAAACTGAGATAGATCCTTTTCAGCTGTTTAAGAATCCTTATCGGCTCAAAGATTAAGCAATACATTTGGTGAAAAACATTATTGGCACCCTTCTTTAAAATTTGCAGTCCATGAAATGTGTAGCTTATGCAATTAACACGAACAGTCGGAGTGGAAACCTCTGCCAAGCTGAAAAAAACAACAGAGTACACAGCACCCTCTGCTGGACATGCTGCAATATGACAATTCCTAAAAATCATCTCACAATGTTTAAGAATCCCGTTAAAAGTTTCCTGGATCCATAATTTCGTCTGGATCATCTCTAAAATCTAATGGAGGTTTTTTTTTTAAATAATTTGAAGGTCAGCTGATCAGCTGCTCCCGATTGTGCTGGAAACTAAGAGTAAGCACAAGAGGAGACCGTGCTTTCGCTGTTGCAGCTCTGAGATTGCGGAATGACTTGCCCCTGCACGTGAGACAGGCCCCCACATTACCGATTTTTAAGTAATATCTTAAAGCATATGTCTTCTCCCTGGCCTTTGGGACCTCGTTTGGGGTTTGTGTCATGGTTTTAGTATTTCTGTAATTATTTTTTTTATTAATTTTATATGTATTAAATTGTTTGTTATGTTTTAGTCCTCTGTACAGCACTTTGTTTCAAATTGTGTATTTTAAAGTGCTTTAAAAATAAAGTTGTATTAAATTGGACTGAACGCTATGAACTACAGGGATCTTTTTTCCTTTTATGTTTTGTATTAAAAGTAATAATTACCTTAAATTTAACATTTGGTAGTTCGAGCTCTGACATGATGTGCTGAGTTACATTCCCTATTGGTTTGAAACACACAAAGAATCTCAACACAATGGCATAGAAAACTCTGCCGCCTGCTAGTGTTTTGGAGCTGTAATCACAGAGCAATGCAGACACACCAGCTGTATCTGTGTAGAGCCTACATACACTGCCAAACTATCAAAGGGTTTGAAGGACAATATCCCTGTGTTTACAAAATGCATGGCACCTTCACAAACGTAGAGAGCTTTGCAGTAGTTATTATCAATAACCATGACAGTTGTGTTCATGCCTAAAAACCAAGTTTCATTTTGACCACAAAAACAACAACAAGATTTCAACCATAGTTTCAATGATGCCTGGCGAATTTCTCAGGAGAAAAGGCTATTTTGTTAAGCAGTTCATCCAAACAGCATGTAGTTTCAGAGATTATGTCAAATCGTTCTCATGTTTGGGAGTCAGATTACTTCATTTTTGTGGTTTTTGTGTTGAGATTCTGTTGTTGACCAAAGTATGACCCAAAGTCTACACGCCCTTATATTTTTTTAGTGTTGAGTTTGTGTTCACGTTGAATAACCTGCTATCATTGTAATGTTAACAGACATGTTAGAATCTGTTCATGAATCAAGCCTTGCTGTATCCATCTTTGGTACTTTTTATTTTGGTCATTCAACATGTTAGAGTTAGTAGAGCTAATAATAAAATAGAGCTAGATATTTATGAATGGTGGGTGACGTTCACTCGCTTCATTCAACAGTAGTGCAGTTCCAAACGTCTTCCAAACTTTTACATTGACATGTACTGCATTTGGCAGACACCTTTATCCAGAGCAACTTACATTTTTATCTCACTTGAGTGGTTGAGGGTTAAGGGTCTTGCTCAAGGGCCCAACAGTGGCAGTTTGGTAGTCCAGGGGCTTGAACCGTCAACCATCTGATCAGTAACCCAGATCCTGAACCTCTGAGCCACTACTCCCACTTTTAACCCCACACTTGTGTGCTGCATCGAATTACATTCAGGATGTGTTGTGTGTTCAGTATACATCTCTAAAGTTCAGTATACTATTTGTTAAACATTATGTTTTCCTTCTCTACAAATCCATCTACACATCCGTCACGACATCCTGGGAATAAGCACTGGCTGTAGAAAGTGTTTCCGTTTGTGGCTTTGTCTTTGTGTGTGTGTGTGTGTGTGGGCATGTGCCATGAGGCAGGATGACAAAGGCTTGAAACTTGACCCTGACAGGCCTAATTAATCTCAGGTTCCTGCACCGCTGAGAGATATGCAAAATGAGGAAGAGATGGAGGGATGGAGATGGAGGACAAAGAAACAGAAAGAGACATTGTGCAGTTATAAATGGGGGAAAAAAACAGTTAAATCTGGAGCTGCCTTCAACAGAGTGTTTTTGCTGAGATGGGCATCATGTACATGGCAGGAGCGGATGGTATGGCAGCGTTAGTTTGAGAACAGAATGTGTTTGAAATGTTAGAAATTAATTTTAAACACATATATATATAAAATTATTATCCCTAGATAAAAAATTATCATCCCTACAGTTTCATGGTTGCCCACTCATCAGGGGATTTATCATAAATGTAATTTTTTTCCTTATACCACATTTTAGCTTTACTTCACTGTATCGAGCACTGTCTTACAGAAATTCGACTAAGGATTTTATATATATGTACATACATATATATATAGTTTGTGGTGCAACATGGCGTTGGTGGATGTTGTGAGACATGATGTCCCAGATGTGCTCAGTTGGATTCAGGTCTGTGGAGCGGGCAGGCCAGTCCATAGCATAGACTCCGTCTTATGCTACCACTAGAGTGAAAGCCCCACCAGCATTCAAAAGTGACCAAAACATCAGCCAGAAAGCATAGGAACTGAGAAGAAGTCTGTGGTCACCACCTGCAGAATCACTTCTTTATTGGGGGTGTCTTGCTAATTGCCTATAATTTCCACCTGTTTTCTATTCCATTTGCACAACAGCAGGAGAAATTGATTATCAATCAGCGTTGGACAGTGGACAGTTTTGTTTCACAAAAGTGTGATTGACTTGGAGGTACATTGTGTTAATTAAGTGTTCCCTTT
>JBCNYG010000022.1:26998850-27026652 GCA_039654305.1 Porochilus rendahli | reverse complement strand
CCGAGCCCGGGAATCGAACCCAGGACCTTCTTGCTGTGAGGCGGACGTGCTAACCACTACGCCACCGTGCCGCCCTGGGATTGATCAAGAGAGTCTAAAAGAATGGGCAGGATTGGTTAAGTATCTGCTGTTGTTGGTCAATAATTTATGCAAGAATTGGCAGGATTGGTGAACAGAGTCTGCAGGACTGGATGCTAGTGCCAAGAGTGTCTGCAGGACAGAATGGTACTGTTCAAGGTTGTTTTCAGGGCATGATTAGGCGAGTAGAGGGGTGAGTAGGATTGGTTAATTAGATGGGTGGTTAAGTTTGGAAAGTTGAGGGGAGGGTAGGATTGGCAAGTGGAGGGGTGGGTTGTGTTGGGCACGCAAAGGGTTGGCTAGTATTGGGCAAGTATGGGGGTGGGTAGGTTTGGTAAATGGTATCTGAGTAAATTAGTAAGATTCTATAATTTTTTTTTCATAAGCAGGCAGGAATCAGTTTAAAAAATAATCTCACACACAGTCCCACACGTAGCTGTAGTGCTGTACTGATCTTGCACTCTCGTGCAGTCCAAAGTGTGTTACTAGATCTCAAACCTTATTTCCAAACCATATTTCTCACAGACATGACTATCGTTATTTTACCCTGCAGCCCCACATGTCATTTCAACTCAGTCTTCAGTCTCATCCATCAGTGATGCTGACTGAGGACTAATTTACCCTGACGACGTGTCAAATACAGTTACGGTTCTCAAATCACACTCGTCATCATGCCTGTAGTTTCTGTCTAAATTCTCCTACTGGATTATCATACAGTAAAACCAGGTTAGATTATTCAATTAAACAATAAAATATCCAACAGGTTGAATTAATAACTTTTTTCAACACTTCAATATCCAGAATTATAATAATATTAGTTATAAGACAGTGTAGATGTGGATATCATTATGAAAAAGTTACATATGGGTTAAGTCATAATAGTTTATTGCGATACTATGTATTACACATTGTGCTATTATGTTAGTAATTATACAGCATGCAAAGTATATAGAAATATACAATTTTAAAGATATATTTTCTATAACAGACAGACGTGCGGCTATAAATGACAAGTTTAAGTTAATGCAGTTGTTCCAATATATAATCTTTTCTAGAGTAACACCCCGTCATTGATTATATTACTTTAGCACACAGAGTGATAATTGTTTGTTCATTTATTTAAATAATGCATACGTAATATGTATAATATCTAGAAATATAAAGTAAGTGTGACAAGTTATCACACACTATGAAATATAGTAGTAATATAATAATTTGTTAATAACTACTTTGTATGTATGAGATAATGTACTATGAGATTTACTATTTTTACTATACACATTATTGGCATTATTATAATTGTATTAGATTTTTAATGAATTACTGCGGCATTGGCTTTCATAAAGTTCTGTGATCATTATTGAGTTATTTTGAAATGTAAGATTATTGTAGCTCTTGGATAAAATGTTTCTGTGCATTATTAACAGCGTGTGTTGGTTTATTAGGAGCTGGGGATGAAGCATCCACTGCACAGAAAGAAGTTGCAGCTTGCCATGCACTCGTTCACTAGGCGACAGACTGAGAAATCTGCAGAGCTTGACCACATCTGGGTCACACGTGAGTGAATCATACTCATTATCCCGTACTGATCATAGCTGGAAATAAAAACTGTAGTTATGTTTCCAATCATGCACTTCATACAATCATAAGCATTCATAACTCATAAAGCATAATTAGTGTGTTTACACTGAGAAACATAATCCAGATATAATTTCTCCCTCAAAACATTACATTACCCATATTATAAAGAGTGCTCTTCCTTTGAAGAGAATGTAGTGTGGATGCAGTGAGTATGATTACAGATTACAACCCAACAGTTAGATGAAAACAGTAAACAGAAGAAATTGATTATTTCATAAATAATTCTTAAACATGTGTAACTTTATCTGTAACCAATCTCTGACCCTGACTTCACCCAATGTACCATTTAAAAAATGTAAAAATAGGCAAAGGACGGAGAGGGTTGGCAGGGCGTTACTGAGAAAAGTTTTAGGGACCCAAACTCCTATGATGAGTCTCTATCAGCCTATATTTAAAAATGAGCACAATTTCACTGAATCTCGCTCAAGGGGAGATGGGGAAGGTGAGATTCACCCACCACTGATAAGAGTGGATTCACTTTTTATTTTTTAATGTATGATGTAGAGAAGTACCAGATGATTTTTGTCAGCATGAGCCTTACGAGATTAAGTGTAATTTTAACCAGTAGGCGCCAAAATTGTGTGACCTACATTCTGTGACATCATCACCTATTTATTGAGGGCAGTGGTGGCCCAGTGGTTACTCTGGATAAGGGTGTCTGCCAAATGCTGTAAATGTAAATGTAGTTTCCAGCACATGAATCCCAGTTAAGTGTGCAGTGCCTCTATAACAGAGTTGTGTTATTTTAACATATTAAAAATTGATCTTAAATTCCGGATTGATTGTTCAAAGTTTTTTGTTTCTTTTCCAACATAGTTCCAAACATTTCTGATAATAAATATGAATCCATATTTATTAAAAATTATTTTAAATTTCAATTAAAGTCTAATGATGAATAAAACCATCGTTGCTAGAGGAGTTTTGAACCCCCCACAATATTAAATTGTATAATTTGGTTGGTGTATCTTGCAGGGTGGCTGGACGATATCGGTTTACCGCAGTATAAAGACCAGTTTCACGAGGGCCGTGTGGACGGAAGGATGCTGCAGTACCTGACTGTGGTATATACCTCTATATGGACTAGCACCTTTATCAGGCTGTTCTTTGTTGCATGCCGCACTGTACTGATGTGATTAATTTTCTTCAGAATGACCTGCTGGTTCTTAAAGTGAGCAACCAGCTGCATCACCTCAGCATTAAATGTGCCATCCATGTGCTGTATGTAAACAAGTTCAACCCTAACTGTCTGAGGAGGAGACCGGGGGTTGAGGTGAGGCAAAGTAACGCTCGTGTGTTTTTTAACAGTCTGCGTGGTGATGAATTCAAAACACTGTATTAAAGTGTCTACTTGCCTACAGTCACAGACGCTAAACACACCCTCTGAGGTGGTGCAGTGGTCCAACCACCGTGTGATGGAGTGGCTTCGCTCAGTGGATCTAGCTGAATATGCTCCCAACCTGAGGGGCAGCGGCGTACATGGGGGTCTCATTGTGAGTAACATGCACACACACGCACTTCAAGTGACTTTACTATTCTAACCAAAACAAAGTAATGCGGCAAACATCTTCCATGTGGTCTAAAAAATGCTCTCGCCCAATCATCTGGAGCTGATGAGTTCAAACTCACAGCCTTCCATGCCTAAGCGCTCACAAGAGCTGATTCGCTCACAGGGAGAGTGGGATCGCATACACCCCCTTCTAAAACAATCTACAATAAAGGGCGTGTTACTCCTGAATAGGAAGTTTTGAGAAAAAAATGTGGTTGGCTGACAAAAAACATGTGGTGACCTTCACACTCCATGGTAGAAATCCTACTGATACTATGACAAGATTAGGGAAGGGGAGCAGCACACACAAGCACAAGCTTCTTTTTGCCAGGATGCTAATCTGTGATAATTGCTTTGACTCTTCATTCAGTATCTGAAGTGTGTGTATGTATAAATCAGGCATATTCTCATTTGACTGTCCAGATCCTGGAGCCACGCTTTAACTCGGACACGTTGGCGATGCTGCTGAATATCCCACCCCAGAAAACCCTGCTGAGGAGACACCTCAACACCAACTTCAACTCTCTAGTAGGAGGTCAGGCTCAGCTGGAGAAACAGGAATACATGGAGTCTCAAAGCTACACACCGCTGTCCATGACAGCTAAAGTCCGGGTACTGCATCTGTCTCACATTTACTCTGTAGATCTCTTTTAACCCTGGTTAAAGGTACAGTGAGTAAGATTTAGCTGTAATAAGCAGTATTTAGCCGTGAGGCTCCAGAGAGCAGACTTCAGTTTTAATTCCTGACCCCTCCACTCTGAAGCCTGTATGGTTATTCCATAAGAGGGGACACAGTCCTCATTATGATCAATGAAAACCTATTTATTGATTATAGATTTAATTTCTGTTTTTTTTCCAGAATGGTACACACTGTACTTTTACAGCACATCATATCGAGATTATCAGATTACTTCAGACTGCTTGAATCACTAGAGCTAGATTTGGACTAAAGCAGGGTTGGCCACAACCAGAGGGCATTGCGTCCTTAGACACTGCATCCTTTTTATAAGAATATAAGAAGTTACAATGAAAAGGGAGCAGGAATAATTAAAAACCACATATGCTAATACTGGCACTGTGTTCTTGCACTAAAGAAGACTGTAAAATAGAAAACTGCTAGACATTGAAAATAATTACTCATCGTTACTGATTAAGAAATATTTTTGATGGCTGATAATGTATGATCGGCTTTATTACCAAAGTTCCCTCCCACTTTCTTTCTTTTTCTACAGGCAAAGAAAATAGGGTTCTCCAATTTTGGTCAACTCCGAAAGAAGCGCTCAGATGACCCAAGTGACTACATCTGCCCTCTGGAGTCTCCAAATGCTCTGGCACTACTCAGTGATACCCAGGGACCCAATTCCTGTGTACAGGAGTGGAACACTGAGAGGAGGGAACAGGTGGGGCCTCCACTAGGCTCAAATTAAACTAACCACCCACCTGTCCCTGAGTTCACCAACATCTACATCTTCATCCATTTATTTCCTGATCACCTGGGCCAAACCCCACCCACTTTCATTCAGTGCCATCATCTAATCCCCATCATCCCTCATTCACAATCATGACATGTTATTGAGGGACGACTGACTGTTTTTTTAGGATTAATTTTATGATTCTTTTGTGATGCATCTTCCATTTTATAACCCATTTTATAATTTTTGAACAGGATTAATGACCTTGTGCAATATTTGTACATGTATTTATTATTTATAGTGTGTGTGGAATTTTAACAGAGCTCAGATTTCTGGATGATTTGATACCATCTATAAGCAGTGTATGTGTAATGTTTCACATGTTGCAATATTCATGGTGATATTTTTATAAAAGATGGTGCTTCATATTATAAAGCATATACACACACACACACACACACACACACACACACACACACATAACAGAGATAACAATCTATTAAATACAATGAGCAATAAATGTCATGTATCACACTAATGCTGTGTTTCCTTCAATATAAAACAAAAGGAAAAATGACCTGTAGAATTTTGTGAATTTATTTTCCATAAAGACATAAAGTGTACCATTTTGCCAATTTCACAGTATTCATTTATTTCTAAATTTATTTTTAAGGTAACTCAGTTAGTATGGTTCATAATGAAGTGTATTAGATACACAGTGACCTGCATGTTTAATATTCACCAATCATCTTTTGCTAATGGATCTGGCAGCTATAAAGGCTCATTTTTCATTCAAATAAGGTATCACATACTTAACGAAGGCTGCAAATATTCTTCATGCCTATTCTTTAAAAGTGAATAATAATAAATGTGTAATTACTGTTTTGTTTCTGAAGGACATTTTCTCATATTGACTGTGATATATAGTCTTAGATAGTTTTTAAAAGATAAAATGTTTACATTCACACAGTATTATATATTCACACATATCACACACACACACATTTCTTTATCAATTTCTCAGTTTTTTCCTATTTTTATTTCTCTAAATTAATGCTACCCGGGGCTTTGTTTCGACTATTGGGCCATTGTTGTGAACATGGTATATTAAGAGTCGTTGTATTTACTTTATGCAACGATTTGACCCGAACACTTTACTGGCCCTGCAATTCAAGGGTAAATACAAAACAAGCTCCTAAACCTCCAAACAGCTGACCGCGAATACTACCCCAGTACTGCTTCTTGACCTAGCACTGTACTTTCACTGCCTGCTTTGTATACCACATGGAGCCATATAACTGCCAAATGACAGTTCTTGTTGTCTACATCTGCATCCTTCATAGATATGAGTTCGACAAAATGTACAGCAAATTTTATCATAAACTTTTGTAACAATGCGTAGTTTTGAGGGTATAAGAAGTCATTTTGCCTCTGTATTTCTGCTCTCTTATGTGCTTCTCACAACAGTACTTAACAAATGCATCAGAACATCTTTCATAAATGGAAGAAATTATTCATTTCTTTTCTGAACCACTTAGTCCTAACAAGGGTCGCGGAAGGTTGGTGCCCATCTCAGCCAACTCTGGGCAGAGTACAAATAGCTTGTAAACATGTAGAAAATATTTAAACAAGAAACAGTGGCCCAGAACATAAAAAATTATGGAATGGATTTGTCAAGATTCCATATTTCCACTAAACAAATATGGGATTTACTTTAGTAAGAAATTGATCACATAGTTGTTCCTTTCAAAGACAGTCTGGAAAGAATTTATGAATTATTTGCAACACAGTGCTACTGTAAAAAAAATTATAAAACACAATATCAGAACACTCGCTCTTATAAAGGTACAGAGAAAATACAGAGAAATTACACTGAAGTAAATTTGGTTTACATTACAAATTACATTGAGGTAAATTTGGACAAAAATTAAAATTGAGTTTAAAAAATTATTTTTAAAAATTGTATTTCGTTTATGAGAGATGTTCTAATAAATTTGTGAAGCAGTGTATATTTTCTTATCAGGTATTTATTTGTGTAAAAATAGCAGATTATATGAATGTATCCTGCATGTATATGGTATAATCCATCTTTCACTCTATCCATCCATTATCTATACCCCTTATCCATCAGACTCATGGAACAAATCGGAACAGTTCGTTAGACTATAACAGGATATATGGTATAATATGGTTAGTTGAGTTAAACGTTTCATGCCTTAAATAGAACTTAAACAAGAGCACTGAAAGAGGGCAAACCTCCAACAAGCCAAAAAAACCCAGAAAGAACACAACACTCCCTAATAGGCCTGTTCCTTTTCTTCATCTTTTGCTTTCATTAAGCCCCAGTTAATTTTTCATCCATCATTTGTGCTTAAGTGTTAATTAATTACACAGTTCAAATGGGTTTTAAATGTTTTCTTTATTGTGGCTTGATGAATGACTCAACATTTCAGATGCAGATAAAGAAAGGAGCAGTGATGCAGATTGAAGCTTTATCAGAAGGCATTAACCACCTCACAGTGAGTGCTTCTCATTCGTCTACACTCCATTGTAATTATGCTTCTGTAACTGGCTCATTAACAGCTTAATAGGGTCATATTTTTATATTTTTAACTTTAGATGTTGACTCAATTAACTATCCCAAAAGAAGGATTGTAAGAGAGGAAAAACATGGCTAAAGTGTTGCTTTATTTATTTTTTTACTCCCTTTATACCAGCTAATATAAAGCCACTGAACTGACTTTGTGGGACTAAAAGATAGGTAATATCATGTAGGGTATAATAGTGTGATAAAGATTCATTGACTCTCTTATAGGTTTCTGGCTTTAGCAGTTATAAGGCATGAACCTTGGGCTAAGTGGCACTTCCAGTTTGCCCCTAGGTGTAAATGTGAATCGTGAGCTGTTTAGGGTATACCCCTCCTTCGCCCATAGTTGGCTGTGATAGGCTCCAGCCTTTATTCGACCTTAATAGTGTATATACAGTGGTTCAGCAAATGAATGAATAATAATTAAAGTTGATAATAATTGAAAATATAGAATGTATTCTTTGCCAATAATACATTTTAAATTAAGAAAACAAATACATTTCACCCAAATGATGTGTATAATCTGTAAATGGAAACATGAATTTTGGAATGCTCTCAAATATCACAAATAAGTTTTTGTGCTCACATGGAAGGGTTTTTCAGATGGCATGATGAACAATATTTTTAGCAAAATTTAAATGGAACCATATTGTTTTGCATTTAAGTCACATGGCATGATGTAAAGATCAAATGAAAATGCTACCTCTTTGAGCTATTGCGAGAGGGTTGTAAATACTGCAATGTTGAAACCCAGCTTTACCTGCATAACACCGCTGAATCAACACCATAACAGCCTATGATTCAGTAATGGGTCATTCTCTGAAACTGGGTCAAATTTAATGACCCAAATTTACCCAAATTTCACACTTTCACCCAAACTTTTCAAACCTAAAACTTTAAAGAATTAAAAAACATACCACATGGACACATACAACAACAGAGGGAAATACACTGGACTACAATAAAATTTAGAGATTGAGAATGTCACACTTTAGTTTCAGAGAAGAACCCACTTGTGTTTTGTTACAAAATAAGCAGTGAGTAAGCAGTGAAACCCAGTTACACAACATGAAACTTTCTTGGGATTAAAGATTCAAAAGATCAGGACCATCTGCAGTTTTCAGAACGATATAAAGTAGAAAATCCTCAAATGTAGCCATGTTAAGGATTATTCCAGGCCTGCACACACATAAGGTTAGAAATTCAGTCTTTACCTTTCTCTGTGTGGCAAAATGTAGTTGTCGGAACAGCAAACAATCTGAAATCAGCAATGATGATCCAGATCCAAGCATGGCTTGTGTGAGGAGAAATATTTACTTTGCGCTCTAACTCTCATTGCTTCACATCTTGCTTCCAGCACTTACTCAGCCGGGACGTCCTTATGAGGGGAATGAGGCGTAGCCACACGGCCATGGTGTGACCATAAGCTGCTTGGCTAACACCACTACCTCCCTGACCCGCATCAGACTCTCAGCCTCAGCACAGATAACCCACGACCTCCCTGACCCCAATCCAGCCTTCATGGCATCCTTCAGCCTAACATACAATACCACATTTCCAGTGGAAGCTGAGCACTTGAACTCTCACACAGTTGAACACTATCCTGCTAACTGGAGTTTTAACTGAGCTTCAATCACACTGCCATCTTTTACGTCATTAGTGCTATGTATCAGTAGTATTTTTCTGTGTTAGGGCTGATTTAGGATGTATGATACCATGTACACCTCAGAATCAAAGGTAAGCACAAACTTTGATAGTTTAAAGCATATTTAAATGTATATTTTCATAAGCATGATGTATTTTTGGATTAGGCCTAACAAGTTAAAGAAAGACAGCAGACCACCGTGATTAAATAATCTTAGAAGATACCTCATTTAGCTTTATATACTTACACACACTTGTTTCATAAATCCAATACCTCTTGTGAGTTTTTTGGTTTCTCCTTTTATGTTTTTATCTTAAATTTTTATGGACTGATGCCTTATACAGCTCATACATGTACAGTTGTGTGCAGTGATGATTGTACATGTAACAAAAAGGTAAATCAGAAACAAAGTACAATTCAAGTATTTCTTTCATGTAATATTGGATCATATTGATGAGAATAAGAAAACCAACAACACTAACAGTCTGTTGTTGTTTTTTTGAGGGAAAAAAAGTAAATATTTAATGTCACTCTTTACCTTGATTAACCTTTCAGGCATAGTGTTCACATATTTTTTAATTTCTTCACTAACTAAACCATTCCGTATGATTTGAAGTTCATTCATGCTATGCAAAAGTCAAAAAAAAATTGCCACACCTTTAAATTTTTCTGGAAAATTGGTATTTGCAGTGTTTTTGTTAATTAGCCATACTTTAACATCAATATACTTGTCAAATTATTATTTTTTTATTTTTATTTATTTATTTATTTTTTGGGGGGGTTCTCATTGCCTACAATACTATTGTTCAATACATTTTTACCAAAGAATTATAGAGAAGTAATTTATTAGGAACCCTTTTAGAAATAAGTGGTGGTGTATAATCATGACTGCACACTACTGTAGTTGGAAGTAATCTGTACTTAAATAAATGTACTGTTACTTTTTTTTTTTAAATCAGCTTCTTGCACTTAAATATGAAATAAGCTTTGCCTATTTTCTCAACCCCCCTAATGTGGTTGATCTGGAAGGTATTTACTTTTGCATATAAATCTGCTAACAAATTAAAGCTGTATATTGTAGCTAACAAATTAAAGCTGCTTACAACCACCAGTTCAACCTCATCAAAACTAACTCATGATGTGCAAATGTCATCTGGGGTTTCAGCATTTTCCGACTTACACCATTTACCATGTTGAAAATCAGATTAGCATTTCATTAGCACTACTTTGGCTTTCCTGAGTGTCTTAAATACGGATCCTTTAAAGGGGGCGTTTTGTATGGAAATCAGTATTTGCAATTTTTTTGCTGTTTCCATGAAGTTAACCTTTATTAAAATTGATGTGTGATGAAATGAACATCCTGGGCTTTATTCCTCAGAAATACAATTTTTTGAAACCTCTTTAATGGCCACTCTAAGCATTTGTCTAAGTTTTTTTTTTTTTAACAAATGTAATACATACTCTTTTTTTAGCTTGCCACACAGATGGTTTGTTTTATGTGACCATGCTGAAGAAAAGCAGAGGCTCAGATATGGTGAACATATGCCTAAAACTTTACATGTGTGTTTAGGTTTATCACTTCAGTTTATTCACTTGACTTGAAAGGGGTATAGTGAACAAAACCCATTTGGATAACCTCTGTGTCCACAAGAAAATGTAGAATGACAGTGAAAAATTAAAGTCTACATTCTGTTTGCAACAGATTCTAAATTCTTAAATGTTTTTCCCATTTTCTCTAACAAGTTTTAGCTTGGAGGCTTATGAAATATTACTGCTTTATTCTATAGAATTAGATTAGTAAGTATGTCATGACAAAAAAAAAGTCATGTCCCCAACTCCTATCCTCGATTCATGCCAGACTTATCCCATGAAATGCAGCAGTTAATTAATGAAAGTATTTGATAGTAAGAACTTTTTTCCCAAGAAATGGATGGGGGTTTTGTTAGTTTTTTTGTTTGTTTTCCACTAAATGTGACTGCGCAGAACAGGCCTCCAGTCTTTGGCATCACCTGATGCCAGTGACTGGGAGAGAGGGCAGATTCTGTGCTAGCTCAACACCAACCGACTCTTCTGTTAAGTATTTGATGGTAAGAATTTACATTTCCTACATTTTAAAGAATTCGAGTAAAAATTCAAAAATAAAAGTAAAAATGTTTCAGAATGTAAGAACTGCAAAGTTTTAAGCATAATACCGTTATTCCTTTCGCTCTCATCGGACATGACTGATAGCTGGGTCAACATTTCATGCCTTGTTAGCTATATCAGTTCATATCCAGTGAGAGGTCATTGAATAACTGTAGTGTTATCTAAATCTCCGACCCCATACCCCGGGAGGCTCCCCAGGGCAAGACAGGCCAGTAGTAGCCGCCCCCCACGACTGGGCATCCCAATGACTGAAGGCACGACCCCAGAAGGCACCCGCCCACCAGAAGAGGAGGGCAAGGAGGACAGTGGGAGAGCTTAGACCCACCGCCCACCACCCCCCCACCCCCATCCTAAACTGCCGAATATACAGATTATTTTTGGTTTTCCAGTTTAAAGGATAGTTTTCTTTGCCATGCATGAGACTATGAGGATCGTGTGGGCGGAGTTAATTGCCATGTTAATATCTCCCAAGTCATCTAGTAGACACAGTATGGGATTTGCAGGAATATTACATTTAAACACGTTGACATATCTTCACATATCTTCAGACCCTTCCTAAACGTCTAATCTTGACATGATGTTAAAGACAAGCTTGACACATGCATGGTGCTTAAATACTGTTCTCTAATCATTAGAGTGCAAGGATATTTGAGACAGGCAAGGCCCATGTTTGGCCTCTTTGTTAATAAGCCCTCTAAAATAGACAGGCAAATTTGAACAGGCAGCTTTAAGACAAAACAGGATCAGCCAAAAGTAAACTCTCCAACTCGTCTGACGAGAAGATTTCCACAGGGCACATGGGGAACTGTGGTTCTGGGCGGGTCCAAGTGTTTTATCCTGCCTTTTTTTTAATAGGACTCCAGAGAGAAGAAGAAAGATCTGGATGGAGTTTTTCCCCCCCTGAACGCCAAAGAAAGATTGATACTGGTAAGTATTTCATCATGATGCTCATCATGACCTAGTGCACTTCAAAAGAACTTTCAGGATGTTGTCTGGCTAAAATGACTGAAGCTGTTTCGTGGCATGCTATCAAAATCCAAGACCTAAGACTTCAACTAAAGCTTAAACGATGTGAAAGCAATTTGTGTAGAGTTTCATCATGTTACTGTTGTTTGTTAAATGTGTGCTAATTTTAAAACTTTTGTAAACAGATGTTGTAGTGTTTTTATAGAGCAGCAAATGTGTTTTTAATAGTGTACAATGTGTAAACCATGGCAACATTTGAGGCAACTATTTTAAATTTCTTTTTTACTTTGAAAAAGAAAATGTTTCTTAACTATAGTTCCACTCATATTTCTTATTTCTTATTATCATCTCTCAAATTGTGATTGTGTAGTTTATTAATGTTGTATTGAGCAAATATTAAACTACAGATCAGTGTTTATGAAAGGGATATTCCAACTGAACAGTTTGTGTGCTCTAATCAGATTCAAATACAGATACAAACAGGGGATGGACTATTCATTTTGTGAGCGTCTGTTTGTTTTTGGGTGGCACAATGGCGTAGCACGTCAGCCTCACACCAAGAATGTCTTGGGGATGAGTCCCGGGCTCGGGCATTGGAGTTCTGTACTGATGGAGAAATAGAGAAATTGGGTTACACCCCTAATTCATGGTAATGTTTTGGGATGATTTTGACTGTCATTAACTTAATAGCTATACCTTATATAAACATATTATCATTTCCTGGCTGATTAACAGCATTTGAAGCAAACTGAAGTAAAGTTTTGATGATTTTTTACAACTGAAGCATATTACAAAAGGTAATCATGTTCAAATCTAATTTTTATAGTGCATTAGGGAAACAACTCTGTGACCAAGGACCAACCAAGATGACCCAAACAGAGAACCAAACCAAGACCAAACCCAAGATTTTCAAGTGCCTATGGTCCAAATCAAAAGCCTCATCTGCATTATGCTGCTCTCTCTTTAGTGAATGTGTTCATGTAGCCGTATTCAGGACCTGTGAGTATCTTCGGTTCACAGACCCAGATAAGATGTTCCAGCCAAGTGGCACAACACTGCGTGAGATCTTCCTAATGACTTACATTCAGCACAGCTTTCAGCTCAACCTTTCCAATACCCTCAGCTGCACCGTGATGACACAAAGCCAGAGGTTCCTTCTGGGGACTGACTGGGTCTGGGCTGTACTGGATCCACCTGATAAAAATCCAAGAATCCAGATCGCTGTGCAGGTTCTACATCTTACAGAGAACACTCAGGAGAATTTGGAGAAACATACCAGCATGGAAATGGAGCCATTTCAGGGGACAAGAGCTGAGAGACTGGTGGAGTTCAGTGCTGGAATCGGGATGAGCTGCTTTGCTTTGTTTCTGTTCTTTGGATATAAGAATGATCCTGGAAACATCTGTGGCCTGCTGAGCAACAACCTGCATCAGGCACTTGGGAAATGCGTTAGAATTGATCAGACGTTTATTGAGGGGTTTTTCAAAGGGGCCAAGACCTTTGTTACTGCCAATGTAATGCTGCAAGCGGTGGTTGGGAGGAAGGATAATGACCCTCTTACCATGCTTGTCAAATTCACAAAATGAATTATGATCAGTGTCATCAGCTGCTTTTTTTTGTAATTGAAGCCAATGAATAATAGAAACAGACAATCTTGCTGGTGGAGGCTTTGTGTTTGATGTAGTACCTGGTTCTGATCTTTCTGTCTTTTAGTATCTAGCTAGATATTTTCAGAGAATTACATACTTCATGATGCTTAATGTATAATTTTATTAAATTTAATTAATTTTAAACACACACACACACACACACACACACACACACACACCCCAGTATCCACCAGTATTGTTTGGAGATGCCATTTTTCATGACTGTGACTCACTGCTAATAAATAATCAAATAGAAGAGTATTCCAACCATAAACAAAATACATTTTGCACTTTATTAGACTGGGACCTTTCACCTTCAGGAATTTTCAGTGATTTGTCATTAGCTTCATAGCACACTAACTGAACAAAGAAACAAATATTTAAAAAACTAAACATGTATAAATTTAAGAGAGCTTGAATAAATCTGGTGTGCATTTTTTTTCTTTTTTTGCTTGAAATGCACATTTAAAGTACCTATTTTCATCTGCATATGACCTGCGTGGTGGTGTAGTGGTTAGTACTGCCGCCTCACAACAGGAAGGTTACAGCGCTTGCGATGAAGTGCTAAAACAGGAGGCTTCGTTCATATGTTACTTGCTAAAAAATAAACATTTCACAGATTATTTGCCATATCACTCATTATATGTTTTTCTTGTTGAAGTATATTAAAAGGTGAAATGACCACCATGCACTCACTCACTAACTCATTTATCAAACTGCATAATCCTATCAGCCGACACCTGGCGAAGGCGCTGAGTACCCTAAAAAGCTCACCAGACCATCACGGGGCAACACAGAGAGAACTAGCCGAATGTGCATGTTTTTGGACTGTGGGAGGAAACCAAAGTACTCCACACAAAGACGCCCAGCCCCGGGACTAAAACCCAGGACCGTCTTGCTGTGATGTTGAGGTACGAACCACTACATCACTGTGTGCCCCATTACCAGTACTATAGAAATTATCGTTTATTGTTATAGTCCTGTAAATTGTAGCTGCACTACCAATAGAGCTGTTACATATACATTTAATAAAAACATGCAGACAAGTCAGATTTTGTAATCTAACAACTCTGTGGTATACATTCTAATAAGGTACTTAATCCTGAGAAATTGTACACAGAAATCATTTTATTTATTTTTTGTATGTTCAATGTACAATGACTTTATATATTTAAGATTTATAAATGCATGTGATGGCATTAGTATGTGAAGGTGTTTTTTTGGTCATATCCAAGTTTAGTGAGGTTTGGCAGGCATGCATTTTGGATCATGGGAGGCGGGCCACACATCATGATCAGTACATTATCAGCTGCAGGAGGAAGGTGTGCTTTCATCATTGACGCATCCACAAATCCTTTGCTATAACCCCAACCTGTGTGTATCAGCAAACACAACACAGAGAAATCATTTTTATATTAACAATAATGGTCTAAGTGTTACTTTGTCAGTTGAAACTTCCTATAATGTGCCATGTTTTGTACAAAAATAACATTCAGTGATGTTTACCTCAACTGAGGTGAATAATTCATTTATTCATTTTCTAAACAGCTTAATCCTAATTAGGGTCATGGGGAGGCTGGCAAATCGCACAAATTTATTTGTGATGTATGTGTTTTTACCGTGTGGAGGTCGGTCTAGCGTGTACCACACACTGACTTTCTCAGGGTGATCATTCACAACTTCGTCCAGCTCCTTCCATAACAAAATGTCCTTCTCAGTCTGTGTACAAAATTACAGGGGGACTCATTATAAATCATTCTTTGGCGAGGAAAAAAGATATAAAGAGGCTTCAAATAAGTGGTTATTTGTGATCTTACAATTTAGGATGTAGAACTGGAGCTAGTAGTTATAATTAATAAATAAAATATAAATATAAAATATATAAATACAAAAGCAATATTTGGTGATCATAAAATATGTTCTAGACAAATAGGAAGTGAAAGTTTAGTGGAAACTCTGTATGTGCACTTTAAAGGAAATCCTTACTTATCTCCAATACATATCAAAAACAATAAAACTCTCATTAATCCCTGTTTACTCTGCTATATCTGTTTTACTTTACTTTATCAGTTAAAATGCTCTAGAAATGTTACACCTCCCTCTATAGATGTCTGTCTTAGCTGACTCTGGGCAATGGCAGAGTACACCCTGAACAGCTTGGCAGATCATCACCAGGCAACACTTATGCCTATAGGGACAATTTGGGACTGCCAATTAGCCTAATTTGCATGTCTTTGAGCTGTAGGAGGAAACCGGAGTATCCGGTGGAAACCTACGCAAGCACAGGGAGAACATGCGAACTCCACGCAGGAATTCTTTGCCCAGAAACACTCTCGCCAAGCCCAGGACTCAAACCCAGGACCTTCTTGTGAAGTGCTAACCACTACACCACCATGCCAATCTATGTAATACAACATAGCTGTTCTCTTCCCTGTCACAACTGAACTAGGTAATCATAGCTGTATATATGCAAATCAAACTGGATAAGAGGTTAGGGCTTTCTTCCAATTGCGTTAGGATATCCCTGAGTATGCATGCTCAGCAGTTTAAAAAAATGCAGTTGGTTGGCATCACATGCCTCAGGGGTGTTGGGTAGCTCAGATGTGATATATAAAAAAACTCTTTGATAGATGGCTATGATTATTCAAGAAAAAATGGGGAAAAATTATGAATTCTAATTTACATTCTTGGTCCAAAATAGCAATACCACTACAAATAGCAATGCACAAAAATTATATTTATAAAACTTCATAAGTGTGACTTACCTGGTTTGCAAAAATAAGGGTGCACTTAGTATCGTCTGCAGGATCTGCCGTGATGCTGCGGATAAGCTGCAGCATTGGAGTGATGCCTGGAAAGACATGACCAGCAAGCATGAATAAAATCAGATACAGTTTAAAGTGAATCTCTATGGATTAAGCTTTATGAGTTGTGATGTGGCTCATAGCTTTATAATATTAACCTGTGCCACCAGCGATCATTCCAACATGTTTAAACTTCCGCAGCTTGGCTTCAGACTTTTTGTCAGGCCTAATAGCAAACTGACCTTAAACAGAAAAAGATGCATCAAAATTATATATTCATCCCAGAGAATTAAGTCAACTTAGAATATACAGCGTACTTATGCTGCAATGGAATGGAAGTGCTAAATGATGCTGCCCTCTGTAGGTTACATGTAGGACTTACAAGTTAGTTACACACATTGTGGTCCAGGAATCCTCAACTTAAGTCATTTTAGTTCATTGGCCTTTTATTTTTTCCTTATTTTCTCTAAGCTTCTTTACCTTTGCCATTGTACACCAGCAGGCCGTTTGGCCCTCTGAAGTCAATGGTGTCTCCTATCTTCATATCATTCAGGTACTGAGACATTTTGCCCCCATCAGGGTAGTTTGGGTGTGTGTTTTTGTAATATACCTAGTGTAAAAGAGGACATAAGAAAGAGGACATGTAATGGAATAGAAAAGAGATTAATCCATGGCATTCAGAGACAAAGAAAATGTCATTATGGGTCAGGGGGCGGAGAATATAGTCAGGGTTAATAAAGGCCAAAAGTCTATCCTGAACATTATTGCCCTGCATTAACGCCCTATAGTAATCAGTGTGTCTGTGTGTTTGTCCATGTGGGCACACGTCCATCCATGAATGCATCCATGTCTCCCTATTCTTGTCTGAGCTGTAACTTCCGAATTGTTGGAGGCACATGCCAGGTGGTAAGGTGGCATGTTTAGTACCCACATTAGGCCACTGAGACTTTGACCTATGACCCCAAAGGAAAAGCTTGTTGGTGCCATATTTCCTGCATGCTTATCCACGTAAGTTCACAACTAGGCATACTTATAGGTTTTGGGAAGTGGGAGTGTCCCATAACAGTGTTAGGTTGTGACTATGACCTTTGACCCCACTTTATAAAAAAAAAAGATTTGTCCTGCCATTATTTCCTATATGCTTCCCCTCACATATACCAAACTAGGTATACTTAAACATCTTGTGCAGGAGGAGTTGCATAATAACATTGTCACTGTGAGCTTGATGGCTGTATTTTCTACTTTTATGACTAGATCAACGTGTCCTTGGTCCTCATCACTGGAGACAGGAGTGTAAGCTCGGATCACCAGATTCCCATTGACTTTAGCAGACAAGTACACATGCTGACCTTTTAGGATGGAGAGTGTACAGAATAGAAGCATTAATATTAATATTGTAAACAGGTGAGACAAGTGTAAGGTAGAGAACAGTGAGGGTCTTTTACCGACTGGAAGCCCAAGTACATGACGAGAGGAGGGAAGCCTGAATCGGAATCTCTTTGTGTCATGTGTAATGTCCTGTCAGGATTAGCAAAGTCCAAAAAAGACAGCTAAATTAAAATAAAATATTATATCACTTATTTGACAGAAATATTATACATGAATAAATATATTTACTAATTTGAAATTATCATTAGAATTGGACTAATTTAAAATGTAGATCATTAGATATTTTGTTTGTAATTTATGTATATTTTGGTTAGAATATTATTAAGCACTCTTTAACTGTGAATTGCTCATTAGAAATTATTATTATTATTATTATTATTATTATTATTATAACTATTATTATTATGATTCATAAATTAATTCATTTTCTAAACAGCTAATTCCTAATTAGGGTCACGGGAAGGCTGGTGCCCATCTCAGCTGACTCTGGGCGAGGGCGGGGTGCGCCCTGGACAGCTCGCCAGGCCATCACAGGGCCATCAGTCACACAACCATTCGCACTCTCACACACACCTAGGGGTGATTTGGAACAGCCAATTAGCCTACTGTGTGTTTTTTTAATGTGTGATGAGACCAGAGTACTACAAGGAAGGGCGGGGAGAACACGCAAACTCCACACAGAAGCACCCTAGCTGGGAATCAAACCAGGACCCTCTTGCTGTGAGCCGGACGTGATAACCACTTTGTTTTCCATTACAGCTTTGGGTTTGTGTTTTCATACCACTTTTCTGCTCTTTCAAGTTCAAATTTTCCACATAATTTTCAATGAATGATTCTACAAATATTGTCAGGCCTATGTTTTTATTCCTTTTGTACAAGGCTGCAACATGCACTTATTAAGAGACTTAGTGTTTCATTGGATTCCCTGCGATGGCCTGGGCGTACTCTGCCCATGGCTGAGCGAATTTAATTAGGATTAGGCAATTCATAAAATTAATGAATGAATTATCACATTTATGCCACAGTGCTCAGTGAGCATTTCAATCATATAACTGTTAGTGTTTTCTTGGTTTTAACTTTATAACTGACCTCCTTCTCGATGAGTGGTAGTGGGTATTTTACATTGGGATCCTGCAGAGTTTTGGGGTGCTTGTTGGTACTTTTTTTCCTCTCAGCATTTCCTGCTTTAGAGAAGATAAAGAGAACTGTAGCCAACACTGCTACGAGTCCAATCAGCACAGGAAATATCTGCAACGCACATGTACACACTTGCTTATTTCATGATGTACAATTTATAATGAATTCACAATTGATGGAATAAACATAAGCTACTCTATAGATTTACACATCTGTTCATGAATGTTTTAACAATGTGAAATAGATGTATATTTTTTCAGGGTCTGGGATTCATTAGGACGGCTCATTAAAGACTTCCCCTGAATTATTTTCCATGGATTGTGAGGAATGAAACTTGGCTAAGTTATTAGTCTTATTAGTCACACAGGCCTCCTTTTTCTTTATGCGGCTGTGGAGACCTGGTCTGTAGAAGTCTGTTGGTTGTGTTAGAAGCCACGACTTGGCGGTAATCAGTGTTTCATTGTGTGGGAAGTGCTTGCCCTTCAAACATGACTTCATGGTGAAGTCAGTATAGTGCGAGGCTGGAAGGGTGAGGGGGTGAGAAAGGATTTCAAAGTTGCACAACCATGCTTTTGTCTGAGCAAATTAAAAAAAGTCGTGAACCTTGCAGGAGGTGGACACCCTTGGTCAACATGCCATGACTCTCGGTTTTCATGGTCTTCCACAATTTCTGCAGCAGTGAAGCATACCTTGCCCGCAGAGGGTTGGATACGTACCTTCTCTGAGGATGGTGAGTCATAACACCTGCATTGCTTCCACTGGGCTTTATTCTCTGGATCATAATGATGGATCCATTTTTATCCTGCCTGATTAGTCTGTCAAAGAGGTACGCCTGGATTTCTTGGCACATGACCAAATAAGTGTGCGTGCATGTGACTTGTTCCTGCTTCTGGAAAGGTGCGAGCAGCCAGGGAATCCATTGTGCAGACAACTTCTACATCTGCAAATGGTCACGGATGTTTTTTTTCCACAGACCTTACACTATTAGGACTAGTTGTGGAACGTTTTTTGTGCAATGGGAGTGATCTGTTAAAATCAGATAAAATAATTCATAAAGGTGCGTATAATTTAATACGCATTTTTTCTTCTTCTTAAACTTCATGTGGCAAAATTGTTAAAATGCATTTATTTAAAAAATTAAATAACTGATGCTTTTGATTTCAACTTCAAATATTATTTAATGCTTATATCCAACCCTGGCTTAATAATGAAATTAACATTTGGACTTTGACTTAGGTCTGCATATATTTACCTGTACACTCACAGATTTATAAATATTAAATATTACCTCTGATATAGCACTGATATAACAATATCAAAATAAATAAAATATCTGCTTAGAAGTCTGACAAGAAATGGTGAACTCTATAGCAGGAGTGGGAGAATATTGGAAGGAAAGTGCGGTCTTACCAGCGTTTGCTCCATGCTGTCCCGTCTGAGCTGTACACATTGAGCTCAATTCGACTTCATCTCTTACCAACACTCTAACCTTTGCACTGAAGCCATTTAGAAAGTTAGAGTAAAGGTAAGGTGGGCTGAGCCAGCACACTCCTGCCAATCACAACTCAGCAATGGTGTTACTTTTCTGCCCCAACCAATGATAGCTGGTTCTTAAAGTAAGTGAGCTGTATATGGAAAATATGTGGGATCACCCCACAGCCTTATTCAAAAAAGACAAGGTGGTAAGAAAAGTAGATCATTACTCATATTTAAGTCACCAATTTTTATAGGGGTGTTTCTATTTGTTATTTTGTTATTTTTATGTGCTAAAAAGTTGAGAAAGTGTGGCAGAGTAATGAATTAAACTCAATGAGTAAATGAATTTTTTTTAAATATAGGAATATATAGATATGCAGTAAGTGCTTTATCACAGATGTTCACACAAAATTAAACTAGTGCCATTTTATAGTCTCTAAATCCACCTAAAGATACAGTATGTGTATTGGAGGATACTAGAGAATCAGGAGGAAGGCTTTAAAGCAGCACATTACAGAGATACTGCACTCTTGGCTGTCACAGAGAAGCTACATTATTCAAGATCAGCATCATTTGACACGGTCAACCACACGACTCTCAAGGAATTTGTGCTCCAGCATGGCAATGGTTTGCTTCTTACCTGGAAGGTCACTCATATCAAGTTATTCCACTGGCGTTTCCCAGGGCTCAGTTCTTGGTCCACTTCTGTTTTCTCTTTATACTGGGTCCTTCGGTGGGGTCATATCCACACATGGGTTCTCATACCACTTCTATGCCGATGACACTCCTGTTCTCAGCTGACTCATCCCCACGTCAAGATCTTGCAATCTCCTTGGACATCTCTGTGATCTCTCCTTCAGTCACTGCACGAAGCCTTGGAGTAACCATGGACAATTGCCTGTATTTCTCTTCTCATATCACTAATCTTTCTCAGTCATGTTGATTTCTCCTCTTTAACATCTGAAAGATTCGCCTATTTCTTTGCAATATGGTCACTTAGATACTTGTTCAATCCTTTGTCATCTCAAGACTTGACTACTGCAACTCACTCCTGGCCTCAATCCTTTGAGCACAATTCAACCTCTGCAACTGAGCCAGAATGCAGCTGCACGGCTTGTTTTCAACATTCTGAAATTTTCCCACACCACTCCACTGCTATGATCTCTCCATTGGCCTTCTGTAGCTGCTCAAATCACTAATGGTTGCCTTCAAAGCCAAAAATGGAACCGTACCCTCCTACCTCAAAGCACATATCACACCCAGAATTATTATTATTATCGCATTTATGTCACAATGAGACCATACAGACAATGTTGAAGGCAATATCTTAAACTCCCTCCAGAGTGGAAGGTCCTGATAATCTGTTTTACTGTAAAACAGAAATTATGAAAACCTGGTACCAGTTTTTAAGACCTCAGACAGGTGTGTGGCAATAACAGCTGTTTGTGGTTTATATGTATAATTCTACATATAAACAATGTGATCTGATTGGTTGACTATCTCTGGGTTAAGACATTATCCTGGGTGGGTATTGCTTGAATTAAACAAAGCAAAAACTGGACAAAAACTAACAAGTTGTCATGGTCACTGATTCTTAAATACTACAAATTCAACCATCCCAAAAAAATCCAAAGAAGGTTTCACAATATGGCCTTCACATTTTTCAAGGTAAAAAACATTGAATGAGTCTCAGAAGATGTTGTCATAACACATATGTGAGCACTGTAATATTTTAAAAATGGATTATCTTCAGCAATTATTTGTGATGTATACCAGCGCATACTAAATGCATACAGTTCATTGTATAGATGCAGCATCAATAAAGCAGGACTAATGCAAAAAATGAATACAAAAATGAACAAAATTTTAATTTATACCTGTTAAAGACATTTCCGGTCAAAATTTCCAACATTATAGTTGATCCTGGAGACCTCTGCAGCATAAACTAAGTCAGAAACTAAATCAAAATCAGTCAGTTTGGATACACTGACAATTATTTTACTTATTGTTTTTTAAGTCTGTGGTCCAAAAGACCTTTCTTTTCAATTAATGGATAAGCTTCCAATTTATACCATTGCCCTGTGAACAAACTAATGCTGAACCACAGTCTGATTTGTTGTTGTCCGTTCTTAATTTATAATACATTTAAGGTGAGTGCCCTATTTATTCTTAGAGCACTTTAACTAATAACTACTGGTAAAAAAATTATTTTGAAGATTGGATATTAACCCATGCTGTGTGATTACACTTGCGGATCAAGAAATTCATATGCTGGTGTTGATCCTGGTGCTTGTAGTCCACTAGAAGGCACTGTAAGTGCATTTGTTCTTGCTCATGAGGCAAATTAGAAGCTTTTGCTTACATTATGTGGAGGATGCTATGAGGAATAGAATTATGTATTTGTAGTCATGACCTGAAATATAGTGGTAACTATCCATTGATCCCACAATCCCACAATGCACCGCAGTAAATAAGTATTAAAACCATGTATCCCAGAATGGTCATTAATAAAATGGGGTGATTTTTCCACCCTCTTTTATTTAGTCTATAATTTGAACTTGATGAAACCATTATAAACAGAATGCACCTAATTTTTAAACCAATTCTATTTTATTGGAGCATTATAAAAATAATATGTGGAGAGAGAGAGAGGTAA
Source organism: Porochilus rendahli (assembly GCA_039654305.1). Taxonomy (NCBI): domain Eukaryota; kingdom Metazoa; phylum Chordata; class Actinopteri; order Siluriformes; family Plotosidae; genus Porochilus; species Porochilus rendahli. Next base: position 27,003,521 of record JBCNYG010000022.1, on the reverse strand, counting down.
ACAAGGAAAAAGGAAAAAGACCACAGGTAAGAGAAAAGAAATGGAAATGGGAAAGTAGAAAGAGAAGGGGGGAGAGAAAAGGAAAATGTAAATATTATTAAGTAGAGAAAGAAGTTAAAGGTACAGTGTGGAATACTGCAGAAATATGGTGATGCAAGATGGCAGCCTCCATGAGGGTGACCCACTCCTCATGTAGATATGCAGCTTATTCTAAGATTTTGAAAAATCAATTACCTTTTTTAAACGATTTTTGATTCATGAAAATGTATTAATTGATGATATGCTTAATTGCTGCATATAGATATCTCGTTTGTTAAATGTTTAACACTAGGTTTAATGGACTGATAACATAAATATGAAGAAAAATTGATGGATAGAAAGAGGAATGGAGACATAGATGATTAGTATAAATAAAATGAAAATGGTAGTGGCATAAAAAAGAGCGATGATTCGTTAAAAGAGGGGGAAATCAAGAAAAAATATAAAAGAGGGTGAGAGAATGAAATAAAAGGGAAAAGTAATAGAGCACGACAGCGTAAATACTGTAAAAGTGAGGTAAGAAGAAGGAGTGTAAGTGAAAAAGAAAAGCAGAGCACACAGCATGAAAGACAGCTTGGCCATTTCTAACTGCAACACCCCAGATCATGATACTCCTACCTCATTTAACAATCATTTAAATGTTCACAGAAGCAGAAGTGTGTCTCTGCACCCTTTAAAGTCGTCTGGCTCGGAAACAGCTAGGCCGTGACACATTCCACGTGATCATGAGAGACCCGCACACAATAAATAGCAGTCCGAGTGCAGATTCTTCACACTGCTATTTGTATGAATCTGTATGAATGCACTACACTGTAGCTTCTCAGTCTTTCCCGGCACATTCCTGAAATCTCAAAAGTACTGCGGAATTCAATCCAAGTGTAATCTCGGAGTAAAAAGAAGCACATCTATACACTGTATACAAAGAGTGTTATTTTATTTCATATACATTTACAACACACACAATTTTACCGGTGAACACCACAGCCAATATAAATACAAGACACCTTATGAATGTTAACCTTATCAAAACCTTATAACCTCTACACAATTACAGGTTCCATGAAATAAAATCTATGTAGCTTTCAAAGCCCCAAATCTCCAATCCACATGAATAAATAAAAAATTTAAAGTCAACCGTGCATACCTCTAATCTAATACAAAGTGTATGAATTGGACAAAGCTGTCTTGGATTTCAGAGGTTCCAGGTTTTCTTCTTCATCCAGGTTATCATGCTGTTCAACTTGGAGGTCTGTGGATTAGATTGTATGACAGAACACTCTTTACCTCATTTTAAGCCTGATTTATAGTCATAGGTTAGTTTTGAGCAGTCAGAATATTAATGCATAAAAATTTAAGTGGTCATTTTAAGTAATTTAAAATTGATTGTGTTTTTGTATGGCTATCATGGGACTGAATATCACCAAAAAATTCAAGCTCACTTGTGAAACATTTCAAGTCATTTTCAAGTGTGTGGCGTTTAGTTCTTTTATATCAGGCCAGCTCTGATTCATTCATTCTTTCATTTTCTGAACCGCTTAATCCTTATTAGGGTCACCGGGAGGCTGGCACCCATCTCGGCCGACTCTGGACGAGGGCAGAGTACATCCTGACGGCTATGCAGCCTACTCTTTACGAAAGTAAGCAATGGTTCTTTAACATATTTATCACCACGGACAATGAGACACATGGCTAGCTCTGGCTAACTTTGCTCATTTCCCCTGCCACCACACAATTCCTCCTGCCACACAGTTCACAAAATCTAGTTATTCATATGTATATACTTGTTTTTAATTAGTTTTGTACCTTTTAAATAATTTCTCACTTTTTACTTTTTAATTGTCATCACTTAAATTTAAATTTGTGGTATTTAATAGATGTTCTTATCCAGAGCTAGTTATATATATCATAAACACAACAGTTTACACAAGGGCCTTGCTCAAGGACCCAACAGTGGCAGCTTGGTGGTAATGAGCCTTGCACTCCTAACCTTTGGCTCAGTAACCACTGAACCACCAATAGTCTATCTGCCCAATCACCACTTTTGATGTCTATCTTTCTGTCTTTTGATTTGCATTCTGCACACAAACTCAAAAAGCAGCATTACTGATCGTTATCATTTTTGATGTCCATCTTGTGACTGGGTATAGCTTTTATAATGTAGTGCATGGGTTGAGGGGTATTGTCTGCTTTGCCATGCTGTTTTTTTTTTACATATTACATTGTATTACATTTGACTGAAAATATGATTTATTATGATTATTAAATATTGATTTATTTATCTGCTATGTCCATTTAACATATTTTTAATGGTTACCATCTTAGTGGTCTAGTGTAACTTTAACGACTACCCATTGGTTCAAATGCCATGGAGTGTTCTATAAACTGAGTGTCTTTGTTATCACTGTAGATTGATCGCTTCACAAGGGTATTTGTAATATAAACACAGTGTCCATGTGGGTGTGAGTTGTGTTGTTGTCTGTAAGATGAGCACTAGCCCTGCATGTTTGTGTCTGTTGACACACTCACCCTTTTTGCTGATGACTGAGAGATTAGCCCTGAAGCCGCGGGCAGACACACTGCTATCTGTCATGAACTGCACAACTATCATCCTGCCAAATCTCAGCACAGGGGGAGGAATGCTCTGACCACACAAGACCACTTTTACACACACACACACACACACACACACACACACACACACACACACACACACACACATATAAACATACACACACAAGTACTAATTTCAACATAATACATTTATACCATGTTGGAGGTATACAGCTAAATTTAGGCAAAGTATTAGCATGCAGTGCACATCTCTTACTAACAATGCTGTGGAGTTTTACCATTTAGAAAGAGTAGCAATGGTCAGTTTACCGATTTGGTCCCTGGCTTCAAAGTCTCCAAATATAGAGAGCGAGTCGTATTGACACCCTTCAGACTCCTCCAAGTCAAAGTCAGCAAAGTCAAGCTGAGGAAAAATAAAAATAATATTCCACTACGGTACACTCACTACATTTCACATATCACTCACTACATCTACAATCTGGAAGTTACCGAGTTATGTAATATTACATTATAGCTTACACTGTAAACAGAGCACTCGATTATTGATGCTAACAAAAAGCAGGAATGGATGCAAATCAAATCTCTGTAACAAATCTTTAAATTAAAATACTATATTGACTTTCAGCTGCACTGAAACAAGTAATCATTTGTAATTTAGTAGATATGTACCGGAATGTAAGAATTGGGTTTCCCGAGATGTTGTCATCTGACAACATTCGGTTTGTTATGAGCAAATTTATGTTAATTAAAATAATCTGATGACGGCGCCACAGCTGGAGCTGCTGCATAAAAGTGGCTGATGTCATGTAAGAGACGAGCAATTTACACACCAGCGTGCAACTCTCCGGAAAAGGATACTCTTGTGTATCCTAACTTATCACTTCTCAATTCTCACTCATCACTCCTCGTTCTGATCCTTGCTCCTCAATCCACAAATAAGGGTATACACTTTCACCTAGGGGTGAATTGGAACAGCCAATTAGCCTACTGTGCATGTTTTGGACTGTGGGAGGAACCAGAGTACCCGGAGGAAACCCACACAAGCACGGGGAGAACATGCAAATTCCACACAGAAACGCCCGAGCTGGGAATCGAACCCAGGACCTTCTTGCTGTGAGGCGGACGTGCTAACCAGAACTCCTTCTTCAAGTGGCAGGTTTGAAATGACAAAGCGAAATAGATAAATAAATAAAAATTAATGAATTCATTAATTTAAAAAAAAGCCAGAGTAGAACAATAAGCCAGTACATTATACTTGGTGAGGAGCTGTTCCCTGTTGTTCTATTTCTAGATGTCAAACAATACAAAATGGAAAGTGATAGCCCTCTGTCCTTCGATCTGAACCTTTGCCAAGGCTCCACTTAGACTAGAGGGTGCCGGTTGTATATTTATTTGGCGCAGACTGCACAGTGTGTTTTTGTCCCAGGATCAGGGATAAGAAATTTTAAATTAAAAAAAGAAAGCTTTTAAATTAAATTGGAGAATGGGACAAAGACGCTCTCATAGCCTAGAGACTTCACAGCCAGTGTTACTGAGCTGCTCTTCATTTCTGACATCACTGTATCAGCAGATTTCAACAAATTCTTCATGTTCAAACAGGAGCAGATTAAATTCAATTAAGTATGATTAAAATAAATGACGGTGGCATGGTTTTTGCCCGTCTGCCTCACAAAAAGAAGGTCCTTGCATGGCTTTCCTCCGGGCAGTCTGGTTTCCTCCTCCAGTCCAAAGACATGCACACTGGGATTACTGGTTGTTCCAATTTTCCCCTGTGTGAGTGTGAGTGTTGCCCTGCGATGGTCTGGTGAGCTTTTTAAAGTGTACCCTGCTTTCGCCCGGTGTTGGCTGAGGGCCTGTGATCCCACTAACATTAAGTGGTTAGGCTTATGTAGTTCATTAAGTACAAATAATTAGACAAGATGATTTTTTAAATAAATAATAAGCAATAACTCTATATTATTTTAGTTAAAGGCGGCACGGTGGGGTAGTGGTTAGCACGTCCGCCTCACAGCAAAAAGGTCCTGGGTTCGATTCCCAGCTCGGGCGTTTCTGTGTGGAGTT
>JBCNYG010000022.1:26954033-26974025 GCA_039654305.1 Porochilus rendahli | reverse complement strand
GATGCAGGGCGTCCAGTGGGCTTTATGAGGATCTGGATTGGGTATTAGAAATTTGACCACCCTTTTGGCATGTTGTTTCTGAAATGTATTTTGCTGACTTTATTAAAATATAGATTCATTATAGGTGTTTTTCTTTTGTTGCTGTTTGAACCACTTTAATCCTGCAATTTTGGTTTTGTAGGTGTTAATAAAGCATGATTAATAAACCCATGGCCGGTTCTCATGCAGACAGCAGAAGTGAGGTTTTTCAACTGAACAATGTCCTTGATGAGAGGAATGAAAATTCTATGCTTGTTTTATTTACTGTGTTCTCTTTCCAGTTGGACATCCGGAGTCTCTTCCCAGTTGGACATGCCCAAAACACCACACCAGAGAGGCGTTCAGGAGGCATTCTAATCATATGCCCAAGCCACCTCAACTGGCTCCTCTCAACATGGAGGAGCAGCGGCTCTACTCCAAGCTCCTCCCAGATGACCAAACTTCTCACCCTCTCTCTAAGGGAGAGCCCTGCCATCCTGCAAGGAAAGCTCATTTCAGCCGCCTGTATCCATGATCTTATTCTTTCAGTCACTACCCAAAGCCTGTGACCATCCGGTTCAGCTCTCTCTTCACCACGATAAACTGGTACAAGCTCCATTTTACAGAAGAGGCTGCACCAATCCGCCTGTCGATCTCCCGCTCCATCCTTCCCTCACTTGTGAACAAGATCTCATTTCAGACCCGGGGGGCCCACTCCACCCTTTTCCAGCTGAGAACCATGGCCTCGGACTTGGAGGTGCTGATTCTCATCCCGATTCTCGCAATCAGCTGTGAATCAAAAGAAATGATTCATAACCTCAATAGAGTAAACGTTAAACCGGATCTCACTGATTTACAGAAGAACTCAAGATGTGAATGTTATCAGGCATTAATTATTGATTTGTAATATATGAATTATTGAGCGTGGACCTGACTCCGTACCACATGGTGGCGCCAACGCACCATTTCGTTGTTTTCCAACCGCCAATGAACGGCAACGAGAAGAAAAGCGTCGCATGTTGAACTTGCATGGAAGGAAGCTCTGGGCTTTGGAGCAGATCACAGGACGTTGGTGCTGGAAGCTGCTGTCCCAAAGACCACAGACCTGTCAAGTGGCAACGTAAATACAAGGCAGTTGAAAAATTGGAGGTAAGTGCACCTGTTCTATACCTAGACATGAAAAAATAAAAAAAAATTATATAGCTGTTTATTTATATCTTTGTTTATTTAGTGAAACTTTCATGAAGGCAGTAAAACCCACACTGTACCCCTGAAAAGTATAAACAAGCAGATGATGTTGCACTGGTATTGTTGTGTAACATAAACACCCATTGTTTTCTCATTGATTTTTATTCCAGCCACAGGAACTACCTGAAAGTATTATCTGTAGGTGTGCATCACTGGAATAAATATTAAAGAGAAACTCAAAATCAGGGTGTTATCACACAATGAACCTGAATGGGTTTATCTTAATTCATCATTCAGATTCTCCCCTGGAATTATATCACTTGTTTATTACATGTAGACCTGGTCATATTTGATTTCCATCTCATTCCCATCCCACCATGCGTGCTCTGCACACAGACATGTAGAAACATTCCAGCGCTTGAATTTAGCAACGTATTAATTGTTAATTATATTTTTTATTTCGTTTTTTCAGTCAAAAGGTTTCCTCTTTCAACATTCATTCACATACGGGTTGTTCTCAGAAATGGTGGTCGGCCCCATGGTGCAGATGATGAGTTAATGTTTTCCCCTTTGAAATCAATCCCCATATGTGACTGTTTCCTATTCTGTAGAAATAAAACAAGCGATCTTACTGTGATGTGTGCTGTTCTTTGTGTGTGAATGTACTTTGCCGACACCCCTATGTAAACGAGCGCTTTATACCCTTCCAACACACATTTTCAAAAACTAGTTAACAAGATAATGGTCAATGCCAGGTAACTATGTTTGCTCCACATGCCATTATTCCAGCACTCCATTATTTAACAATAGTCTGTATCCTTTCTGTTTTTGATTTCACATCTGCTGTTGCATTTATGAATTAGTTAGAGATGCATTGAAATTTGACACAGGTGTGATTTTGTGTACAACAGTACTGTTAAACCGAGTTCCACGCTGTCCATAATGTGACATTACGTCGGAAGAAAGAACTGTTACGGTTGTTTTATTCTGAGTCCTCGAGGTGCATGCGAAGGTTTAAACTGTACTTAACCTTATGCTTCTGCTGGAATGACTTTTGAAACTGAAACTAGAAATTCAATGTTTTCAGTCTAATGTGTAATAAATCTTTTTTTTTATTCTGTGATGGCTGAATAGTTCACACGTCGAGCCTAGCGTTTAGTTTTATTGGAAGTCACCGTACAGTAAATCAGACTGATACATATTTTCACACTAGTTTTACACTATTTGTTGAATGCATTCTTGAGCGTGAGTCAGTCATATTTAAAAAGCACATAGTTTAGCTGCATTCACGTCGTATTTTGAAGCGCTCAGTTGATCCGTTGATGGTGTCCACCATAATCTCTATAGCAACGACTGTACATAACAGCCACAGTTTCCATCATTTCACCATTAAGAGGTAATTTTCTATTTACTTACAATATGTATCTACAACAGTAGCTTTAAATAAAGCACCTGCATTGAAGAACCGTACACGTACGGTTGTTGCAGGATGCAAAACAGGTTTGTGTTCTGAAACGACCATACATGTTAGAAATGTTTGTGTTGATTACAAATCCAGATGTACATTTAGTCTCCCTCTCTTTCTGTCTCTATTTTAAATTAAGTTTTTTTTTGTGTGTGTGTGGGGGGGCTTTTTTGTATTTTTTTTTATATTTTAAAACACTTGATTTTATCTTATTGAGTTACTTTTTTTAGATGCTGACTCGGAAAAGTAAATGGCAACTTGGTACTGGACGTGATCCTCACCGAGCTTCCATTTCTCCCCTACTGAAATCATCTGAAAACATACTGAAAACATTAGCAGTACCATTCCTTCGCCTCCCACCCTGTCTTCTTCATCTAACACCATGCTGCCTCCTACTATACCACCACGCCCTGCTGTGAAGAAAATAATGACAGCCGCTGAGAGAGTAAAGGCCTGGAGGGAACGACAGAAGAATGATCAGGAGAAAAAGCAGAAGTACCTGGAGCAGAATAAATTGAAGTGCAAACAGTATCGACAGAACATGAGCGAGGAGAAAAGGGAGGCAGAACGCATAAAGTCGAATGAGCGAGTCAAGAAATGCAGAGCAGCAAAGAAAGAGAGAGCACAGGGCATGATGAAAACACGAAGAAAAGCAGCCGACCAAGAAGTACAGAGAACAAAGTGGGCTGCCCAAAAACGCAGTCAGAGAGAAAGAATGAATGCACAACAAAAGAAAAGATACAAGGAAAAAAGAAACAGGCAATACAGGGAAAGAAAAGACAGAGAGCTTCAACAGAAAAAAAGGTGTAATACCAGCCGGAATAGCAGACCCTGTTCTTCAGCTTCTGAGCGAGACTTTGCCAGTGCCCTAACTCAGATTCCACAGTCATCTAAACAGTCTCCATTTCCCGGAGACAAAGAATACAGCAAACCTGATGTTGAATCTCCAAGGTGTAGTGATGCCAGAACACCCGCACAAAGAAAAACCCTTCAAAGAGCCAGGGCAGCCATCTCAACACAGATCGAGTACTGCACAAATGTAGAGTTGACACTTGCACCAGTCACTGCCTTGGCTGGCACCCACAACGACCATGACTGCTGCATCAGTAATGTGAGGCATGGGGTTGACTTCACCACTTGCGACAGCAAGAACCGGAACTGCGCTTACCACTCGTATGACACTTGTAGCATCCCCCAGCTTGAACATCACCTCCAACCACTCATGCAGCATGATGGTGAGCTGACCTGGCATCATTGGGAAAACAAGATGGCTATGTCCAGAGGGAAACAGGTGGGAACGTCACACAAAATCACACCTGTGTAAAATTATTTCAGTGCATCTGTAACTGATTCATAAATGCAACAGCAGATGTGAAATCAAAAACAGAAAGGATACAGATTATTGTTAAATAATGGAGAAATGGAATAATGGCATGTGGAGAAAACAGAGTCACCTGGCATTGACTATTATCTTGTATATTGTAAAGTAAATATAACAACAGCACAGATTACACAAAGTAGGGGAGGGAAATGGAGCTATGAAAAAGCTAACTGGGAAAACTTCAGGAAAGAATGTGATAAATATCCTCTACAGATTAGTGATCACATGGCTATGGGTTGTTCTCAGAAATGGTGGTCCATGAGTGTGACCTATGAGCCCAAAACTTAAATCAACCCTTCCTGCAGTGTGTTATGAGGAAATAAAGATAGTTCCTTCAGCCCTTTGTTCGCAGGTGATTGTTGAATGTCGTGGTCTACTTGGTGTTATGGTTATTACATGGACACCAAACACCGAGCACTCAAGTGCAAAATAATTTTTAAATTAATGATTTTTACACTTCAACGTCTTCATTACCTTCAAACGAAGATATTCATACAAAGCTATTGTGTATATATCCCATGCATATTTTAGTTTCTAAACTATGTATGGTTGTGCCAGGACACAAACCTATTTTGCGTCCTGCAGCAATCGTACGTTGTAGCAGGAAAAAAAGGAGCAAAAAAAAACGAGAGACCCACGAACACTATCTTCACGAGATAAATTCAGATAAAAACAATTTATTCAAAGCTTCTATTGTAGAAACATACTGTAAATTCGTAGTAAATTACCTTTGAATGGTGAAAAGATGGAAACAATGGCTGTCATTTACAGTCATTGCTATAGAGATCACGGTGGACACCATCAACGGCTCAGCTCAGGTGTCAGTAGCTAAACTACGGCCTTTTATATGCCGCTGACTCGCACTTAAGAATACATTCAAAAAATAGTGTAAAACTAGTGTGAAAAGATCACACCATCAGTATCTGTTCGTTTATTGTACGGTCGCTTCCAATAAAACTAGACACCACACTTGACACATAAATTATTCGGTCGTCATGGAATGAGCAAAAGGTTTATGTAAAACATTTTAACACCTCATATAAGAGTGAAAACTTAGGACTTTCAGTTTTTTTAGTTTTAGTTTCTAAAGTCATTCCAGCAAAAGTATTAGGTTAGGTACAGATGTAAATTGTTGCAGGTACCTCACGGACTCAGATTGAAACAACCGTAACGGAATTCTTTATTCCGACGTTATGTCACATAATGGACAGAAACTCGATTTAATGGTACTGTGTTGTAATTTAATTCTGCCGATTCATTGAAAATGATGCGTTGTAAGGGCATAAAGCACTCTTGTTTATATAGGGGTGTCAGCATGTCACGAACCGGAAGCAGTTTCTGCGGCTGTTATTCACCGCTCAAAATACATTCACACACAACCAACAGCACACATCACAGTAAGGTCACTTGTTTTATTTTTGCAGTATATCTGCAGACAGGAAACAGTCACATCTGGGGATTGATTTCAAATGGAAATATATATTGACTCTCAAACCAGGTCACCATCTGCAGCCCGGGGCCGACCAACATTTCTGAGAACAAACAATATAGAAGTGATTGACTGCAAATAAAATGGTATAATTGCTGCAGTGGTTTCAGGTTTTTCGGGGTCGATTTTGACACCATGTTTACATGGTCAGCATAGGTGAGAAGTATTGATGAAAAAGTAAGAAAGTAATTAATGTAATGAGGTGTCTGGCAGCGCTGGAATGGGGCGCAGATGTGGTGTCAGTGAAACATGAATATGTTGCTTCAATCCGGGTGAGAATTGATTATGGGTGTTTAGTGTATGTGTCAGCAGCAAAGACTGTGCTAGCAGACCTAAATGTAGTTCAGGCCCGGGCACTGAGGCTGTGCCTGGGGCAGTGAAACCTGCACCTGTGTGTGCAATCCAAGTTGAGACAGGAGAGATGCCACTATGGCTTGGTAGGAAGCAGCTGATGGCCAATTTTTGGGTAAATGTGAGTGGTGACAATGGACTTCACCCAGATAAGAGGGTCTTGGAAGGGTGCTAGGAGAAAGGAAGGGCAAAGAAATCAAGTTTTGGATGTGTAGGTGAAAAAAGAAAATTCACACAACAGAAATTTGTCAAACTGTTTCATGCCCTGAGAGACCATTCTGAGTACCGCAACATGCCGATGAAGACTTTGAAATCCTCAATATAAAATATAGAAATAAGGCAGCAGACTTAGTACAGGAGGTTTTTTTTTTGTCACAGAAAACAAAAGTACAGTGATCACATTCTGCTATAAACAGAATCTGCAGACTGAAGCAACAGGGCAGCAGTAAAGATACCAAGGTATCACACGGGTTAGTAAGAGGACATCAGATTGTTGTGGAGTGGGTTGCCATTATGTTAGCTTTGAAATGGGCAGGAAGTTTTGGGGAACGGAAAATTCTCATATGCAGTGACTCGATTTCATCCATGTTAAGTATAAAATCAGGACCGTGTAAGAACCATCAAGATATAATATATGAAATATTGATGACCAACACAAGATTAACCAGTCAAGGGAAGGAAAATTTTTTATGTGGGCTCCAGTACAGGTGAGGATACCTACAAATGAAAAAGCAGATAAATTAGCAAAAGAGGCAACAGCAAAAGAATGGGTAGAAATAAGCATCAAACTTTCCGAATCTAAACAGAAAAGCATCATCTGAAGGGCAGTTAGCAAAGAGTGGGAGGAATACTGGGATAAAGAGACTAAATGGAGTTAATATAATCCAAAACAAGGTAGGAGAGATAAGGAATTAAGGGGGTAACATGAAAGAGCAGGTAACAATGAGTAGACTATGAATTGGTCACTGCCATTTGAACAGCATACTGCACACCACTGGGAAACACCCTACTGGACACTGTAATACGTGTCTGATCAAAGAGACAGTGGAACATGTGTTTACGCCATGCCCAGAGCATGAGCAGGACAGGTGGAGTATGGTAGCAGCTTTGGCTCCAGTAGGAAACAGAGTAGACGATGTGGAGAAAGGAAGAAGGGTGGTTCTTAGTTTTCTTCGCCACACTGCAACAGTTGTAGTAGACGAGTGCAACCAGCAGGAGGCAGCAATGCAACATCACGGATGCCAGCTGCAGTAAAAACCCTGAAGAAGAGGACGACTGTTGTGAAGCCTATTGCGCATGCGCAAGGCTGTACTCGGTCTCTGAGGAACAATCAGTATGTAGCTTTGAGAATCTCTAGAAATATCTGCGTCCGTGGGTAAAGTACTGTGGCCTCCTTACAAAAAAAAAAAACCAAGTTTTTACCTAAGGTTAATGTAATGTTTTTTGTCACTTTTGTTTTTAGAATGTAACTGTTTATTATTTCGGAGTAAACCTGAGCCTTGCGAGTCAGTTTGTTGTGTGTGGTGGAAGGGGAGAGAGGGTTTCCTTCTCCACCGGAAAAAGGTCGTATCTTAGGGATATAGATGACACTTTACTTTAGGACTTTACTTTAGGATATTCTGTAGGTGTGAAAGAACTTCACGGTGTTTTTTCTCCACTGACTTGACGTTTCAAATATTTCCTTTCTCAAAATGCGAAAGGCCACAGAGGTGAAACTGCCACTGTGTTGGTCCCAGTCGTTCACAGGATTTACTTCTCATTCCCTCTTGTTCGGGTCTCCCCAGGAACCAAAACATTAGACACTACTTGTGACGTCCGCTTTCGTGTCACTGCGCATGCGCGACAGTTGTGCTCGAGTCCTTTTTTGTACACTTAATTTTCCTGTATAATTATTAGTGCACTGTTTAAAATCGTCACGAGAGAGAACTCTTAAACTTGCCCCCCCCCCATTTAGTTTACCCATGTCTGTTATTACAGTGATAAAGAGTGTCAGATAATGAGGTTAGTCTATGTTCACATGTTCCCTCTGGGCTATTTGAGCTGGCTGTGAATACAAGGTTTTCGTTGTTGCCGTTTTTTTTTTTTTTTTTTTGGCACGTCAGTGCGTCACAACGTGCTGAGCCTTCTGATTTGCTGCTGCCCCGCTTCGTACTGTGGTATCTCCTCCCATCTCTACCCATTCTGCCTCCCAGCACAGAGCGTGGAGCTTTCAGTTGGTTGTTGTTGCCATGGCTCCTAGGAAGTGCTTTTACGGCTGTGAAGGAAAGCAAACGTTGTTTAGTGTTCCTACAGATTTACCCACAAGGCTGCAGTGGATAGAGGTGCTTTTTCCAGGACAGCAAAAAATAAACACTTCTGTGTATATATGCTCGCGACACTTCTTGCCGGACTGCTTCCTCAACAAAGTGAAATACGAAGCTGGATTTGCGGCTAGGCTGCAATTGAAGCCCGGCGCTGTCCCAACTATAACGTGTCATGTGGCAGAGTCAGATGTGCAAGCTGTGAGTAAGATTATAATGGTGTTTTTCTTTGTTCATGTGTTGATAATTGTTGGAAAGGGGCTGTAAATACAGTGTCAGTATAGACAGTGTATGTTAGGCATGTAAATCAGCTGTTGATACTGCGCCCAAGCATCGGACATCAATGTAATCGAGCAAAACAACCACAAAACAAACATTTTAAAGAAGAAATGCAAAAAACAAACCCATCACCTTCGATGGCCGCTTCTCCCGCCAAAATCTTGCGATTTGCGTTGAATCGGGTCACATGATGTGACGGATCCTTTATTGCGCTAACATGGTAATTTTTTTCCTTTTTATTTGGTAAATGTGATGTACAAGTTTAATTCACCAAATTCATTTGCTTTAACTTTGTCATCTGCAGAACTCATTCAAAAATAATGGCTTTACAGGCCGCTCCCTTAATGAGGTTACGCCCCCACACCCCTCTTAATGCAGGTGCAAGATCTTGTTTAAACCATAATGGTGCCGTAAAAAATACAAGGTGAATGCTGGTTCTGAGCAGAAAATAAGTGAAAAATGACATTATATCAGACAGAATTGCACCAAATATCTGATGGCCATTATCAGAAATTATTGGTCTGTCAAGGGTCCAGTTGAGCGATTATTTGATAGTTTTATCGATCGTTACAAGCCTAGTGTTCATACACACAGAGTGGAACTTTTCTGTTGCACTAATGGTGATGAGCAGACAAATTATTAGTTTGTAATTTTTAAGTTATTAATTTAATAATTAATAATTAACTTCACGTGCATTAAAGGGGCCTGTTTGCTTACCAGGCATATTAAATAAACATAAATTACAGTGTTGTATCTTGGGATTTTGGAAGGAGAATCTTTTTCCATGATAATGCCTGGTCTTTTAGGTGGGGGTGCATTTGTGCTAGCATCAATAGCATATGGTAACATAGCATAGAGATGACCTCTTTCTTCGGTTCGACAGTTATTTTATCCTTGCGTTTCTTTTCACTACTGTCGTCTTTCCAATACCCTTTTAAGACGCCGTAGTAACGCACTTTTCAACAAGAAGTACAAAGTTAACTATAAACTCATAATACTTTCTTCTTCAGTGAATGTCCCTATGCTATGAATTAAATGAGGAAAGTACATACTGTAAAGGTCTAAATGCATAATGTCTGTCCATTATGTTAATGTCTGTGTGCAAATTGCCTTCTTGCTCATATTCAAGCATCTGTTTTGTCAAAAATACGGTACACCTCACTTATGATAAAGTTGGATCTCAACTGTAGTGCTCTAATTAAGTAAACCAATCATATAATTTATGTGTAGACCTGATGCTTTTATTTTCTTTTCCCATTTAGAGTACGTCGCAAGATATCAATATCATTACGCAGTATGTACACCTGGGATGCCAAATGGACCAAAAACCCAAGGTCTCTTTTGGAACACAGATCTGCCCTCAGATGTCATCGGCAGCAACACAGGTGTTAATCCCTCCTTCCACAAGATCTGCAGCTACACAGTTATCCTACAGTACACTGAAAGAACATGTCCGAAGCAAAGGTATGCGTCCGTGCATAAATAATCATTTTTTGCAGGGGGTGGAGAACATACGTGAACAAACATGTACTCACTTTCCTCGATGTGTCATAAACTAGAACTACTTCTTTTGTTTCTAATTAGGGACGCAGGCTGCTGTGTCACACCTGTGTGTTGGCACAAATACAGCCGGACAAGACACGCCGCTGGAAATGTCTTCTCCGCTTGTGGAAGGTCCACATCCCTTGTTTGCCAGACCTGCGAAGAGACCCCGGATTAAATTAGAAGACGAAGAGGAGGAAGGAACTTTAATTTCGATGTCACAGACAGGCAACTCTGCGTCCAAACCTGGTACCTCTTTAACTGAGGCATCTGAACATGGGTAAGGTTCTCAAAATGATGGACTCCTTCCTGTGCTGTGATATTTCTTGGTTTTAATCAGAGGGGTTCAGTTTTTAGAAGTGTCTTTGGTAGATTGCAAGACTCACTGGTACAGTAATGTTAGGTTTTAACGTTTTAATGTTTTGTGTACACTGCAACTCTGTGATCTCTTATTATTTCTGGGATATAAAATTACCTTTGCTTGTATATGAAACTTTGGTCACCCATCTCTGTTCATTTGCGAGCAAGCTGAGAGGAGATAGAGAGCTTATTTGTGTTAAAATTCAGAGCAGCTGAGAGAAAGTGGAAGAAATCTCAACTTGAATCAGAACTGGCTTCCTACCATACTCTCCTATCCACATGATGTGGCTTCTGCTAAGACAGCCTTGTACAAGAAAAAGTTGGACGCTGCCTCACAATACCCACGCAAACTCCACAACATCTTTTCATCATTACTCAATCCATCTGCTCCACCTGCCCCATCCTCCCTGACTGCTGAAGACTTTGCCAACTTCTTTGATGAGAAGATTAAACAAATCTGTCTGGCATTCACTCCCACCCGACTCCTATACTACACAGGGTAGATTCCACATCCCCTTCCCTTACACAGTTTTCCAATCTCACAACGGAAGACATCCTGCAAGTTATTGCATCCTGCAATCCTACCACCTGCTCACTAGATCCAATCCCTTCCACAATACTCCAGACTATCTCACAAGACCTTCTCCCCTTTACCTCCACTATCATCAATAACTCTATATCATCTGGTTATGTACCAACAGCATTCAAAAGAACAAGGGTTCTACCCATCTCAAAGAAGCAATCTCTGAATCCATCAAACTTCAGCAACTACAGACCGGTATCGCTTATTTCTTTCCTTTAAAAAATTCTTGAAAGCACTATTTATAACCAAATATCTTTCTATATTTTGCAGAAAAACCTTCTTGACCCTAATCGATCTATCTTTAAAGCACACATTCCACAGGGACTGCACTTTTGGCTGTCACTGAGAAGCTACATGCTGCCAGATCAGACAAGATGTCATCAGTCCTCATCCTCCTTGAACTTTCAGCATCATTTGACATGGTCAACCACATGACTCTCTTGTCCATCCTCAGGAGTCTAGGAATTTGTGGTTCAGCATGATAATGGTTTGCTTCTTACCTGGAAGGTCGCTCATATCAGGTTACATAGAGGGGATCCACATCTTCTCCACACCGACTTTCCACTGGCGTTCCCCAGGGCTCAGTTCTTGGTCCACTTCTGTTCTCTCTATATACTAGGTCTCTCAGTGAGGTCATATCCTCACATGGGTTGTCATACTACTGCTATGCAGATGACACTCAACTGTTCTCTCTTTTCCTTCCTCACCTTTCCTTTCCTTTCCTTGCACCCTCCTACCTCAAAGCACTTACCATACCCCGCACAGCACCGCATTCTCTCAGATCCTCTAGTACTGCTAGACTGGTCCCTCCTTCTACCAAGGGTCAAGGGAGAAACGCATCTAAAGTCTTCTCTGTTTTGGCATGAATGAACTTCCTCTGGATGTTTGGACATCTGAGTCACTGGGTATCTTCAAACGACAGCTGAAACCTACCTTTTTCGGCAGTATTAGACTAGCACCTATCCACTTGGTTTTTGACTGATGATATACTTAGTCTGTGTCTTGACAAACCAGTTTAAAAATATATTAACTGATAATGACTTTAAAGCACTTCTGTAAGTCGCTCTGGATAAGAGCGTCTGGTAAATGCTGTAAATGTAAACGTAAATGGATGATGCATCTGAGGGCCCATTTCCGTCCAGCAAAACTGATGGCGGCTGAGGTTTCTGGTACTCGCCCCAACCACATCAGTGCTCGTACAGTGCACAGAACGCTCTGGGAAGAAGGTATCCGTTCATGCAGAGCACATGTTGGTATGGTCCTGACAGACCACAGGCGCTAAAGAACATTGAAATGTGTTTTTACTCGCCACTTTTTTTTTTTACTTGTCTGTGTCTGAAATGTCTATTCTAGACTTTTAAATTATTCAACTGATTTGGTTAATCCTAATAAAATTTTTGAATTATTTCAGTGTTGCATTTTTAATGCCTCTTAGTATATTGTGCTATACCATACTATATACTGTAAGGAAGAGCCCTTCAGTGTCCTCCAAGTTGAACTCGTGTATATAACTTATCCTCTTTTGTGTCCCTCTGTCAGCTTTTTGACCGATTAAGGGAAGAGCAGCCAGATTTTGCGGAGAAAATTGTGGCAGTGAACAGTGACCTGACGCAGCCCGAGTTAGACCTTAGTGAAGAGGATCTGGATACGCTGAAAGAACGAATCAACATTGTCTTCCACTGTGCTGCCACAATACGATTCAATGAGCCGCTTAAGTAGGCATTGTTTTTATTAAGCCTCATGTTCACTACTGTTAAACGTCTGAAATAGTATCTTTAGTGCAGTTATTATTGATGGAAATGTTTTTCTAATCAATGTGGACAAGATTTTGGGGTGAGAGTTTAAATTCTGGTTCTAACAAGTGCTGGTTGCTGCATTCAGGACTATAGAACTTAATATTTCTTTACAGTCATTATTTCTGAGCACCTGAATTGCTCACATGGGAGTGTAATCATCCTGCAACTACAGTCGTTGTGTTGTACCTTCTTGTAGTGTTTTGTGCAATTCATATGTTGTATGCAAACTGTTTCATTTTTAAGCTTCTCAAACTGTTACATAAACTCACACAGGAATCTTTTTTTACTGTTCCTAACACATCTTAGCAAATACTATCTCAGGTGTGCTTTGAGCTGGAATAGAAGCTAGATATAGTACAGCTGTAAGTTCATGAGGAGTTTTATCGGCGTTAATCTGACCTAATAATTTGTTTGCATACCAGTAACTGATCTTAACGGTTTAGGATGTCAAGGATTTGCATTTACGTTGTTGTTTGCATGTGTTGCTCAGAGATGCTATGCAGCTGAATGTGCTAGCCACGCAGATGATGTTGCGTCTGGCTCACCAAATAAAGCACTTGGAGGTGTTTATTCACATCTCTACAGCATACGCTAACTGTGACCTAGAGCTCATAGAGGAGGTTGTCTATCCACCACCTGTTGACTACAGAAAGCTTATAGACACACTGGAGTAAGTATTTTGAATGACTAAAGGTCAACGTTAAAGTTCAGGTACACACTAAAAAGGTTTACTATGTAGGCATATCAAGCAGCATATTGTGTTGAATACTTCTGCATTTTATTTATTAATTAGTTTTTTTCTTCATCTATTTATTCATTTATGTAATAACTTTTAGAAATTATAGATAAACTGGTGAGGGATTACCATTTGTGGGACACTTAATAGCTATTATAAAACAACAGACAACTGGAATTGGCATGTTTCGAGAATATAACTGTAAATGTAAGTATATGGAATATATGGATATTATGTGTCGAGGTAATATTTCATAAATAAAAAAAATTAGCATTAGCAAATCGACAAGGTATTAGAGTTTTCTAAAAAAAAAAAATACAACTCTAAGCTGGTAATAGTACCTCTGTTATGTCAGGCTCAGCACAACACACCATCGTTGAATACTTTAATATGTATTTATTTGTTTTTGTTATTTGTTTGTGAACAAAATCGGACTGCACAGATTTTCACCAAATTTGGTGAGAACTCTACCCTTCCTTGGTCCCAGAGTTGAATTAATTTTGGAATGTCAAGTTTAAAGTTCAACGTCAGAAAAAGGTTACAAACTTTTAGAGCACTCATAACTTGTGCCAATGAATAGGCTGTTACTCAGGAGCGCTAATAGTAAACCATATATAGGCCTTTAAATGAGAGAATTTCCTTTGACATTGAGTATTCTTGACAGTACAAATCCTATCCATCTCATAAATCCTTCAAAGAAGAAAGGATTTTTTCTGTGCATAGAGCATATCTTAAATCAAGCACATGGATCAGTTAAACCAGTACCCATATTGGGCTTGTTAACTACATTATCCATGCTACATGGCAGACGCACATAATACTCTGGGAGTATCCCTCTAGCTTCATTATAGAATTTAATAACAGACCAAACATCATACATGTTTTATTCTTTACAGGGTTGTTTGTTCCACTATTAGATCGTTTAACAAATAGCCTACAATCTCATTTTAACTTTTTGGAGGGTGCTAATGAAAATGAAATCAGACAGCTAGTATAACATTAAACAGTTTTTTGTTCATATTTCTAGAATGTAACATGAGACAGTATCTGAAGTCTATTTGTGTCACAGATGGATGGATGATAAGCTGGTCAGTCTAATGACCCCTAAGCTGCTTGGTGAGAGACCCAACACGTATACGTTTACCAAAGCCCTGGCTGAGTACCTTGTGCAGCAGGAGTGTGGGAACCTAAACGTAGCCATCATTCGGCCTTCTATAGTAGGAGCCAGCTGGAAAGAGCCCTTCCCTGTAAATACATCTCATGCTACTTCAATCTACTAAAAATCATCTCATCACTAGTGTAATGTCATTACATCACTACGGTAATATTGTCTCAACACTATCCATTAATTATTTTCAACTCCAGGGATGGATAGATAATTTCAATGGACCCAGTGGAATATTCATTGCTGTAAGTGAATCATCACCACCCCCAATATTGTCAAAAGCATTATCATTGCCATCACTGTCATCATCGTCATCAATAGCATCATTCTCATTACCATCAGTATCTTCATCATTAGCTTTTATAATTGTCATTGCCACTACTATTATCATCACTATAATCATTAAAACCATTATCACCATTATTCTTGCCATCATCACCATCACTATCATCACTGATATCAAAAACATCATCCCATCACGGTCAATATAGGCATCATCGACATCACTGTCATCATTGCACCGTCATCATATCCACCATCACTATCATTGGCACCATCATTGTCATCATTGGCACCATCATCATTAGAACCACTGTCATTATCATCACAGCCATCATCAACATCACTACCATCATTGGCACCATAATCACATCACTATTATCAATGTCACCATCATCAGTGTCACTATTATCAATGGCGAAATCATGTTTGCTGTCATCATTGGCATCATGGTCATCAACACAATCACCATCGTCATTGCTGTTATCATTACTAACATCATTCACATTACCATCAGTATCATCACTACCATCATCATAATCATGACCACTGTTATCATCATTAACGACAATAATCATTGTCTTCATTATCATCGCAGTGATCACCATCATTCTCATCTGTATTGCTGCCATCGTCAGAATCTGGTTTCATCATTGTTAATATCATAAAATTGTACAAAGTATCTGAAAAGGTTTGATTACTCATTACTCATGCTGTTATCAGACATGTGTATGTGTCTTTGTGGTTGCTTTTTAAACTGTTATCATAAAGCTGTTATGGTTCTACAGGCCGGAAAAGGCATCCTACGCACTATGAGAGCCTCTAACAGTGCTGTGGCTGACCTCGTGCCAGTTGATGTGGTCATAAACACGACTCTGGCTGCTGCGTGGTACTCAGGCTTGCAGAAACACACCAGGTCAGTGGAGTGTGATAACAGCTCACATAAATCCTACAGAGGTCAAATGAACTTCACATGCAGCCAAGATGTTTCACAGGGCTGTTTAATGCTTCACATATTTGGAACTGTATTTAGTAACCAGAAATACATTTCTGTAGACTTAATGTACAGGGAGTCTACTAGAATAGAACATGGGATCTTTTATTACCCGTAAATGTTTAAAAAGAAATGATGTAAGATAGAAATATGAGTAATATTCAAAGACAGTACAATAAACTATGCAGTAGATTCTTCCCTCTTTAACAAAGTTTCTTTTTTGTTTGCAGGCCAAAAAGTTTGTTGGTGTACAACTGCACGACTGGTGCAATCAATCCCTTTCACTGGGGGGAAGTTGGTATGTAACATTCTTTTGGTTTTGTGCTGTATTTGACTTTTCTCTGCTGGAAAGCCTGATTCCTTAGACCCCAACACACTTATGCCCACCTTCAGATGATGACCATGAAGTTCACACTGTGTCTTGAAAATTTCAATAACTCCAGTTGGAGCGTGTTCAAAATGGAAAAATCTGCAGTTTCAGGTTCATAATACATCCATGCTAGCTCCTTGCTGCGTGTAATATATCCCCACTAATTTCATATTACATGTGCACCATGGCCAATGCATTCGTATGTTCTTACTGCACCCAGTCTTAACTGCATTCTCATTGTGTCTGTCTGGTCCTTAGAAATACTGCGCTACACGCTGCACTTTTTGATTAGGTTTTTTGTGTCCTCATCTACAGTCACCAAGTCTGTACTATGCTTGTACTACTCCAATAAAGTCTATATTAGGTATTAATTGTATTTTTGCTCTGTTAAAGCTGTTCAGTTCAGTTCAACCATATCTGCCCTACTTTTTTTTTAACGTGTCCAAAGTTCAACCACAGTCTCTGCATCCACGGAGACTATACCATGCCTTTATTAGTTTTTGCGGCTCCTAGTACGTTGCACGATTTTTTGTTCTCCACACAATTTTTGGAGAATGTAGTGGGAATGTGGCTGAGTTTTCACATTGATTTCACTCGTGAATATGTTTCACTCTCACGTCTCCAGTTCCTATTTATGACATGTTAAATCTAAGAAGTAGTTCATTCATTTTCTGAACCTCTTAATCCCAATTAGGGTCGTGGGGAGACTGGCGCTCATCTCAGCCGATTCTGAGCGAGGGCAGAGTACACCCTGGACAGCTCACCAGGACACCACAGGGCAGAAACATTAGAAAACGGAAGCCTTAGAAAACAGGACATTCATGACTAGCTGAAATTGTAATTTTATTGATATTCAATTCAATAATATTCATCCTGTTAGCTGCTGTTCTGCTTTGCATCGGTTTATGGAAGGATATGTGTTCTGGATTTCTGAGCTGAGACAACCCTGAAGCATGTCCCAGAGGAATCGTTAACATTCAGGGTCATTTATTAACAAAATCAATTGCATGCAAGCTTGCATTCTATACAAGGTGGAGAAGATTAGAAACTGTAACTAATTGAGATGCAAGGATGCTACGATTGCTTAGACTAAGTTTGCTAAGTTTGACATGTTAAAAGGCCTTCCATAAAGAATGATTGTGTCTACTTTCGCCAAATATGTTGTACTTTATATTTTTATAGTAGCTCAAACAATTAAGAAGATCAAATACCCGTATATGTGTAATTATACACATCATCAGCAACCAGGAGTATCCATAGACTTGCTTTTGCTCAGCTTATCAAAGTGTCCTGTTTTTATATAATACCTCTTGTTACCAGTCTGCTCACAAACCACTGGCGAATGACACATATCCATATCACACATATCCACACAATTAAATATCAAGAATTGCATAAATGTGACTAATGTACTGTTATTTATCTTACTGTAAGTACTACGCAAATGCTAAGCAAACGCACTTCAGTCAAAACAGGCCATACCCTGAATACATCACTAATTACCTTTGCCAAGGAGGTTATGTTTTCACTGGAGTTGGTTTGTTTGCCTGTTTCTTTGTTAGCAACATTACTAAAAAACTTAAGAGATGTTGATGAAATTTTCAGGATGAGTCTGAAATGATACAAGGAACAAATAATTACATTTTAGCAGTGATCCCTATTATTGTCTGGATGCAGGGAATTTTTAGATTTTTTTTTAGCATGGATGATGTGGTCGTCCGATTTACTGTGTCCGGACCATACGGAAGCGTAACTTCCAGGCTTGTGTTTGATGTAATCTTGTTCCTTTACCTTTCTGTACAACTTTTCGGTCAATTATAAATACTTCCTCATCCGAGCGCAATTTATTATTTATCATTTAAGACAGGCTTTTACACAATGCAATCATATAAATGGCTGTGCGTTTGCTGTGTGTGTGTGTGTGTGTGTGTGTGTGTGTGTGTGTGTGTGTGTACTTATTTATTTATTTATTAACACATTGAGGTCTGAATTTGGAGTCACACCTAAAATTAAAGTGGAAAAACACTACAGGCTAATCCAACTTTGATGTAATGTCCTTAAAACGAGACAAAATGAAGCTCAGTAGTGTGTGTGTGGCCTCTAAGTGCCTGGGCATGCTCCTGATGAGGTGGCAGATGGTCTCCTGAGGGATCTCCTCCCAGACCTGGACTAAAGCATCTGCTAAATCCTGGACAGTCTGTGGTGCAACATGGCGTTGGTGGATTGAGCGAAACATGATGTCCCAGATGTGCTCAATTGGATTCAGGTCTGGGGAGCGGGCGGGCCAGTCCATAGCATCAATACCTTCATCTTGCAGGAACTGCTGACACACTCAAGCCATATGGAGTCTAGCATTTTCTTGCATTAGGAGGAACCCAGTGACAACCGCACCAGCATATGGTCTCACAAGGGGTCTGAGGATCTCGGTACCTCAGGCTTCCTCTGGCGAGCACAAAGAGGGCTGTGTAGCCCCCCTAAAGAAATGCCACCCCACACCATTACTGACCCACTGCCAAACCGGTCATGCTGGAGGATGTTGCAGGCAGCAAAACGTTCTCCACGGCATCTCCAGACTCTATCATGTCTGTCACATGTGCTTTCATCTGTGAAGAGCACAGGGTGCCAGTGGCAAAATTGCCAATCTTGGTGTTTTATATATTTAAATGCACCTAGTACAATGACCCAAGTCACTAAGTGAATCGCACACTCAGATGATGTTTTCTATTCAGGAAACTTTAAATCATTGCTGCGGATACAAACAACCCAAATAGAGGACTGAATTATTGGTGAAACCCAAACAAACTATGGAAAAATATGTTTCAGTAACCCTCAATGAAATAGGCTTTATTGGAGCATGGTTTGGTTATACCCAGGAGTCCACCAGAACCTGATAGATACTTCCCAGTAAAGTATACTCACTGAAAAGTGTTACTTTAATGTTTCACTGTGGGAGACCTGACATCGGGAATCTTATCAGGATCCTAATACCATTCTGAAACTGTTCAGTTTTTCCTGCCACACTTGCAAAGCTGACAAGGCTTAATCCTTGTGTACCTGGGAATGAATTATTCCACCTGTGCTTAGGGCAAAGTGAATAGTTTCAGGGGCTTTTCCATGGTGCATGGATGAAGAAAAAAGGAGAGGGATTAGAGAGATAGTGAGAAAGGGAATTTCCTCACCTGCCTACCTTGAAACAATGCCACATGGTCTTATGCCAGTCAAATCGAATCCTCCATTGAAGTTGGATGGTTGCAGTAGACCCACTGCAATGTGTCCACTGGGCATTAAAAGAACCATTGCTGATTTTCGTCAAGAGTAGGCTGCATAGCCGTCAGCGTGTTTCTGCCCTGTGATGGTCTGTCAAGCTGTACAGGGTGTACTCTGCCCTCACCCAGAGTTGGTTAAGATGAATTGATTGGCTAAAAAATGCTTACAGATTTTCCACAGGCTAAGAAGAAAAGAAGGAAAAGGCTGAGAACAACCCTGTATTACCACCAACCCCAATATGGCATAAAGCATTTAATCTCTTACTTCAATGAGCTCTATAAACAACATATTAAGTCATGCCACTTGTTTAAAAGCCACAAACACTGCCAGATTGTCCTTAACCACTTCTTTCCCTTACTCTTTAACCCAGCAGTCCCAAACCATTCTCAATGGAAGTGATATTTTTTCACCCCTTATTCAAATATATAT
>JBCNYG010000022.1:26880080-26899575 GCA_039654305.1 Porochilus rendahli | reverse complement strand
GAGGCTACAATTTGCACAAGCTCATCGAAATTGGACAATAGAAGATTGGAAAAACGTTGCCTGGTCTGATGAGTCTCAATTTCTGCTGCGACATTCGGATGGTAGGGTCAGAATTTGGCGTCAACAGCATGAAAGCATGGATCCATCCTGCCTTGTATCAATGGTTTAGGCTGGTGGTGGTGTGGGGAATATTTAATTATATAACTATATAATTTTAGCTAATATTATATAGTACTGATTAGCTAATGATTATCTAACTACATGTCTAAATCACACACTCGTCTTAAACCATGTAAATGTATTCAGCTTTCTGTGTTTATTATCTTAAAATAATAATAATAATAATAATAAAGGTACAATATAATTAAAACAGTTTCAAAATTACTTGAGAATTGAGGAGGAGGCGTGGCCAGAATTCAGAGGGCGGAGTCATTTGTCAGACACAAGATTAAATGGTAATACTCCTGTAATGTGCTGTGTATATTTAGTTTTGCACTACTGTGCCAGCTTTTAAGGTGAGGACTGCTAGTAGTCTCATAGCTCCAGTCCCAAATTATTAGCACCCCTCAATTCTGTTCTGTTGTTGATGTATTTTAATCAGGGATTCATTTAAAGGTTAAGGAACTCCATACATTTTTTCATGGGTTTATTAATATGAAAAAGTATACAAATGAAACAAGACAGAGGTGTGTTGATCTTTCTAAAATAGAAAACACAGCTGACAAATGTTTAAATCCACTGATTAAAAACAATATGTGCTGTAATGCACTTCTTTATAATTTTATAAAAAAGTTATGTTTATAAATATTTGAATATCCATTTCTTTTTCAGCACTGGTTAAAGATGAAGCCTGCAGTAGGCTTACCTTGAATTAGCACCCTTTCCGATAGAGGGAAAGTTTGAGTGACTGAGGAAAGAAGTGATGGGGGAAACGGAGGAGGAGAGGAACTCTCAGGCCAGCCAGCTCTTTGAGAATTTTGTTCAAGCTTCTACGTGTAAAGGCACCCTCCAGGCTTTCGGCTTACTGTGCAGGCAGCTGGAGCTCGACCCGGCTGATCACCATGGTTTCTACAGCAGCCTCAAAGCGGCAGTCACGTCCTGGAAGGCTAAAGCCCTATGGGCCAAGCTGGACAAACGAGCCAATCACAAGGAGTATAAGAAAGGCACAGCATGCGCAGACATCCAGGTATGCACTGAAATTTAATTGCGGTAGCTATATTAATTGTACACTACACAGGAATGGTGTGATCTGAATTGTTCACTGTCTCTGAATAATTAACTCTTATTTGCCAGTAAGGTGGATGTTAATGAATGGTCTGAGACAGGACCTTATCCACTGAGCCTGAAGTGAATAATTGTTTCGTTATGTACTACACAGAAACGTAAAAGGTAAACCCAATCAAGACGTTTATAGTTTATTTTTACATATTTTAAGCATAAAAGTGTAAAATAAGCTCTGTGTGCTCCGTGAGCACAGCATAAGATTATCTAGACATCTTATTAGATATCAGTGTTTAAATAAATAAAAAAAACTAATGAATTTAAACCCATATAATGTTTGTGTGTACTACATAGAAACAAAAACACCCGAACTAAAGTTGGATTTTTGTATTATAAAGCATAATACTGATAACCCCACCTACTCCAAGTGGCCATGATAAACTGTGAGTGTCTGTTTTGCTTCAAGTATTATTCACTCTGAATAAGGATTTTTAATCCAGAGATAGCGGACCAATCAGATTGTTCTGTTCCAGTGAAGTACATGTTACACAGACATTATTTACCCTGTAAACACAGGATAATGCACTAATCAGTTAAAGACTATCTCAGCCAACTCTGGGCGAAGGAGGGATACACAGCTTAACAATCCATTGCAGGACTAACTCACACATCCATTCACACTTGCATCTAGGGGCAATTTGAAACAGTCAATTTACCTAATGCGCATTTGGTTGTTGGAGGAAACCAGACACCTGGAGAAAACCCATGCAAGCTCAGGTTGAATATGCAAATTCAACACAAATGCCCTTTGCTGAGCCCACTACGCCACCGTGCTGCCTTCTGAGGTCATCATTACTGAATTGTTACTAATATTGTACTAAAATTGTGATATTTAACTGCTTTACTTGTAACTAAAACATTCTTTCATTTCTCGCCTATATATCTGTCCTGCAGCTGGGACCACGAATAAAACAGGAAGTGAACTATGCATAATAAGTCAAATATCTTATGTTGTCTTGATTTGTTAGGCAAATCACGTTGGACAGGTTAAAGTGTTTTACATCTGACATTTAGTATCATTACCTCGTTTTTTTTTTTTCTTTTTTTTTTCCTTCTTTAAATTTTTTATTTTTGTAAGATTAGTGGTGTCACTGAAGGGGGCTACCAGAAAATTCCTGACACATACTTGCAAAAATTAACACTTGTTGAGGCGTTTGTTTTTTGGTGAAAGGTAGCAGGTAGAAATGTGAGTACATATTTCTGACATACTGTAATGGTGTGAGATGAAGATGGTAGTGTATAATCCATGCAGAGTGAAGTTTACTGGTGCACAAGGACTGAACAACTGGGATTATTACCTGCCGGAGAAGACTCGCTGATTGTGCAGGTCTTAAAATGGTGATTTAAAACCATGATTCACCTGAAAAAAAAAAACAGAATCTTTCAGCACAGAGGACAAAATTTCTGAATTGGACAGAACCTTATTTCACTACTTTAGGACCCCATTTTCACTTTTCTGACACACTACCGTAGTGTAATTAATAAGTAAATAATAATAATAATAACGGTCTCCTAAACAAGCTAGCATTGTATTTCCGAAAAGTTATTGATCATGCTTCTACTAGGTGGCAACAACCTATTTCAAACAAACAGCTACTCATTCATGATTCAAAGATTGCAAGCTAGCTAATCGCTGTCAAGCAAAGTGATGAAGGAAAAGAGGACAAATGTCTAAACTAATCATTTTGCAGATTTAATTTCAGGTTTTTTTAAATGGATATTCAGTGATTATTTTGCCCTTGTTGATCTAGACGTTTTGTGACGTGGCCCTCAGTGAAAATGAGTTTTGACACCCCTTCCGTAAATGAACATTTTCACATCGAAGACAAAATATTGTGTGAAACATCCCTCCCTTCAACAGTTTTGTCCACAAAAGGAAAACCTTCAGTCAACCCGGGCTTGAAACATCACACTTGCACTTGACATGTGACAGACGTTGACGGACACTAATTAATTTTGTGTTTGACCAGGGCAACAAATGCATAATAATAAAAATGACGATTTACCCCTGAAATGGGTCTTTATAGTGGTTGTGATGAAGGTTCAACTCTTGGACTAAGCAGTGAAATGTTCTCAGAACATCCCATAACCAAAAACATTCTCAAGCAGGAGCTCGTCATTTGACTAGACATTTGAATTGATTAGTGAAACAATTGCATCGCATTCAATGTGAATGTTAATGTTGCATTAAATTATTAGTTGTGATGATGTTCATACTGTTTCACTATTTATTTGTGAAAAGGCCTTTAAGGTTTTTGAAAAGATATGACTAGTTGCTGTGTTGGACACTGAGCATGAAATTGCTAAACAGTTTTTACAGTTTGGCTCGGAACCTGACGGACAGGGTTGTTTTGGCAGCATGTCATCTAGTTAATGTCTCTGGAGTTTTTAATCCTCCTGATGTACATAAACTAAGCAAGCAAGTGTGAACACGTTGCGGCTGCTTGTGTATGCACATACAAACTTGTGCATCGGATGTCATGTCAACATTATCCCCTTTAGATTGATAATTTACTGCAAGGCATATAATGTTTTGGTATGTCCTTCGTGGGCAGTGGTATAGTGGTTAGCATATCCACTTCACAGAAAGAAGGTCCTGGGCCTGAGTCCCGAGCTTGGCTTTAGAGAGAACTTCACCAATTTGTGCTAGGATCTATGTCCAATTCTTTGGGATGTATTAGGGAAGTATATATCTATATCAGGCTTGTGAAATATTCCAAATTTGGAATTTCAATTCAATTCATTTGAAGAATTGGAATTTGAATTGAATTGTCTTCAGCCCACAGGCTGTTGAATTGAATTACATGAATTATTATGCTTTGTTTGTTTGTGGGCCCAAGCTAATTATTTAAAGCCCTATGGTAATTACAGCAGGTTTTTTTTTATTTTTTATTTATTTATTTTTACTACCTGTGATCTGGATTTTGATCCCCTTGTACTGTTAATATTAGGCTGCATTATACAAACTCTTCACTGATTGCTTGTCTGATCATGTTTGTGACGATAACACTAGTTTATTTATATACAGTACATCACCCAGCGCTGTGATAAAGGAGAAAGGCTTCCTCTAGTGTAGGTGCCGATTACGATGTACTTATTTTTATAAGGACTTCTCAGAAGAAATAGTGACAACTCGCCACATCTTGTATTTCATAATGAAAGTGCTTGTTGTAACTGATAGAAATGGAAACTTGGTGAAAAATGGCTTACATTTGACATTTAAAAGGTTGTTTGTCCATGCCAGGTAGTTTCTGGTGTTATGATCTGGTTTTGTGGCACATGTGTCAGAAGGTGTCATAACTTTTCCTTGCACGCTGATAAATTCATCACTTGTCTGTGATCATGGTATGAGCGCACAATGAGCTACTAGAACTTCTGCCTTCTCACAGAAGCACACACTTTTCTCCCAAAACCTGACATTCATATGTGGACATGAATGTCAATATTCAGCTCATAAGTAACGCAGGACTTTTTTCAGCTGTTGTGTGGCAGTGTGTATGTATGTGTGCGCTACACAACTACACTCGTATTCCTTCCACAACCGGGTAATGACAAATAATGACAGATGACTGTCTTATATTAGGGTCTGTATCAGTCCATATCACAGCACCCTGTTTAGTTTCCTCCAGCTGCACATCTCCAGGTGTTTATTACTCTAAAGCAGATCTACTGTTTCAGGAGTGGAATGTCACCTACGAAGATTCTGACTCAAGCTTTAATCACACACCATTTAAAGCTTGCCTTTAACACTTGACTCCTTTTAAGGGATCACCTTGTTGTACTGTAAAATTTACTGAGGATTAATAAAGCGATCCAAGTCACTCTTGTTTGTTTCTGGTGATGGCTGTATTCTAAGTCCAAAGATCAATCCAAAGGTTACAGCTGTGATTATGCATACAGTCATGGACATATCACAACTTATAAAATGCTCTTGCAATGGTCTCTGTGCCCCAAAATGGACATAAATGTCATGAAATGTAATTTCAGTCCTGATTCTTTGTTGGATGTTGTGCATTTTTAAATCATAGTTTTGTTTGCTGAAACCAGTGAAAATGTATTTTTAGATCAAAAGGGTTTTTGTTTGTTTGTTTGTTTTAATTTATTTAATACGCAGAGAGACAAGGTGTTGAATTCAGGGTTGCCAGATTGGACTGGATGTTTCATTCTAAAATAAATTAATAATTATAATTATGCCACCTCTTTTTTTTGACTCCATAACTAAAATCTAGACATGAGATAATAAACATCTGAAAACTTTTGTTTTGTTTTTTAATCTCCTAATGTACTTTGTAGTACTGTAGTAATGTTTTTGTTGTGGTGGGTTTTTTAATCTTTCATTGTAAACATAGTAAAGTGTAAGGATTAATATAAAAAACATTCAATTCTGACAAGTTTAATCACTTAATTTTCTTTATAATGTAAGCTTTTTCACTTCTACAAAGACATGTTCTTTCTGGGTTCCGTTCCAGTCTTTGTCAGGATCCATTTTCTGGCGTTTTTTCTCCATCACATCCACAGAGTTTTTTGAACTGTGGCAAAGTTATAGCACAAATAAATACCAATCCAATTTGTCCACCAATACCAGTTTGTCCACCAATACTAATTTGTCCACGTCTCTCAGTTGATTTTAATTGTTTATTTTATTTCACAATGATCTGACTGTTAGTCAATTTGGAAATTGAACAGGCTAAACAGTCTTATGATCCAGCACACTGAGGAACCCAGTTGGGTGTTTCACTGATGATGGAATTAATGTCTACCTAAACATGTACAAGCTTCCTAAGGTGGATTTAAAGGGGCCCATACACTTACTGAACATATCAAATAAACATGAAATACAGTGTAATCACTTGAAAATAAAATGGAATCAATCCCAATGTCTTTCTGAAACCATTCACTTACTCCTGTATGCAAGTGTCATTGCAATAATCAGAGACTGTTAATATAGCTCACACTGCCTGGAGTTGAGAGCACAGAACTATCACCAAAACAAAATGCCAGCCATTAACGCAGACACGCACGGCGAGATTGGTGAATAATCATTAACTTTCAATCTGTCGGGTGTGTTTGTGCATGTGATAGAAAGAATGCCTTGTCCAGTTTCTTAAAATCCGAACTCTGAGTTGATCCACTCGGGGCTGTCCGATATGACGATATATATATATATATATATATATATATATCTTCCGCTTGTTCCGGGGTCTGGTTGCAGGGGCAGCAGCCTAAGCAGTGAGGTCCAGACATCCCTAGGTGCTAATTTGAGATCAAATGAAACCACCTGCCTTGCTCCCTGTTTTTGTTTATTTTTGCATTTAGTCTTTTAAGTTAACAGACCTTGTGCTGTATCCTTCAATATTATTGTGATATGACTTGTATCACGATATGGAATTTTGAGCATATCACCCAGCTCTAGATCCACTTATTCATTGCTCTGTTTGGTCATTTCTCCACAGTGTCTGATCATTGGCGGAGGTCCCTGTGGTTTGCGTACAGCCATAGAGTTAGCTCTTCTCGGAGCCAAAGTGGTGGTGATTGAGAAGAGGGACTCATTTTCCAGGAACAATGTTCTCCATCTTTGGCCTTATACCATCCACGACCTCAGGAACCTCGGCGCTAAGAAGTTCTACGGAAAGTTCTGTGCCGGTGCCATAGACCATATCAGTAAGTGCAGAATGTCTGTGTGATTAATGATGCTTTTTAAAGAAACAATGTTCAGTGGGTTTTTATATTTTGTGCATATAAACCTCCTTTCCCATGATGCATTGGTTTGTTTTTTTCTTTAAAAAAGCAACACACAAACCGAGAAGAAAATGTCTTTTACATGTGAACTTGTAGTTAAAAGAAAGATTTTCTGAATTTTAAAAAAATGATTTATTTAATTAATTTATTTTTCACTTATTAGCTCAAACATATAATTCTTTGTCGCCCTTTTCTTTGGTATATTTCATGCAAAGGTTGGACCACACCCTTTTTGCCACAACCAAAGAAGATGCAAAAATATACCGCTGACAAATAATATTGCAAATGGTAGTTTGTGTTTAATAGAATTGTATCTGTAGCCTTGTGTGACATCTGCTTTAGTGCCATAATAATAATAATAAAGTCAACCTCTGAGCTTATAAATCCTAAGATTGTTATCTTGGGTATTCTACTGAATAATAATTAGCTGGTGTGTGTGTGTAGGTATTCGTCAGCTGCAGCTGATGCTGCTGAAGGTGAGTCTTATTGTTGGGGTGGAGGTGCACGTCAACGCTGAGTTCGTCAAACTTCAGGAGCCGCCTGAACAGCAGGACAATGATGGTGAGCCGATTTAAGGGGCCCATTCTTTACCAACCATATTAAATAAACATGAGTATGTGGTTATCTCTTAGAAATCAATCTTAATTGGCTGCAGAGATGGAATCTTTCTGAAACCATTTGTTTACTCTTGTACACGAGTGTCAGTGACCCCTTGATGACATTAGTAACCATCTTGACACAAGCAGGAGCACTAAAAGGGAAAAGTGTGAGATCAAGTATTCTATGAATCAGTGTTACACTGCCAAGTTATCACTCATGAACAAGACCTTTCCTTTGGTCTTTGGTTCGGTTTTGTTCTTGTTATTGTAAACGGACACAGAACCCAAACAAGATATAAAACAGTTGAGCCTGTGAGCTGGAGTGCTTTTGTCAGAAAACCTTTGTATTTAGCCCAAGTGTACTAATAGAGGATAAACCACACAAGTTATTCCCAGGTGAATGCACACTTTTAAACTTTTATTCTTTTTATCATTGGCTAAGGACTTGGGTGGATTTTACCAGCCAGTCATGTACGTTGTTTTCAAATGGCAGACATCTTTATCCACCCACCCTTAACCAATGTCTTCATGGATCTTGTGAACTTCAGTGTTGTGGCAAAGGTTTTGTATGATTTGCTCAGAGGTGCACAGACTTTTGGACTTCTAGTGTAGCACAGTGTGTGTGTGGGTTTATTTTTTATTTTTTGACTGTTCTTCCACCCAGTCATAGCTACTCGACTAACAGTAACATTTTGAAATAAGACTTTTTATAACCGATGCTTAAGAATAATATGAATTACATATCACAATCTATTGCATAGATCTATTTCAGGAGCTTGAATAATTTAAAAGAGGCACAACAGTATTGTTCTAATTTAACTTCAGCATTTTCTGGCTTGGAGAATTTTTTAAACCTTTCATAGGAACACAGTGCAGCTGGTTCATGATGATACTGAGAAGGTTTTCACGTCATTGCCACTCAACACTTGTATAGTGTGCAGATGATAAGTTTACAGTGTTATTTATAGACCATGTGCCATCAGGGTTCATACAGAACCTCTAGATATAAGGCCTTCGAGAAATATAGAGAGCAAGCATTTTGTGCGTGCATTTCATGTTGTGTGTGTGTGTGTGTGTGTGTGTGTGTGAGATATAGGGCATGGATGGAGAGCAGAAATGCATCCCACAGGTCACCCCGTTTCTGAGTACGAGTTCAACGTGTTAATAGGAGCAGATGGACGGAGGAGCACGCTAGACGGTGAGTGGCACACACTCAGGCTTCAATCAGGTGGGTTTCATCACCTTCAGCCTCCAATCTGGATTTCACAACTAGTCAGAAATTCATTATGAGCCTCTCCTACTACTGAGATCTACCAGGTCAGGGTTAAGATATCGGCCATGAGACGGCACTCTCTCTTCTCCGTTGTATAAGAGTGCAGTGAGTCCTAACTCTATTAGTTAATACAGGACACTTGAAATAGAACAATATCTTTTGCAGAACCTGACAGTTACACCTATAATATTTATGGTTCTCACTCACAGTAATGCTGTCCTGACTGAGGAATTCAGTACATATCCCTGAGGCTGTCTCTTAATAAACAAAGCCTTCCTGCTGCACATGCATTTCCTCTCAAGATAAAACTCCATCTCTTCATTGAGGAGTTTCCTGTTTGTTTATGGAGGATTTCCAGAACAATCCAAGAGCAAATTGGATCCTAAGTTTTGCTCATTTGATCCAGTGTGAAATGTTAAGTCGGAGCATTCGGAGTCCAAGAATTTCAATGCCGGTAGTGATGTTTCATTGTTACCTGTATATGACAAACTTGAAGCTATAGAGGCGATGAAGATGAGATTCAGATAGACATGATGATTAACTTGGAAAACTACACAATGTCACAAGTAATTTTCCTTTTTCTCTCTTTACATAGGGTATTTCTCAGATTCGATATTACTATAAAAATAAAGACAATCAGCTCCTGAGTGGTGTAACAGAAAGGCATACGTCCTGTCTCCTGGAATTTGATAATTTAAGCCCTACGTGAGGTACACAACTGTCTAACACGACTGGGTGGGGGGCCCATTAGAGCTGATTGACCGAGCTTTCTGGGAAGAAGGGATGGCATACGTTGTCTTCCCTGTCATTTATAAGCAACACTAGCCAATCATTGGTGTCTGTGGGCTCATTCATACAATGAGTAGCCATCGTCTGTCATGTGGGAGTTGGATATGGCTGAATAAAGAGGGAAAAATCCCCAGAAAGAAATATGTAAAAATAAAAAACAAAGAGAAACTGTTAAGCAAATTTTAGATAAGATAAGAGGCGACATGATACTGCTGTCCTTTCTGATTCTATAACTGAAACCGTGATTAAAAGCTGATATGCTACCCATCTGATATCGACGTCTTTAAAAAGTTTATTTTTATTTTTGAGTTTGTCATGGCGCCAGCTGCCGTCTGCCGCTCTCTCCATCCCAGAGTCTTAGGGAATCAACACCTACAGTTTTTCATTTTATTTTTTCCAACTTGGAAGACATACTGGACATGTGCTTAGGATCACATATTATCATATAATGGTGATCAGGTGATTACACCCCCCCCCCTTTTTTTTAAACCAGCGTTATTGCTCTTATGATTTAATTTCATAAGAAAATCTTATTTGGTGGGGAATATTGTGCTTGAGCTTGAGCTTTTGTTTTTATTTTTTAACCAAACCACTTCAGTCAAATCATTCTATCACTCAAAGATTACTTTATAACCAGTATAAACCTTTAAAGGGGAACTAAACCCAAAATTAAATAAAAACGTGCATGCATAGTATATGCCCATGCCTATCCAAACATGCCATATTTTCAAGCTTCATGAAAAAACTGTACTGCAAAAAATGGGGTGAGTGACATTGAAGCATTAAATGTATTATGTATGTATGTATGTATATATATATAATATAAACACACAAATGTGTGTATGTATATATGTATGTATGTATATATACATTTTAGATACTGATGCTGGGTTCACTGTTGAATCAGTACAGTGTCAAATGTGTAGGACTGCCTCCCGCGCTGCAGTAAACAGTTTACAGTCTGATATTTGAAGAGTTTTGTGGGGTTTTGATAAATTTAGGCTGTAGGCAGACCTTCAGCAGTAATTAAGCTTTTTAAAGCATCTTGGTGTAGTATTTACCTCTCCCACACAGGAAGGAAGGAACATGAATGAAATCTCTATAGTGTAGGACAGATCTATCCCAAATGATGAAGCTGACACTGATGAGGGAAAAACCCCTTAAAAAGATATGAAGAAACCTTGAGGGACCCACCCTGTTTTTCTTCATGTTCTTTTACTCTTCTCAGTCTCCTGCTGCTGTTTCTGCTTCTCTCCTGCTCCAGGTTTCAAAAGGAAGGAGTTTCGAGGCAAGCTGGCCATCGCAATCACGGCCAACTTTGTGAATCGCAACACCACTGCGGAAGCCAAGGTGGAAGAGATCAGCGGCGTGGCCTTCATCTTCAACCAGAAGTTCTTCCTGGAGCTTAAGGATGAGACGGGCTAGTTCTCATTCTTTTATAGTTGAATAGATTGTGCACTGTCCTGTTCATCACCTCGTGTGTCCCTCATGATGACATAATAAACATTCAGCTTCATTCAGTGTAGTTTTAAACAGACTCTTGAATGATCTGACTCAAGGTCGTTGCTTGCCTTGATATTAAGTTCATACAATTAAATGAGGGATAATGATTCGTCTATATAGATATTTTAATGACTCATTCAAGTCTGCAGTCATTTGTGTATAATGCAGACACCCGAGTGATAATTAGATGGGAAATTCTGTCATGCTAAATTCAGCACCATGGGTCAAGATACGAGGCTGTATTTGTACAATCAGTTTATATCCCATAATAAACCACTTATTTTGATGAACAGACAAAAATTGTGTGCTTTTTTTTTTCTTAAACAGGAATAGATTTGGAGAATATTGTTTACTACAAGGACAACACCCATTACTTCGTCATGACTGCGAAGAAACAGAGTTTGTTGGACAAAGGTGTTATTATTCATGTAAGTGGAAATGTTTTATTCAAAATGCACTCTTGGTAAGCTATATGTAATGTATGTCGAGGCTTGATTTAGCAAATGGTGTGTGTGTCAGAGTGTGTCAGAGTGTGTCAGAGTGTGAGAGTGTTTCTAATTTGTATGGGATTAGAGCACTAGGGCATCTTTGACCATGCTTTATTACTCTGCTCTCAAAGATGAATCTGTGTGTGTGTGTGTGTGTGTGTGTGTGGGGCCAACCCCAGATTTCTGAAACGGTTAAGAAGGTGATGATGGTGATCCATAATTGACTGAAACTCTGACCAATAAGACAAACGTTACTGTATCACAATGCTAGGACACATTTCTGGGATGGACGGTGATTACGCATCGTTAAATAAATCTAAGAGCTAAAACTTTTGCTGTTTATTTATTTATTTGTATTATTAAAATACATGATAATCTACTTCCAGGAAATCATATGGATGGGGTTCTGTTCAGTAATTGCTTTTATTTTCTTTTACTTTAAAAGTAATATATATAACTGTGCTGCTTCATTGATTCGGTTGCAGCGGAATTTGACAGTGTGCCTTTTTAAAGGTGCAGGCACCAGTGCTAACATATATAGTGCTAAAATATATATAAGGTTTTTTTTTGTTTGTTTTTTGTTTTTTTTCCTTGTCCAAATCCCCAACTCCAAAACAAATTCTATACCGGACAGTAACTTTTTTTGCATTATCCTGCTAACAGAGACACAAACTGATGGCAAATCAAACATGGTGAAATTAAAAATAATTAAGCTGCAGAGATATGATTGCTAATGATACAAGGGTGGTAAAAAGATAAAAAAATGTTATCTTTTCACAAAAGTTTTAATTATAAATAATCTGTAATGAAGTAAATTCATCACCTTCAAACCCTTTGTTGTTTTTGTGTTTCTCGTCTATCAGGACTACATTGAGACAGAACGACTCCTGCACAGTGACAACGTCAATCAGGAGGCTCTGCTCTCCTATGCCCGGGAGGCAGCTGACTTCGGCACTAACTACCAGCTGCCATCACTGGACTATGCCATGAACCACTACGGACAGCCTGACGTAGCCATGTTCGACTTTACCTGCATGTACGCCTCAGAAAATGCCGCACTCATACGGGAGAAGAACGGACACCAGCTGTTGGTAGCTTTGGTTGGAGATAGTCTTCTGGAGGTGCGGTGATTAAATAATCAACTTTAGTTTGAGATTATTTAAACTGCAGGAGGAATAGTTTACTATCATAACATCTCCAAACGTTGTTGATTAGCTGAGATCCAAATCTGAGCTCTAACCTTCTGAATAACAGAGATAACAAGTAATGGATGCTTTTAACTACAGGTATAGCAGTGTATCAATTCCATATGAATCATCACACAGAAAAAGTTGTCTGGAAGCCAAGACACATCACATTGTCCATGGTGTGGTTTGGTATCATGCCACTCAACAGGATGCGTCGCATTTAATGTTGAGGTGCATATCTGTGTGTTATGCAGGTTGCTGTCTAAACTGTTAGTCATATGTTTCTCTTGCATATTAGACTGTGGTTCCAGTATAAAACTAAACCCCCAGATCTTGGAGACAAAACATGTTGTGGTTTATTGTTGATTTAAACTGTAATTTTGATTGTATTTTGACTTTGTTGAAAAAGAATACTTAAAAATAATTTTACAAATACAAGGTGGATATCACCAAGGTCCTGGAGATAGAATATCAAGTTTCAATGCAGTCACAACCACCAAGCCTGAGGTGCATAATTGTTTTAGTTAGAGATCTTTATTGTCAGCTGTTGCATGAACAATGAAAATCAGTTCCAGTTGCCGTCCTCACTACCTGCTGCAGGGTCTTTCTCTGCAGTACAGCTGCTGGGCCACACTGTACAGTTGTAGGTCAGGAGGCTCTCGATGGCGGAGCGGTAAAAGTTTCTCAATAGAGGTTGGAGGAGGCGGGCTTGTCA
Organism: Porochilus rendahli; assembly: GCA_039654305.1. Classification (NCBI taxonomy): domain Eukaryota; kingdom Metazoa; phylum Chordata; class Actinopteri; order Siluriformes; family Plotosidae; genus Porochilus; species Porochilus rendahli. Next base: position 26,886,001 of record JBCNYG010000022.1, on the reverse strand, counting down.
GAGCTTCCTGAGGAGGTATAGCCTTTGTTGTACCTTCCCCACCTGGTGAGAGACATTTGTAGTCCAGGTGAAATCGGTAGAGACTCCATCAATACAGAGGGCAGAGTCCTCAGGTTGTTTAGATCTCCTGAAGTCTATTATCATCTCCTCTGTCTTGGATATGTTAGGGTCCAGGTTATTGTTGTACCATCGCCGCAGATGCCGGACCTCCTTCCTGCAGGCTGACTAGTCATTATCTTTTATCAGACCTTTGACTGTGGTGTCATCTGCGAATTTGACAGTGGTGTTGCAGATGGGAATAGGAGAATAGACGTGTGTTTAAAGGGAGCAGAGGTGGGGACTGAGAACACACCCCTGTGGTATTCCGGTGTTCAGGATGATAGTGGAGGAGATGAGGTCTCCTATCCTGATGTTCTGAGATCTGTTGCTAAGAAAGTCCAGTATCCAGGCGCACAGTGAGATAACGAGGCTCAGGTTGCCCAACTTCTGAAGCAGTTTGTGTGATAGAACTGTATTGAAAACAAAGCTGTATTCTATGAACAGCATCCTCACATAGGAGTTGCTGCTGTCCAAGTGTGTGGAGGACTGTATCGATGGCATCCTTTGTTGACCTGTTTGCTCTGTATGCAAACTGATGTGGATCGATCAGCAGGGATGGCAGCCTTAGAATCATTAGCAGTCTCTCGAAAGTTTAGTGATAATTGGAGATAGAGTGCATCTGGGCGATAATCATTCAGTCAGATCATTGTGCTGTTCTTAGGCACCCGAACAATGGTGGCTGTCTTGAGGCAGGTGGGATCCATACATTGTAGTAGCAAGAGGTTAAAGATGATGGTAAAGAGACCTGCTAGTTGATCTGCTCATGTTTTAAGTACACTTCCTGTTACCAGTAGCTTTCCTCGCATTAACTCTGCACAGGAAAGCTCTGACCTGATGCTGCTGCAGCCTGATGGGGTCGTCTGGTAAAATTTTATATTCTAGAAATGAAGTGATCAGAAGATCATTTATAAAAAGTTATTAAAATAATTGGTTGATGGATACACATGGTTCTCAATTCACAAAGCTGTACATCTTTAGATTTCTTGCTAGAGGAACACAAAATCAAAACCTTGTTCACGTGTGTCAGTCAAGAAGGAGCCTCTTGAAGTCAGAGCATGTTGAATCACATGTTTTATCCATTTATACTTATATTTAATGATGTGAAACATCTACTGAACAAGTTTCTGTGAGTCTTCCATGAGGTGTGTATCTTTTCTCTGCTTATATGTAATATGTGTTTTATTGTATTGTCTGTCTTTTAGCCCTTTTGGCCCATGGGGACTGGATGTGCTCGCGGTTTCCTGGCTGCATTTGACACGGTGTGGATGGTGCAGGGTTGGGCTCAGGGCAAAGCTCCTCTGGAGGTGCTATCAGAGAGGTCCGATTACCCCCCCAGCTGATACTTTTGTCATAAAATTTTTAAGAAATACTATTTAAAGTATTTAGAATTATTATTAAATGTCTGAAGACTTTTTTTTTCCAAAATAAGTGTAGAAAAAAAATTGTGCATAGGGAATTTTTATCATTTAAAATGTTCATCATTCAATAATCAAATTCAGCCTCCATCTTTTTTTTATTACTGAATTAGTTTTGGACCAGATTTTAATGATGTGCACATTGTTGTACATTATAGGGAAAGCATCTACAGGCTGCTTCCTCAGACCACAGCAGAAAACATCAGCAAGAACTTTGAGCAGTACACCATCGATCCTGCGACTCGCTACCCCAACCTCAACTCCACCTGTGTCCGACCACACCAGGTGCAGCTTATCTTATTATCTCAGTTAGCAATATTAAAATCTCCAGTGTGTTTATGAGCCACGTGGTTCTTTATTCTCCTTACCATCTTTCTGTACCTTACCAAAATAATGGCTCCATCAGGTTCGTCATCTGTACATCAACGGGGAGCAGAACTCATGTTTGCTGGAATATAGTGGACCCACACGCAGGTCTGTCAACATCTCCAGAAAAGGTGAGACCACTTATTTATATAAAATAAAATTTACAGACTTTATTTATCTTGTAGCATTGACAAGCAGCACTGTTTCCATAATATATAGCTATATTATTACAAATCTCAAAGTACTCTAGTAATACTTGTTGCATGTAGTGTCCGTTTCAGCGCGCAAGCTTAAAATCATCAAAAAATTTGAACACATTAGAAAAATTAAGTTTTAAAGATGGTTGTCGTGTTTGTCTGCATTAATGAGCCTATCTAGACTTTCAGTGCATTTTTTTTTATGTGAGTTCTGAGTGGTGAAGCAGTCTTGGTGTGTTTGCTAGAATCAGAGGTGCGGCCCAGCCGCTTGTTGCTGTGGTGTCAGAAGCAGACGCAGGGCTACAGAGGAGTAAATGTTACTGACCTCACATCATCCTGGAGGAGTGGCCTCGCACTGTGTGCCCTCATCCACCACCAACGCCCAGACCTCATGTGAGACCTCACACACACACACACACAGGCTCACATTCCCCCAACACTTAAAAAGTACTGCGATAGAGAAAAGGTGATAAAGAGCTTATTTGAGTATAAATGACAATAAGCACTGTGCTGGGCAATTTTATCCCGCGGATTACTAGCGGGAGCCGAACCAATGCCGGACCATCATTTTTTTTTCCTGGAAGTGATGTGAACTCGTAGGATCGGTTGTTCAACGCAAGTAAAGAAGCAGAACTATTCAACGAGCAATATTTTAGGTAATAAAACTTCCCACATACTAAAGGCTCTTACCTTTGACTGGTTCCTTTTGGCAATGCGTAGCGCCTGTCTGTTGTCATCCTTTGACGTTTTATGAAGGAATTCCATAGGAACAGCGTCTATTTTTGGAAATAAAAGCTTGGGCTTGATGCCAATGAGTTGTGCCTGGAGGTCACACCGATAGCAGGTGTGGTTAAATGGGAACTGCCAACCATTTTATAACCATGAACCCAAGCACCACGTTTTCGCTTAATATCCTTTAAAATCTCTATGTACAGGACATGGCAATAATGAGCTGCTATTCCTTGTTGATGAAGGCGGAGTCAGTGTGCTTGTTTATGGTTTGCCTACAGAAAATATTTTTGTCAACTCAGTGTTTGGCGCCACTTTTCAATAAACAGTATTTTTAAGCTGTAGCCGGTAATCGGTCAAATCATGTCGCTTGGAAGTTCAGCTGGTTGAACTCAGTTGAGAAACTTTAGTCTCTCCTTGTTTATTTTGCTGGAGTTCTTTTCATTACATGGTTTCCTGTGGCTCATCACTTCTTGTGTGGATTGGGGATTTAGTTTATTTCTCAGCAACAATCATAGCAAAGACCAGCATGAAGAATGTTCCAATAATGAGATTTTTATATTTATCTTGTTATTAAACAGTAACTTGTGTATTCCATATACAGTACGGCTGATCATTTTTGCACAGTAATTTTATTATTTAGATTTTTATTATTATGCAAATTGTGTTGAGTGGTTTTGCATGGGTGGCAGTTTTTATCTGCTAACTAAAACGTACAAAACTGGATTCTCTCTCTCTCTCTCTCTCTCTCTCTTTCTCTCTCTCTCTTTCTCTCTCCTTCTCCTCAGTGATTTTGATTCTCTGAATGAGGCGGACAGCGCCAAGAACAATCAGCTGGCTTTTGAGGTTGCCGAGATGGTGTTTGGCATCCAGCCGCTAATCACAGGAAAGGAAATGGTGGCTGAGAAGGAGCCTGACAAACTCGTCATGGTGCTGTACCTGTCCAAGTTCTACGAGATGTTCCGCAACTCCTCTCTACCTGTCTCAGGTAGGATTGATTCAACGAAGTTTGAAATTAGTAATTTGTACACTACCTTTCAAGAGTTTTGGGTCACAAAAAAATGTACATTCACATTTAATGACAAATGAGTTTCAAAAGTAATATCAAATATAGTCACAACAGTGACAAGGTGGAAAATAATGATTATTGCTTCAAATTTTTGCTTTAATAAAGTAATTTTCAGCTGTTTTAGCCTTGTAGACCTTTTGTCATTCCTGCTTTTAATTTGTCGAGGAAAGATAAAGAAATTTCACTACATGCTTCTCAAAGCACCTCCTACAAGTTGGACTAGCTTGGCACTTCAGTACCATACAGTCAAGCTGCTCCTGCAACAGCTCCTCGGGATGAGATCCAGGGACTGCCCTGGCCACTTTGTTATTGACGGAATACTAGCTGACTGCTTCTTCAACCATTCTAAATAGTTGTTGTATAGTTTGGAGTTGTGTTTTAGGTCATTGTTCTGTTGTAGGAGGAAACTAGGTCCATTCAAGCGCCATCCACAGGGCATGGAAGGGCATATCAAATGGAGTAATGGGCTTAATCCTTCAAGATATCTTTTACCCTGTACAGATCTTCCACTTCCCTACAACCAAAACACCCACAAACCATCTCATTTCCCCCACCGGGCTTGACAGATGGCATCAAAAGCTCCTCCAGCATCTTTTTTTCCTGTTGGGCACTTTACAAATGTTTTTCTTTGTGATCCAAGCATCTCAAACTCAGATTCGTCTGTCTGTAGCACTTATTCCCCAATAATCCTCTGCCCAATGTCCTGTCAGTCCCAGATATGGGCCCAACATCCAGGAGTCGCCTCTTCACAGTTGAAATTGAGACTGGTGTTTTGAGAGTAATGTCTTTCTTATCGATTTAAGCTTTTTTTTTCTAAAAAAAAATAATCGCTTTTATTTTTTTAAGTGACCCCAAAATTTTTGAACAATAGTGTCTGTTTAGGAATAGATAAAGTTCATGAAAAGGTAATGCTAGATGTATTTTACTGTGTTAGAGATTGAATACTGTGTTTTAACTTCCTATGAGCTTTGGCAAAAATGTACAGTGTTACATCAATTTTTTGTTATATTCGATGGATTCTGCATGTATTTCGGGGAAAAATCATTAAGATGGAAATTTTGAAGTAGTGAAAATGATCCGGCTTCAGGCTTTACTATTTTTGCTTTCCACTAATAGAACAAATTTCTATTCTACCGCAGTAGAATGACAGACTTGTGTCCTTGACTTGCAGGGGCTCCCAGAGAGCAGAACAATGAGGACATTTCATCCAAGCCCAGTAACTCCGTCTACAACCAAACGAACCGTGCGCCGCCAAGGAAACGGATTCCAAAGGTAGCTTTTTTTAAATTCACAAACTAAATTCACTGCATTGCACCCTCATGGTGCTTTTTTGTGACTTTGTGTATGTTTTAACTCGTTAAACCACAAATTTTACACAGTTTGACTATAACCTTTTTTGTTCATTTGCCAAATCAAATCAACCTAATTCAACTAAGGCTGCAGGGAGGCTGGAGCCTATCTTAGCTGACACTGAGCGAAGGCAAGGTACACCCTAAATAGCTTGTCAGTCCATCACAGGGCCATCACACACAACCATACACACTCACATCTACAATGCAGAACAGCCATTTGGTCTACTGTACATATCTTTGGGCCGTAGGAGGAAACTGGTGTAAGCCCTGGACAAGCCCCAGATGTCTTCATAAAAGTAGAATCATTGAAGTTCTTTTTTTTGTTTTGTTTAGCTTTTTTCTTTCTTTTTTTGTTGTTTGTTTTTTTTATGTATTTTTTTTTAACCAAGTTAAATCATTGAGTCAAGTTCCTAATCAGAAGGGTGACCGACCCTTCTGCTCTCACATTTTTGATTCTGAGCCAGCCTGTGTATGTATGTCTACAGTCTTTATGGCTCTGGTGCAGGTAATTGTCACAGCCATACACACGCATATACGTTACAGCTGCACGCAATCTTAAAGCCACGTGTAGTTAGTGTTGTGTGTGTGTGTGTGTGTGTGTGTGTGTGTGTGTGTGTGTGTGTCTATATATATATATTTGTCTAAAATATCTTCTTGGTGTGTCCCCCCCACCCCTCGCGATACATATCACCCA
>JBCNYG010000022.1:26867163-26879098 GCA_039654305.1 Porochilus rendahli | reverse complement strand
ACGCATATACGCTACAGCTGCACGCAATCTTAAAGCCACGTGTAGTTAGTTGTGTGTGTGTGTGTGTGTGTGTGTGTGTGTGTGTGTGTGTGTGTGTATATATATATATATTTGTATAAAATATCTGATTGGTGTGTTAACTGCACATTTCGTGATGCATATCACTTACCAGCAAACACTCACTCTTACTGAACTCTTGTAAACGAAGACAGTGGCGACATCTGGCGGCAGTAGGTGGAATAGTGTGGCCTGTTCGATGTCACACACAGCAGAGTTTTTATTATTATACTACAAGCATTTTTGGAAAGCCTATAGCAATCCACTTAAATATTTTTAGTATATATAGCAGTGGGTGTACTGTTTGCTGAATATGTCATTAACAGACTTACAGCTGTTAACTTACCAAGCTGATTTAATATCATGGAAAGTGTCCTCTGTACATTCACTGAAGGGGGTAGCAAGCAAGAAACAGTAAATAATCTTATAGAACTTTAAAAGCATGAGGAGAATTACTTGGAGCTGTATAAGAAAAGTTACTAATTGACCAAGTCTAGTTTTAATCTCTTCAGTGTTAATACAGATCGATGACTTTTAGCATCCTACTGATATGTCAGAGAGTAAAAAATCATCTTTATTCATCTGAGAGGTCAGCTTTACTTACTATCAGGATAGTTATTGACTTTGTAATGTTTGTTTTTAAGAGCATCAAAAAGTAGCACCATAGCCTGGCATTTCTTCTTGAAAAGAACCTTCACCTTACTTCACAACAGATTTTGATGCTATTTAAAGAAAAACTCATGTCAAATGTCATATTAGACAAATTGACTGAGTTTCATTTAATTTAATTTCATGGTTTTGGGTAGAAAAACTGAGCAAGACACAGCAGTCAGGATCAGGTGTTCGGTGTTTTCATTGCTTTGTGTGTTTGTATATCAGAGAGAGTCAGTGTGAGAAGTAATTATGATAAACTTCATGCTTATTTTATATACTTGTGTGTACTTGTGTGTACGTGTGTGTACGTGTGTGTATGTGTATGTGTATGTATGAATTCCAAAAGGAGAACTTTGACTTCAGCATTTTAACCCATCCAAAGGGAGAACACACACAGACGTAACCACACATTTTTCGGGAATGAAACCAGCAACCTTTATGTCCTAAAGCCGCTTCTTTACCCACTAGGCCACGGCTGCCCCCAGTTATAGTTAATAGTTCCTAATATCAGTATCAACAATCATTCATCGGTCTCATTCTAATACAAACTGATATGCAATAATTTATGTCCTGTGTCTGGGATATGCCCCCAAATCTCAGCAGACCCTTCATTTCTTTCCTTGCATAAGCTCAGCATGGAGAATGAATTTTCTTAAAATAAGTGTATTGAATTAGAATTGATTCTTTCAATAAATGAAATCCAATATTGAGGTCTGTTTGTCTTCAAAACGTCATTGGTAATTTCCTTCTTTATTTCTCATGAAGGATGACAAAAAGGTTGAAGACAGTGACTTGAACAGGAAGAGAAGGAAAGGCTACCAGGAAGAGGTGTGTGTGTGTGTAAGCATTTTACACACTCGTAGTGTGCGCTGGCTCTCTTCTACATGCTAATCTATATGTGTGTTTTTCTTGTAGCTGTCCAAACAGAGCACTTTAACTGTGGTAGAGGAGGGTGAGCAGAAGGAGAATAAAGTGCGCTCCATGGCAACTCAGCTTCAGGCCAAGTTTGAGGAGAACGCACCTAGCGGTGTCCTGCGCCGACAGGTAACGCGTCCTGTGTCAGCGTTCATCTGTTTATTATTCCAGTATTTATTGAGTAAATTTTTGGCAAAATGAGCATCTTTGGAAAGGTGCCAAAAGAAACACACACTGCCAGTTTGCTAAAGGTCGATGTCAAGTCGGTTATTTCATGGATAAAGAACAGCCGGTTGGTCCTTTATTGCAAAATAAACCATATAATCTGTGCCTGAGGCGAAGTGGAGTATTATTCTGGGGAGGTTTTTTTTGTTGTTTTTTCAAGCCATGACACGCTGGCTTGACAATAGGCATGCAACAAAAGTTATTACTGCGATGTGGTGTAATGAGGAATTAAACAGTTCAATCTTTGATTATTTCTCTTCAACAGTGTTCTTTTTCCGTTTCTCAACGGATTTCTGAGTGTCCACACAACCATATTCATTATTAATACTTCTTATGCTAACATTATCCCTTTATCACTACCCTTAGCATGCTTTTGCATTTCTCATTAATTGTGTTTTAGGCTTTATTGGTATTAGAAAGCTTTTTTTTTTTTTTTAATTGTGCTCATATAGTTTGATGCTTTCAGTTAAGAAAGAGAGGAGAGAATTTGACTCTTAGTTGGGACTGTAATCCTAGTTGAATACTTCTTTGTGTATTGAGACATGGTGGACTATGTCTCATTACACAAAGAATCCAGCAGTCTGGTAGGAGTTTATTACTGTCCATGACTATATGTGGCTTAAGGCTACATTTACATTGTTGGAATGAAGTGATACTAATTTTTTTCCCCTTTTTCCCCCGACTCTCCTGTTACACCAACCACCATGCATATTTTCATCATAAGTTGGTTTTGCTTGAAACGAGTATGATGGTTTGCATTAGCTGGTTTGAAAGCTCGCCATTTGTAGTCCATTTCATTGTCGCGAAAGTGCGAAATCGAAAGAATAGGACGTAGATGTGTCAGCTCCAGGAAAGCAAAATAACAGCAATAATAAAAGTATAAGAATATATATAGGTTTTAAACTCAAGTGAGTAAACTGAAGAAAAAGCTACCCACCCCCCAAGGGTTTTTTTTTTGTTGTTGTTGTTGTTGTTGTTATTGTTGTTTTTTTTTGTTTGTTTTTTTTTGTTAATGTAACACAAATCTTAATTGGTTTAAAATTTTAGGATAAAGGTGTGAGATTAAATTTTTTGGATCCATTTATGTCTGTGCATAAACTGGGTTCATTGAAGACATGAAAACCTTCTTAATATTAGATGGTCTAGATGTTTTTATATTATATACAAATAAAAACAAATGTTAAAGCAGTTAAAAATATTCCTTGATTTAGAATTTGATCCGAATCAACTCCGAATTCTAAGTCTTAGAATTTTAAGTCTAGTCTTTTTTTGTCCTGAGACCCACTTGTGGTTAATAATTTCATGAAGATTTGTGCAATGCCAAAAAATTTCTGGATCTCAAATTTGATTTAGATCATCCAAACAAATCTAATGCAACCCAATCAAAAATCTAATGCAGTTTCCTTTGTCCAAGAATCAGTAACTAACATCTTGCGTAATCCTACTAACAGGCACACAAGCAAACCAAAGGTAAAGCCTAGCCTCCATGGTGGAGGGATAGACAGCTGGCAATACTAATAACGTTGTTCCTGAAATGTACTTTAAATGATGAAAGTATTGAAGGTATGAGCTGTAATGATTTGCTTGAAGAGGTTTTTGTGTTTTTACCACTTGAACAGTAGTGCTCCTAAACCGTAACATTAAGCAGTTGATATTTTTGCAGTAAATTATACAGTTTTGTGAAACAAGTTTCAGTGCAGCTGGAATTTCATTCTGGCCAGTGTTTTCCTGATCTCACAAGCCTGGAATAGTTCAGCCATCAGTGATAGAAAACAGATTGTAAAATTGCATATGCTATGTTTTCTAGTTATTTTTCTATTATTTGCTTATTTCCTTTTCATAATCCTTCCCCTTTGTTTCTGCTCGGTCTTTGTCAGTCCGATTTATATTCTGAAAAGCCTGTGTCTTTGGACATGACTGAAAACCCCCGGTTTGCTAAACCCAAGCTCCTGTCCACACCCCTTCCTCCTTCTCCTAAACCAAAGTGGCAGGTAGGCTTAATCTAGGCTCGTACACATAAGCATGCCGTCACCACATGGTTCATTTATCAGTTCATTAAATGTGTATCGCATATCTTGTACAAAAAAATCATCCATGGCATTGTCTGAATGGTATTCTGTATGCCTGCTTTTAGCCGTCCCCTTACTTGAGACTTCTTGAGTCTCAAAAGCAGCCAGCCCGCAAACATGGACTGCTGGAAACACAACACGTTCAGGTTCAGTCAGTTGGCGACAACATGGCTCACCAATCAGGTTTTCAGACACCAGATGTCCAGTTCACTTCTCAAACGTCAGAAGCATGGTCTCACCATCAAACCCCTAAACCTCAGGCTAAGAACCCTGATCCTGAACCTCAAACTAGCCTTCCATGCCTTTCTGTCTCAGCTGCTCAGCTATTGTCTCTGAAGCATGTCCTCAGACCAAAAGAACAAACCTCAGTCACCTCCAAGTCCTCGGAAACCCTGCTATTCTCCACACCTGCTTTGGGAGGTATGCTGCAACAACTGAAGATTCTGGAGGACAAGACCACCCAGGTGAATACAGTTACCATGCAACAGGTAGAACTTTCTCACTTGCCCATGGTTCATGGGTCTTAGTAGAAAGTTATCATGGGTCAGAAGGTAGCTGAGGGTACTTCAGCAAGTTCTTGCCATCAGCCAGAAACAAGGGCCATAACTTAAATGTTGAGGTATAACTGTATACTGTATCGCCTTATTTTACTGGTCACCAAAACTCAACTGTCTGACACAATCACAGAAAAAAGTAGAGGAAAGCATTGAGCTAGTGTACTGTTGCTTCAGAACAATGCACTTGTCCACACAGCACAGGTGGCAGTGGCAACCAAACGTAGCACTGCGATGTCTATCTGTTTCCCAAACTGAAATGGCACTTGTGTGGTTACTGTTTTCCGTGTGATGTCATTCCTGCTGTCAGAGTATCGGGAGGCTCATGATGTGACGACCTTCTGCAACGGTATTACAAAGTTTCATTATCGGTGGCCAAGTGCATTGACTTTAAAGCAAACTATGTAGAAAATTATTGCATATCCAATCTTTCTCCTGGGACATGTTCTGGGTGAGACCAAGAACGTTTTGAAGTACCTGTATTTTCATGCTATTGAGATAAAGTACTAATTCAGCACATGGGAAGCTTTGGATATCGTCAGTAACTCATTGCCTGTGCAAAGGTGATGAAGATTCTCTCCCCCCCCCTCCCTCTGTAAACTACCTCCTGTTTGCCTCACTGCAGAGGAAGGTACAGAGTCAAAGTGCACGAGAGTTCAGCAAAAAGAGTATAAGGGAGAGAGCACAGCAGCTCAGCATCCTCTTCTCAGGCACACCGTCTCAGGTGATGGAGAGACTCATGCTGCCTTGCTGTAACTTCAGAGTGAAATTTTGTGATACAAGCTTGCCCTGTTATGCCCCTGAATAAAGAATGAGATGGTACAGTCCTGCCTGTTGCTGATCACACTGATGGATGAGCGTGTGGTGTACCAGGGATGATTAACACATCGCTGTTTTCTATCTCGGCCGCTGTGTGCGAGTCCTCACTCAAGCTTTAGGAGTTTCTCAATGTGTTGTTGCATGGAGTTTGTTTTAATCTCAGTGTATCACAGTTTTGAAAGATAACTAACCAAGGGCTTGCTGAGAGGCACGAGTGTGTCATATGGAAACACTAATGCACACTTTCTAAAAAATATAATTTGACCTAAACCCCAAAGGGGTGTGTGTGGTTCTCCCGATTGATGTCTGCCTTCAGCATGGCTGCTCCATTACACATATCTTGTGTGCAGTGCTGCACTGTTTCTTTCTCTTTCTCTCCCTCTCCCCTCACCTGGTCTCACTCTATTGATTTTGCATTCTGTCTTTCTCTCCTGCCTCCCTCAACCTTTTTTTCCTGATTTTTTTTTTCTGAAACTTTTTCAGCCTACTTTGCCTGATTATGCTTTTTCTTATTTGAAATGTGATCGTCTTTAGTTTGTATTATTTTCTTCCTTTCCTTATGTATTTGTTTGTGTTTTTATTTTTTACTTTTTTATTTCACATTTTATTTTGCTATGATATAAAGTTACTTTAAATATAAACTTTTATTTACATACTTTTATTTAATTTCTTTTCTAGCTCCGTTTTTACTTTTCCCCCTTATATTTTAATTCCTTTGTATTTATTTATTTATTTATGGCTACCTGCTGGTCTTTCTTTCCTGCTTATTTTACTTTAATAGACCGTTGGGCCCTCTCCTGTTCCTGCTTCTCCTCCTAAACCTCTTTTGTGTCCATCTCTCCCCGGGCCCTCTGCTCTTTCCTGTTTGCTGTCTCCTCTTCCGGAAGCTCGGCCCAAGCAGGTAACACCATCAGCCTCCTCACTGACTTTGTTTCAAGCTTGACTCAATCAAATTTGACAGGCTCCATGACTTGTCAGTACTTTAGGATGCTTTTCTGTCACAGTGCACTTATAAGGTGAACACATTGTGAATTTCCCTTACATTTATATTCTAATTAAATCCTGAATGTAGCTGTTGCAGAACTTTTTGTTCTGTAAGTGTGTTGGAAAGCGGCACGGTGGCATGGTGGTTAGCATTTCCACCTCACAGCAGGAAGGTTCGAGTTCTGGGTTCAGTGAGGGCAGTTCTTTGTGGAGATTTCATGTTCTCCCTGTACTTGCTTGGGTTTCTTTCTACAGCCCAAAGACATGCACGCTTGGGTTTCTTTCTACAGCCCAACGACATGCAATTAGCGGTTACAAATTGTGTGTGTGTGTTTTGGCCCTGCGGTGGACTGGTGAGCTCTTCAGGGAGTACCCATCTTCGCACAGAGTTGGTGAGATAGGCATCAGCCTCATTGCAACCCTTGTAGGATTAAGTGGTTCTGCAAATGAATGAATGAATGTGTTAGATGTCAGTCCACGTTCTTACAGAGGAGAAACCTCAGAATTGGATTTGAAAGAAATGAGTGTGCTGCTAACATCCTCCCAGACCACAGCTGCATCACTGCACGATTTGAGTTTCTTTCTCTCGTTTGTTAATAACGTGCTCTATACCAGAGTTCGGTCGAAACGAAACGTGTGACCAAATGAGGTTAATTTATCAGAATGATTAATGCTGTAGTGTATCAGCTGTCAAATGTGCTTTCCTGTTGATTGTAGCTTAACGGATGTTCTGAGTCAGAGCCGATGACTCATGATCCCCATGGGCAAAAAGGTCGAACTGAAATCAAACGTGTACAATGCCTCGATCCTTCCAAACAGGTATTTTCTTTTCATTAGAATGTTTTCTTGGAGCTGTACACTTTTTTGCGAACACAAATATTTATCTTGCATGTTAGGTACTTGCACGTCAGGCATAAAAGGGATACTTAACATGTTGTAGGTTTTTGTTGACTAAACCACTTTCACTAAAGCTTATCCTATATTTTATAGTAGCTCTGGAACTATACTGGGATCATGAACACCGTTTCCCAAAAGATATTCCTTCACTTGGTGTTGTAATAAGTAGGCCTGTCACGATAGTCAGTCAGTCTCCCCATCATACGATTAATGCACATCTTTTTTTAGTCTGCGTAATTACTGTGTGCTTGTTTACATAAGAAAGTACTATGCTGAGAGTTCTTACTTTCACTCCACTCTTCTCTACTGTGTCTCTGATTCACACACGTTGGAGGAGCCAAGGACGCTACATCAGATTACAGTTTAACAGCAATCAAAATCCTTAAATGGTTGTGCTTTTTTAATTGTATTTTTTTTAAACATTAATTGTGTCTAACACATCCCTCTAAAAATCTCTCATTCGGGTCTCTTGTAAGGGCTACCCATGTAATAAGCAAACCACTTAACGTGTTCCACCAGCAGCCAGACCCCATATCCTTCTGTCACCACGTCCCGCCAATATGTCACACAACCCACACTGTGATGCAGGGGCAATTTCCGCCCTGCAACATCCCACATGTGGAACTTTGCTTTATTCGGTCCATGTTAGGGGGAGAAACAAAAATACAAACTGTTAAAAAATAATAAAAAAATATTAATAATAATTTACTATAGTAATTGTCTTTTTACATCTCATTCTCTTTCATTTCTGTCAGATGTCATATGCATGCACACCGTCAAATCATGTCTAATGTCACAAAGACATTTTCATTTGACTTTATTTTGTGTTTTACTGCAGGCTTTGCTCCCATTTAAACATGATGGGTTATTTGCATTTACAGCATTTGGCAGATGCTCTTATCCAGAGCGACTTATAATTATCTTTTTTTTTTTTTTTAATACAACCGAGCAGCTGAGGGCTAAGGGCCTTGCTCAGGGTCCCAACAGTGGTGATTTTGGGGATTGGACTGCTGACCTTCAGATCAGTAACCCACTGTCTTAACCACTAAGCCACCACTGCACAATTATATTTATTGAGATATACATTATGAAGTTGGTTATATTTTCCTATTGATTATATTTCACGTGCGCTACACAGAAAGTACTGAGGTGCGCCGATTTTCGTTCCACAGGAAACTGAGCATTTGTCTGTCCGCAGTCCGTGAGTGCATGCTCAGAGTGAGTTATCTTTCACGTGATCTACATATTGTTCATGTTATTATTACTACACATTTGATAGCTTAAGAAATTGTGCTAAAGTAAAGTAATATTACAACAGTCACTACATTCACATAGACAGGAACTTTCCAGTAGGTCTAAAGCCAGGATCCAATTAGATGCGCAACTTTGGATTCAAGTTAAACAGAGCATGCGTGTGTCCAAGTGCCCGGAACATGCGAAAGGTCCGTGAATGCGTGTGTTCACTCCATCAGCCATTTCCATTCTGCAGCCAAGTAGAGGAATGCAATCTTTTTAGATTTTAAGTACATTTAAAGTTATCTGGTGTCCACTCCCTTGTTTAGAACCACCTGAGAGTGCAACTCCACCTTATCAGCTTTGCTTTATTGAACTCTTCAAAATGAGTATCGTCTCATTCCTGTAGATCATTTAGAGATGTTCATGTATCTGCCTGAGTTTCCTGATAAATACGCGGGAACATAGACACCCTTATCGGATACCTGGTGTATCAGACAACTCACTTTAATCTGTTTTGCTATTTCTTATAAAAAACCCAATCTTTTTTCACTGATCTCATCATACACTCTCTTCCACACAAAATTCTGTCTCTCTTTCAGCTCCAGATGATTATACGAACACTTTCCTCCTTTTTAATGCATGTCTGATAGTTTGGGGACCTTTTAGGACAAAGAAGCTTTTATCAAAACTTGTATTGCTGCATAAGCAGCATTCAGTTTTAGTTGAGAATCATTAATAGTACTTGATGCACTTTTGAATGCCTTTTGTGCATGGCTTTTTAGTGTACTTAGAGCAGTCTCTTGGGATTAAGTTTTTTCTATTTGACCTTCTGACTTTCACTCCTGTCCACCTCTTTTCCTATTCTGTTTTGATTTGTGATGGATTAGAGAACAGTGGGGAAGGTTTCATCTGTAATTGGTGTTAAAGCTGCTGCTTTGGCCATACTTTATGAAACCGATCACAGACCCAACAACGCTTACACCCTCTCACTGGTAAGCAGGCTGACACTTGGGGCAAAATAAAACTATTTTTTATTTGTTTGTTTGCTTGCACTCGCTGTGGCTTACTTATATAAAGTGATGTGTGTGAGTTATTTGATTTTTCTTGTAAAAAAAAAAAAAAGGATCTATTGCTAATTTCTTGAGGAAAAAAGTTTCCTTTTTTTTAGTCACTTGTTTAACTGCAGTCATATCATCATATTTTTCTGTGAGAACAGCCAGTGCTTATGATAAGGGGTACTTACATCTTCAAGGGATGTTGTTTTGTGTTTCTCACTTTTGGATTGAAGTACTTGAATTTCTCATCCACAGACCGAGGCCAGGAAATGCCAAGAGTCTGGTTCGGTAAATGTCCTGAACTAACTAGCTGAATTTCATAACAAGGGCTTTGTGTCTTTCCCTGTTTAATCAGCATACAGATTAAACCTCATGCACCATAATCTGCTTTACGCAACATACTGTTTATGCGTTAGAGGAAAATGTTGCAGCATGAGTACTGATCTGCTTGAATATTTCCATATTTTTGTAGTGTTACAAACTGGAACTGAAATGGACTTAACTATGATTATGGGTCAGGAGTCCTCATTAAGAACAGCCCATAACTTTTAGATCCTGGACATTATTAAAGAAGATTTATTTATATATTTATAATAATAATAAACCCCACCCCTCCACCCCCATTTGGTCAGCAAAGAAGAAGCAAAACACAGACTTAATGATGCTGATGAGCTGCAGGATTTATTAATAGGCAACTTGTAACTTTACTACCTCTCCTCCCTCTATCTCTCTGTGCTCCGAACACCATGCTCATTTCATCTCTCTCTTGCTTCGCAACACTTGCCATGCATGCACACCATCAGTAGCTGTTCCAGCCCTTAAAGGAGCCGTGCTACTCTTATAACACCAGCTTCAGAAAGTAAAGGCAACTATGGGGAGCTCTGCTTTTAAATTGGGTTTCTTTTGGAAGTATACTTGCTTTTACAAGAGTATTCTGGGTTATTTTATAGTGTATGGCATAGTAACAGTTCCTAATTTTGCTATTAATTAAAAGTAGCACAAACTACCATGTACACAATCTGAGTCCTGAGTCGCTTTGGTTTTCTAGAATAAAGTATGAACTGCCCTGTTGTTACCATGAGTAATACCACTAATTTCCTCCCTATGAACCCACAATCTGATTTTGATCTAGACCCTTCCTGTGTTTCAGGTCAACCCCCGAAAGGAGTTTGCTCCTGGGATGGGCGGTAGTGACACGTGTCACTTCTGTAAGAAACGGGTGTACGTGATGGAAAGACTAAGTGCAGAAGGCTACTTCTTCCACCGTGAGTGTTTCCGCTGTGATGTCTGCAGCGCCACCCTGAGGCTGGGAGGACATGTGTTTGACCAAGGTAAAGTATAACACGTATACACTCATCATCTGACAGGATAGACAGTCAATGTGGGAAACAAGCATACAGGAGTAGAAGTAGATCACTTCCGGGTGGCGGCATCTCACCTTCTTACTTACTTCTTCCCATACTAGACTCCTCTCTACTGTAGAGGACTTTCTCTTACTTTGTACTGAAGTTACGCTATATCAAATTCCACCACACTGTGGAATTCCAGTTGTTGATTAACTAGGTTGTAAGGAGATTACAGTGACTAATTGTGTTTTAGAACATGGAACAGTGCTTAGATTCAAAAGTCGTTTCATGTCAAGTGCTTAGTCACAAATTCATCGTTCTGTTATTCAGATTTATTCCACTGCAATGTCGAGCAATCATTCCTCATTAGTCAGTTATGGCGATCCTAACATTATTTCTTTATAACAGACTGTTCTTATGGAGTGTACCTTTAGCAGAAGCAGTATAATCATTTATAAATCACTGTTTTCAGATTCTTGGTTTTCTTTAGGAGTAGCCATGCAATAGGTGGGATGTTCAGTGAGCTGGTTGTCATCACAAAATAAACCTGTTCAGGATGATTGACGATCCTGTACTTGTCATCAGGGTCTTTCATTGATAGCTCTATCAATGCACTCATTCTAACACACTAGCATTTTTATAATAACCACTAACAACAATTCTTTTTAAACATGTCCTCCGTGTCCATAAAGACCATACCACCTCCTTATCAGTTTCTACTGCATTTCTTCTACGGTGTACAATTTTTACTGAGCCCACACAGTTTTTTGAAGGTATAGTCAGAATGTTACTGAGTGTAATGGGTTTTACTCTCGGCTGAGGCTTTATTTGTATGTTTGTATGGTTACGTTTCTGTATTTTAACATTTTATGTTCTTGCTTTAAACCATTTGCTTATTGCAGGTACTTTTTACTGCAAGCTGCACTTTACTCAGCGTAAATCCAACCACAGGCTTCGAAAGCCAGAGGTAATGTTCGTACATTGTAGTGTCTCTTCAAGTGGGTTTTTTTTACACATGCTTACTCTTATCCGTGTGTGTGTGTGTGTGTGTGTGTGTGTGTGTGTGTTTGTGTTTGTGTGTGTGGGAAGTCAGGAACTTTGCAAGTCATGTCCACTTAGTACAA
>JBCNYG010000022.1:26765945-26782399 GCA_039654305.1 Porochilus rendahli | reverse complement strand
AAATGAGACCACACCTCCACAGAGGCAGACCAGGGCAGCCCAGAGACCCGGGCCATCAGCAGCAACCTCGGAGCATGAGCCCAAGCCACCCAGAGGGCAGCAAAGGAGCACCCCAGCCAGAGCCCCCTGCGGCCGCGGGGCACAGTCCCCGGCGAGCCAAGACCGGCAGCTGCTGACCAGTTAGGATTTTTGAATAAATAACTTCTCAATTTTTTGCTCCACAGTCCACCCTAGATGACCAGTCTTTTACATGTACATTTAACATGTATTAAACTGAAACTCCGAACAGCTGTCTATAGAACAGCAGCCAAGCAGTTCCACAAATATTTAGAAAATTAAACATTTTCAAACAGAACTAAACCAATCTCAGAATCACAATCCCAGCCTCCAACACGGATTTACGTTCTATGTTGTCTTTACATTGTCTTGACGCATCTGAGGTTTTGAGTGTGCTTTTCCAGGGTGAAAAAATAGATGCGGCACCCATTTTTGGAAACCAAGTTTTTTTTATCCAGCCTAATTTGATTAAATAAAATGTTTCTTTTAATTTTATTATAGAAATATTATTTTTTTGCTTTTATTTAATTTTATTAGTAGCTCTTTCAATTTTAAAGAAAAGTTTATATTTTACAGGCATTAATTGTCCATATTTTTGAAACATTTTTAAATATAAAATATTTATACAAAAAGCTGTAAGTGCAGTGCTGTATTTCTGGGGAATTTTTCTTGTTTTGTGATAGAAAATGGTGATATTTTCAGCACTTGACTGTTCTTTTGTAACCAAGATTAAAATAGATTGTTCAAAATGACATCCTAACTTGTATTAAGCTTTATGGAAAAAACATTCCAGAACAAAGGGTTGAATAGTGTGTATACCGACTCATACAGAGATTCATCAAGCTCTTTCATGATTCTCATCTAAAGGGATTTACCTAAATGAATTTTATAGATGGATATTTCTTTCATGCTGTCTTGACAGATAAAAAAATGGTGTCATGTAGGAAATTGCCAGCGTGGCACAAGATAAAGAATGGCGTGCTGATGAAAAGCGAAAGCCTTTCTCTCTGCTTAAAAGAGATTTCAGGTCATCCTTAATTGAGTTTGTTTCCTGATGATAGTCTAATACTGAGACTAATAGCACTGAGTGTGAGAGAGTCATATCTATAGTAAGAGCATGGTAAATAATAGTGAAGCCTCTCTGCAATTACTTACAGACAATCAGAGCTTTATTTTTTTATAAGACCTTTATCACATCAGAACTTTTCAGGTTGTTAGCATAGATGGAGATTGTGATGGATAATGCTATTGGCTTTTACTAGCCTGCAGGCTAATTTCACCTTGTGCCATAATACAGCCTTCTATACATTGGTTAATTGATTTATTTGTCAGTTTATTTATTTGTTCTGTTTATTAGTTAATTGTTTTCATGAGTGATTTGCGGCAATGCACAATCGAATTATGCCACATCCTATCACTTTTTTTTGAGATGTTAGAGCCTTTTCTTCCAAATAAATTAACACATTTGAGGAGGAATGTGCAATGCTATGTCATTCACAAATGTCATAATGAGTATTGTGGAAATGTTTATTTCACACTGTCTAAATCAGCTTCAACTACACATACCTCACAGCTGAAATACACATACATACTTAATGGAAATCATTAACTTTTTCTTAAACTATTTATCGGCAATATTATCAAGCAGGATTACACAAAATGCTACCTGTTAAACACACACTCTATAATTTTTAGAAAAGCTTTTTTTTGCTTCCATTTTTCTATTTTTTACTGCTTCCTTGGTCATGTAATAGCTGTAAGAAATTGTGGAAGAAATATTGAGTGATGAATTTATGTTTATTATTTGTTCAGCATCCATGTAAATAAAAAAGTTATGATTAAATATCACAAGAATTATTTAAGCCAGGCTTTTAATGCTTGGTATTTAAATAGACCAATAAGCAAATTTACAGTCATATATTTGTGTATGTATGTGTGTGTGTATATGTATAAAGATAAAAAAAAAACCATCATTCCACTCCCTCTCATTGGATATGATCTAATAGCCTATGAGAACATTCAACTCAAGGTCATGGAATAACTGTTAGGTATCTGTCACACTCAATATTTTACCTAATCTAGGTGTACAAATATAACAATATAAAATATTAGCCCCGTAAAAATAAATAACTTGTTCTATTTATTTACCTCTCTAGCGAACAAGCTTCTAGGAACAATGGCTGATTGCATAGAATGAGCAGATCTTGCACACAATAGCAATCAAAGATAAAGTAAAACTCGTAGTTAGTACTGGAGCTCGAGTTCAGGTCCGTGAGCTTAATTTAAACACAGAATGACTGTAACCGGGGTGGAAACATGACTCTCTCTCTCTTTCGCTCTCTGTGTCTCTTGCTCATTAATAATCCCTAACATTTTATATTAAAAACAAGGAAATGTAGTTAATATAACTGATTACATGATAAATAAATAGTACAAATGAAGAAACCCCTCAGAGTATAAAAATGATGCTATGTTGTAAGACAAATCACGAACTCATTCAGCATGTGAAACATTGCACATGGAGCTGTCTGGCATTTACAAGCTTGGTGTAAACACAACTGTTCTCCGTCCTCTAGTCTTTCATGGTAAATTAAAGCCGCAGCAGTGCAAGGTTGGGCTGAAACCTGCGCTGTTTGTTTTCATCTCTGTGGGAATTGCCTGAATAGAAGATTGCGGCTAATGCGTGGACGGAGAGCTCGGCCATTCGATTACAACTTAATTTGGTAATGAAGTGAGATGGAGAGACTTCCTGCTCCTCAAGTCTATCGAGCGCAGCATGGGGTCGATCGAGCAGGCTCGGGATGTTCTCCTGCTAATGCAGCGCAGTGCCAGTTAATCAAATATTCATGGCAAGGAGTGAAACGTTCTTAACAATGTACTGCGTCCACGGGTAACAGGATTAACATGTTTATTTAAGAAGAGGAGACGGGGGTTAGACATGTACATTAATTACATTTCCATCTGTCTTCCCTTCCTCACTGATGAACATGCATGACTGAACACGCTGTACATAATACAGGCTGCTTACTATGTAAATTCTCATTAAACTGGAGAGACGGTGTCCATATAAACACACAAATAATTTCATTGTTGGTTATATCAAGTGTGTATCTAAATAAATTAACTAAATTCATAATTAGCCGGTCTGTTTATCGGTTTGTTTTTGGTTACGTTTACTCATATACTTGTGTGGGGAAAAATAAGTACGCCGTGTGCAAAGTGATGCATTTTGCAGCATATTTGAAAAAACATTTCACCATCAGATAACACTAATGTGCTACAACAAAACCACCAGGAAAGTAATAATCATTGATGTAATATTCATATATAAAGAAAATATCTACACCCATCTCCTTCAGCAGAAGTAACTTTCTGATTCATGCATTATCCACTCAGGATAATGCTTTTTTAATCTCCTGATAGCTGACCAATCAGATTGCACTGTTCCTGTGTAGTATACATTAGCCTGATTTAGATAATTATTCTGTTGTTTGTTATTTTACTTAGTTATTTGTTATCTTTGTTGGTTTGTTAACGTTGTTTATTTGTTAATAAACATGTTTTAGTTAATTTTTTTTGGTTGGTAATTTAGGTTAGGTTATTGTTTTGGTTTCTTTGAGTTCATTAGTTTGAGATGTTTTGCTTATTTGGGTTAATTAGTTGGCTAACTGGTTTTAGATCAGTCCTGAAGTCTCAGGATACAATAGAAATTGTAAATAATTGCGGACTGTAAGTTTCCTAACACATATTAGATTTCTAGATCAGTGCTGACACGGCGTTGAAATGAAACTTTATAGAACATGTGGTTTGGTTTTATAAACGTGTGAGACAGTCTGTGGTTTTCTGCTTCTGCATTGTTGTTCGTTCAGGCTTATTTATTCTCGCTTTACCAATAAAAATAAGGATCAAATATGTTGGTGTTGATGTAAAGCGTCCCCTAGGGGGCAGTTCAGAGATGTTGAGGCACAGACACGGCGACGGTGGAGGTGATTGTAGTGATGAACTTTATTAAGAAAAAAAAGAGATTATTTTGGACTGGAGAATTATTTTGCTCTTAATGCTCTTGTACGTGTTGAGAATGAGCAAATTGGTCTCTTCATGTCCAGTCCCCCCTGCCAGCTGTTTTCACATGTTTGTCCCTGTGACCAGGTGACATAACATTATATAGTTTATTATATGTTCGAGAGTAGCGCTGTTGCTCTGATCTGTATGCATCTGCAAACTTTCTTAAACATGCAAGAATACAGATGAAATAAACACAGAGAACGGATAGCTGGCTCTGGGTGCATCAATGTCCATCTTCAACGTTGAGCATAACCGAGTGTTTATTTGATTGTGAAACACAAAGTGCTTTAATATGAACACATTGTAATATTCTGACATGGAGAAAGGGTGACGGTGTTACTCAGCCATAAGCATGATCTCAACACATGCTGAATAAATGCATTTCATTACATTTAATTACAACTGTTTGGCACAGTCCTGAAGTTCCACACTCACACAGACACACACACAGAGCCAGTAGTGGCCAGAGGGAGTGGGGCAGCTGCCCAGGGTGTCCATGCATCCCTCAGTTTGGGCTGAATCACCCTTGCTTTGCCAAATTGTCTCCTGGAAGCTGAAATGAAGTGCGAGTGTGAGTGCAGTACGCTTCTGCATGACTAATCTCTCTCTTCCATCTGCTGTCCCGTACACACTCCTCTGCTCTCCGGCACACTAACACCGAACCGGCACCCAATTCCACTTCCTGGCTTCAGTCAGCAGATCAGTGTGAGTGTGTCTTTGTTGCCTGAGCTGAGAATTACACACTTACATGTTTCGACTCATCACCAGACAGTGGGATTTACCGTTGGACTGATTTGGCAGATTTTTTACGGTAGCATAGCAGCAGGATTTGTTTGCCGAATAAACTGTCAGAAATTTGAAGTGCCCAGTTTCAGAGGGATGGTTCCTTTTTTTGAAGTAATCTGAACAAGCATCAGATCAGAAAGAGATTCCATGTGTGTTTATGAGAGATATAATGCTGTGATATCATAACCCTGAGTTAAAATTCTTGATTCATATTCATCCTTCTGTTTCTTTATATCTTTTCTTTACCTCACACACTCTTCTGTCCCCGTTTGTCTTCTCGCTGTCTTCCTTTGAAGTGCAAGCTGTGGTAAATTACAGGGTGTGAAGTGTATTTACAGCTGTCTCGTCTCGATTAAGCCATCACTGTTGACCTCTCTTTAATCATCTCCCATCCACACTACTTATAAACGCACCTCTTCTAGCAGCTGTTCAGTTTCAGCCTCTTTACAGCTGTGCTTTCTTACAAAACATGTTTATGATACTAAGCCCTACACACACTCCAAGTGCACTCCCCTACTTTCCTCGTCATCCGAAGAGATCCTAGGCTCAGATCTACAGGTGGTGTGTGGATGTCTAATATACCTCTTGTCTTAAATCGGAGGGCTTTTTTCCAACTTGAAAGGCTAGTTTGTGCAGACGTGGATTAAGACTAGCCTTAGAACTAATTACTCTTTCAAGGAAAGGCTGTCCTCTAGAAATCCTTTTTAGTTTCCATTAAGGTGCAACCTGTGTTTGACAACAAACCACAAATCTTCCCTTTGAGATCTCTTTTGCTTTTCGTAACACATACACAGGACACCTGCTGCACAGATCATAAAATTTAGACAGCAACAAAACAGCGGTGCCTTCTATTAGTTCTTCTCATGCATAGCAAAGACTACGCAGTATGATAATATACTGTCAGTGTCATTTTAAATCATGCCTCAATACACAACACTACTAGCAACCAGACTACCACTACTACCAATCAGACTATAGTTCCAACCCCTCCTGCCCTCATAACCAATCAAACTATAGTTCCAACCCCTTCTGCCTTTATAACAATCAGACTATAGTTTCAACCCCTTCTGCCTTTATAACCAATCAGACTAAAGTTCCAACCCCTTCTGCCCTTATAACCAACCAGACTGTAGTTCTGACCCCTAATGCAATCCAAATTTATCAGACTACAGTACCAACCCCTTCTTCCCTTCTAACCAATCAGACAGTAGTTATAACCCCTAGTGCCTTCCTATTCAATCAAACTGTAGTTTGTTGTGGTGAAGAGTGTCCAGTTCGCAACGCAAGAGATCCAAATAAATTTTTCAGATGTTTATTTATCCTTCAGGAAAAAAGTAGCAGACAGTCATTCACACAAAAGAAGTTGTTCCGAAAGAAGAATCTTGTTTCTTTTCGAGGTCTGACAAATTTTTTTTTCTAGTTTTTGACACAGAAAATATATTCACTACCCCACAGAAATATTTATTTATGGCAAATTTAATCTTATTTCCATGTAAAACAAACAGTGTTAAGGAGAATAAATGTGATGTGATCTGCTCATTTCCTTCATACTTAGCCATCATCTTGAAATTTTCATAGATTTTGCTTGTGAAATTATTTGAAATTTTTTTGTTTTTTCACTTTCCTTCTGAATAGTAATGAAATCTGCATAAATATTTTGTATGAGATCAAAATATAGTCTCAAACTGGTATCACAGCAATAATAAACAAAAACAAATGTTTTAAATTTGCTTTAATAACAATTAAAAAAGTGTCATTTCACCCATAATTATGTTATAGATTCTATTATCGAATAGTACATGTACAATATAACTTATATTTATCATTTCAAATGATGTCTTTATATCCCCACTGAATAATTAATATAAGAATATATATTATGATAGAGATTGTATACATCCTCTTTTCATCATCTTTGATCCAATATTATGGAACTTCATTGTAATATTTGCAACAATCTAACAGTTAACTGTTCCTGCAAAGAGAGTTCAGTACATGCATATATATTTCAGTTTTACTTAATAAGTCCCATTATTTGTTGAAAGCACTTAAGCTTATGAAAAGAAGATGTATATAATCTCTATCATACTATATCGTTATATTAATTATTCAGTGGGGATATAAATGCATCATTTGAAATGAACGTAACCAATTAGGCTGTAGTTCCAATCCCTACTGCCTCCCTAACCAATCAGGCTGTAGTTTATCTAAATGTTGCTTATGTGCTATACTTATTTCTTTACTTGCAATACTTGTTTCTTATGTGTAATATTGAGTGGCCTCTGAGTCCAAGAATTTAATTTCCGGTAGTGATGTTCCATTGTTACCTGTATATGGCAAATAAACTTGAAACTTGATTCAACTCCACAGCTTTGTGGTTGGGTTGGGAGAAGCACCAGGGGGGAGTGGCTTTGATCTCTGGAACAGCCGAAGCTAAAGACAACATGGTGATCGAAACACACAACAGACTGTAAGCGAGTGTTCAATGTCTATGTGCTCAAAGTACCTCAAAGAAATCGGCATTTGGGAGGTCACCTTCAAGGCTGTATGCTCATTTAACTGTGAAGGTTCACCTTCTAAAGAAATGAACTGGAGGAGGTAATAAAAGACTGGAAAACTGCAAAGAAACATACACTCTACAGTACAAAACAAAGAATTAATATAGATCTCAATGTAAGACTTCATTAAATTTGCTGTCTTACTCCATAAATTTATGAATACATCTGTAACGTATAAAATATGAATTAGTTTGATACCATTTTAGATTGCAGAATTGGCTTAGAATTCACCTGAGGGCACGAAAAGAAGCTCTGGTTTCTGTGGCCCTAGAAGCTTACAGGGCCCATAAATGACATAATTATCTTGATTTCAGTTAATGTTAAATGCAGGTGTAAAAAGAACATGTTTTTTGGATGGTTTGTGTGTCACAAATATTTACCTAACATTTCTTTATCCTTCCATTAAACTATATCCGTCATGATGAGGACACGGAGCACAGATTTGAGTTTTTGTTTCGTCTTTGGTTTTTGTTTTGCTAGTTTTTGTGCTTTACTGTTTGAGTGCACTCACAACACACCAGATAACTTTGGATATAAAACAAAATCCCAGGAACACACGGTATGTCTGCTGTTTAATCTTTCACAATCACATACTGATAATCAGGATGCCCTTCATAACCCCATTCCACTCACACTATTCACATGGGATATCAGGTGCGTCATGTTGCACACATTACCGCTGTGAAGGTGCAAAGGGAGGGCTATGATGACAGCAGAGCGCCTCATTGTGTCTCTGCAGTTTATAAACACCTCGGACCGCTACATTTTAAAGCCACGCTGGAAAGTTTTTCTGCTGTCGAAACACTTTCCTTTTTGTTTGAAGCATCCGAATGATTCTTCCACATCTGCTGGAAAACTCCATATCACACCAGGGGTCCTAGCACACACACACACACACACACACACACACACACACACACACACACACACACACACACACAATCAGTGTGCTGGAAGTGACTATTGATATAGAGTTTATTTCCTAGCCAGGAAGATGATGTATGCTTCAGCTCAGCGGTTTGGAGCTAACTTGCATTTATCCTGCTTGCTCACAAGTTCATTCTATACAGTAAACAGTCAGTAGATCAAAGACAAATTGGGTGCACATAATCACACACACACACACACACACACATGCACAAGCACAATACTTATCAGCCATTTCCACTGGCCCTTTCCCTGGAAAGCTTAGTAGTTACTAAGTCTGCAATTTTATATATAAAATTAATATAAAAGTAATATATATATTCTGGGATAAACAGAAACATTTCCATGAATCTCAAATTTGTCTGGATTTATTTAGTTCTTGATACATCCTAGATGGCTTCAAAATTTGTGAAAATATGTCAAATGTTTACTTGATTTTAATTTCTAGTGTATTAGCCATTATAAAATACACTGTATCATGTAATGAAAAAATAAATTCAGGGAACCGACTGGGTAACGTCCATCACACTTAACTAATGCAATTAATTTATGTAATGATATCTGCAGCATAAAATGTTTTTAGAGACAATCAGCATAAGTGTGTTGAACATTTTATGTGCCACTGTTCTTTGAAAACTGTAGGTCAAGTATTGACAGAGTAACATCCATAACATTTAGACAACCCTATTCAAAATCCTCTCAACTTGTGCAGCCATCTTTCCTTATCATTTGTCAAAAATTGTATTTGTAACAAAAATGAACCAGAAAGACAAGACTGACATTTAACCAGAAAGACAAGACATTTATATTCATTAAAAAATGTAATAGTTTTTTGTTTTATTATTTTTTTTAAAGATGTGTCCACAGAGGTGTTTCGTGTGCATGCGCTCAGCACTTGTTGCATGCTGGATTTGTTTAATCTTGCAGTTTGGCTGGTTATTTTATCTTGATTTTCTAAAGAGAGCACCAGTCATTATTTCCGATGCCCTTTCCCGTATACATACTAGTGTCACTGTGAGAGTATGTCCCTCCCACTTAGTGTTTCTCAGCTGTAAATGACTGTGACATCCTCCGGATTCATACTTATGATCTCCTTTGAAAAGGTTTTTCAGCTGCACCTCTCAAGAGCTCAGTGCTATTTTTTGGCAGCGTTTGTTTTGAATATTAAAGATGAACTCACCAAGCTCTATTTTAGACACTCATTTTCTCTCCCTCTGCTCAGAGGTTACCTTTACCTTTTTCCAGCCAACACAATCTCACCCTATCAACATTGTAATCATACACTGGGAGTATATCACCTGTGGGTGGATGAGTGGTGGAGGTTCTGCCGTACTGATCCAAGGGTCAGGGGTTCATGCTCCAGGATTACCAAGCACCTACTGTTGGGACAATGTCTGTTTCCAATCTTGAACTGTACAGCAGTTCTCCAATCTGCTCTCTGCTGTGACAGTTTTGCCCAGTTGCCACGGTTTACGTTTCTCAACTTTAGGTTCCTCTTAATGGTATCTTTAAACTGTAGCCAAGGTCTCCCTCTCTTCCTTTGGCCAGAAGGTCGCTGGGAGAAGAGGATCTGTTTTGGAAGTCTATCTGGAGGCATCTGCACAATGTGTCCCGTCCACTGCAGATTTTTCCTGACTAGGAGGTTCTCCATTGATGGCAGGCCTGTCTTATCCAGTATGTCCTTGTTTGTCACTTTGTCCTTCCACATAATATTCATGATGGAACGGAGATGTCGCATCATAAATGCATGTAGTTTTTTCACATGTCATCTGTATACTGTACAGAAATCAGCTCCATAAAGGAGAGTAGATATCACAACTGCTCTGTATATCCTGCCTTTCACCCTTAAGGACTATTACACAGCCTCTGTCACCGCCTTCCAGAGGATGCACTAGCTTTGGCCATTTGTTTCTGAATTTCAGCATCAATGTAGCTCCAAGATAGGTGAATTCGGGGACAGAGCTTAGCTTGCATCCGTCCACAGTGATTTCCGCCTCATCATCTTTTGAAGAGTTTGGTTGGTAAAGCACTTCTGTTTTCTTGATGTTGATCTTCAGGCCGTACATTCGTGCTGCCTTGGAGAAAGCATTCATTATTCACTGGATTTTTTCTGGGTTGTGGCCAAGCATTGCACTGTCATCAGCGAACAGCTGTTTCCTTAGCAGTATGATGGTGCTCTTGGTCTTAGCTTTGAAGTGTGCCACAAAAGTTTCTCAATGTCCCTGGCGATATTGAAATTGAGGCACTTGACAACATCTAACAGAGTACTATCATTAGTTGCCTTAACGATAGTACACTGTTGGATGTTGTCAAGTGCCTCAGGTTTAATATCGCCGGAAACATTAAGAAACTTTTGGAAGTGTTTACTCCATCTTGCCAGAACACTCTTGCTATCAGAGAAGGTTTCCTTTCCATCTGCAGACTTTAGCTCTTAGACTTTAGTCTTTCTCTTTGAAGCTTTCTGGAGTTCATCTGCTTTTCTGTCCCACCAGTCTGTCTTTAGAGCACCAGTCTGCTGTTAAATTTGTCTGCAAGCATCTCTGTAAGCTGTAGCAGTAGATCTGGTGCTCCTAGTCTGTAACATCTTCTGGTAGGCATCATCTCTGTTCTTTAAGTGGTCTTGCAGTTTCTGGTCTTCAGTGTTGTACACAACCTCTTGCAGGGCTGACCATTCTTTTTCCACCGAAGCTTCACCCTTAACATTGAGGATTCCCAGAGCTTTATCCATAACTTTAGAGAGTTTTTACCTGTTGCTTTTAGTCAGGAGCATAGCTGTGTTGAGCTTGGATGGCTTTTTTGGTCCTTGAATGCTGTGCTTCTTATGTAGAATGATGCTCCACGCATGACTCGGGTACTGTGGATTTCCATTCTATCACGGCGTCTTGTGATGATAAAATCTCTCAAATGCCAGTGTTTTGAGCGAGGAAGCATCCATATTGTTTTTCTTTCATCAGGCTGCTTGAAGATTGTGTTTGTCACTATCAGATTAAATTCCGAACACAGTGACAATAGAAGCTCGATATTTGAGTTGCATTTCCGAATGCCATGTTTACCCAGGACCAGTGGCCATTTCTCCCAGTCACTTCCAACCCATGCATTGAAATCTCCCATCAGAAGGATTTTGTCAGTGTTGTGGACTTGTTGAATTTTACTTGACAGCTGATTGTAGCAAACTTCTTTGTTGTCATCTGGGTTTGCCATTGTCGGAGCAAATGCGTTGATGTGAGTAGTGTATCTGCCTTTGCTAAGAGGGAGCCGCATCGTCATCATCCTGTCACTTTTTGGTTGTGGCATCTCTCAATCTAGAGACAATGTCCTTTTTGATGGCAAAACCTACTCCAGCTTCTCTTTGCTCTCCTTTAGACTTGCCACTCCAGAAGAAGGTGAACTCCAAATCAGCGATGCTGCCAGACTCATAGAATCTGGTTTCACTCAGTGCTGCTATGTTGATCTACATTTTGAGTTCCATAGCCACAAGTGCAGTGCGTATTTCTGGTCTGTTCATTCATCCCAGACTAGAAGTGTTCGGACGTTCCATTGGGCGACTGTCAACTGCTTGGTTTTTCTTCCTTGCTGATTTTTCACTGTCAATGGAAGGTGAGCTCGAACAGCTCGGACCTTTGTGACCCGGGCGATGACCGATCCGGTATGGTTTGAATTGCTGTTGTTCATTCCATGAAAACTGCTAGCAAAAATGTTTGCAGTATTGCTAGCTTTTTCAAGTTACTAGCAGCACTCTCTCTGGGGGTTAATAGTGATTCTATGCCGACAAGAAAACATCAAGACAGGCACAGACTATTAGTTCCTGCAACGGATGGCCAGGAGATATTGGGAGTTCCATTTATCAACTGCCTTTTATGCCTCCACATTCGCATGGTTTTCTGTCAGGGTTTGCTCCTTTACACACAAGGCAGTGTGTGTTGACTGTGCAAGGCAGGGACGTCTATCTCCCTGAGGAAATTTAATTTTTCCTGCATACCTTCTGACAAAAAAACATATAAGTTATAAAATTACAAAATAAATCAATTAAATAATTAAACCAAATGACTAAAGGCAAGGGAGATAATAATAATAACAAAAGTAATTATAGTAATTATAATAATAATAGTAATAATAATGATAATAATTATAATTAGTATCAGAATAATAATAATAATAATTAGTATCAGAATAATAGTAATAATCACCATCATATTAAACACTGAAAAGCATGAAGCAATACTGTGATACTGTGACATATTCGAAAGGAGGTGGGAAGAAGAGTATCTACTAAACCACCGTCCCCATATACCTGGTGATTTATTGTGTCCACCCCAAGAACCATCATGATCAGTAGTTTTGTGTTGGAAAAGTGCAGAAAGGCTTCAGGTTTAGCAGCAACACTGCCATGGTGTATAAAGTGTGTTGGGGTGTAAAGCGCTGGGATTGCCCTCTGGATAAACCCTGTATTCATGTCAGGATTTATTATAAACCATTTTGATTCAACACACTCTTACTGGGAACAAACAGTGGAACTGTTCGCTAGTGTGATCGCAGCTGTTCTGGATTAACCGCCACTCCTCAATTAGCTCTTAGATTACATGTCTTCTCGTTCCCTTTCATGGCCTTTCAAAGGTGGCCGAGTCTCTTCGGCTGTCATTGTGATTACATTAATATCTGCTCAAACAACCCATGAGTAGAAGATGAAAAAGTATGAGGACTTCATTTCAGTTGAAAGTTGAAGGGTTGAAGGTGGAATTGTTTAATCAGTCTGCATTTTTGTAGACTTTCCCTTCTGTAGGGCCAGGTGATATGACTTCATTCAATACTTTGATGCACCAAAGACAAGAGCTGTGTCCAAATACTCATACTTGCATACTATTAGTACACAAATCCCAATATTTATCATGTCCTTATATTCAGAGTACACTTTCTAATCATCAAAAGATACCCAGTTGTCATATTAGAAGTCATTAGTCATTAAAGCATGGATCCCATACTTCCGCTGGAGCCTCTGAATAACTGAGAAAGAAGAATTCCCAGGCAAAATCAAGAAAAATGGTAGAAGCAAAGTCAAATGTAACTTGCCTTAGGTAATAATCACACTATATACTATATACTATATACTATATGAACATATTTTGGTAGAAGGAGCCAAAATGAACTCCTTAGTAAAAAAACAACAGGCTGACCTAATTTTTACTTGGGCTAATCTAGTGCTAAAATCATCGTGCTTAAGGACAAGTCAGATGATGGCATACTAGTAGAATGTGCTCAAGTGGTGAGCTGACTTACCACTGAGTTAGCTGAGTTAGAACTGAATATTTGAGAGCAACCTTGGACTTGGTGACATTAATTAATATTCTGTAAGCCTTCACATCAAATACTGTTTGTTTACGTGTGTGTGTGTGCATATTTTGAATGGGTGAAATTGAAAGTAATTTTCCTTGTGGGATTATTACAGTATGTCAAAAAAAAAAAAAGCACTGAATAGGTGAAAACAGTCAGGAAACAAACCCAAGAAATTAATAGTCAGTTCCATGAAAATTTGAACCTACTTTGATACACCAAAAACAAGCACGCACAACAAAAAAACAGTACCTCAGAGAATAAAGTAGTATGACGAGTCCAGACCCTGCCTTCCTGTTTTTCATTATTACTCTACTCAAAATAGAAACTTTTGTGCATTTAAGCTCAAGAAAGTGTCTGTCTGGCTAGTATTTTTTCAGACTATTTTTTGTCTCATGATCTTTATATGGCTAGGGAATGAACATATCCACCAGTATACTCAAGTTGCTTTTAGAGATATGTTGTGTTTTGTGGTGTTTTAGTCATTCACTTCAAAAGCTTCAGTGGAAATGACTCCCTCCGTCTTCTCACAGGTTTGCGTGTCAGTTGTCGTCCAGACTCGGCTGCAGGTCCCAGTTGTCGCGATGGATGCGGGCAGCTGGAGTGGCAGTGAGAGCGGTGGAGAGGAAGTGGAAAGGATGAGTGACTCGAATGAAAAGCTCACCGATAACGACGCGGAGGGCGTGTGGAGCCCCGACATCGAGCAGAGCTTCCAAGAGGCGCTAGCCATCTATCCGCCCTGCGGCCGACGCAAAATCATCCTCTCTGATGAAGGGAAGATGTACGGTGAGTTTTAATCTAATCTCCTCAAGGATTTTGTTCTAGAACTACAGTGTGGAGATTGGAGTCATTTGATGGTCATTTCAGTGTTGTAAAACGGCTCACTGGAGGGAGACGCTGCTCGTGCTGGATTATATATGGGTTTGGTGTTGTGAAAATACTTCTGCACTGGGACTGATGAGTGTGGGGTTCACACCTGCTGTGGGACTGACAGGTACAGAGGCCACACCTCCAGCACTGGGACTGATGAGTACAGAGACCACACCTGCTGTAGGACTGACTGGTACAGAGGCCACACCTCCTGTGGGACTGATGCACACAGAAGCAACACTTTCTGTAGGACTGACTGGTACAGAGGCCACACCTCTGTAGCACTTACAGGCTGAAGGAGAAGGTGAAAAGGAGAGCAGGACAAGCAGACAGAGGAAGAATAATGGGCAGAGTGAGTGTGAAGGAAAGAGGAAGAAAGGGAGAGGTAAAAAGACAGAGAGATAGGGAGAGGCACAGAAAGTAAGACAGAGAGAGGGAATGGCAAAAAAAAGGATTATAGAGAGAAACAGGGAAGGAGATATGGATGGAGATGGGAAGAGGAATGAAGAGAAGAATAGAACGATAGTGTGTATCACTGAAAGGGAAATGAGAGAGTAGAGTGAGAGTAAGAGATAGGAGACAAAGCCGGGGGTGTTTGGAGGGAGAAAGTTTTCCTGGAATCAGGGAAAGTCCAGGTTTGACAAATTTGCGTGTCATTTACCCCCCCCCCCCCCCTCCTTCTCTTTCTCCCTCCCTCCTCTGGAGATTAGATCTTTTTATTTTTCCACACAACTGCATTCTTTAGCATATGAAAGGGAACCTGATGCCAGATCAGCACTGAGCCGATGCGTGCGTCTGCTCTCGAGTGGCCATGACTCTTTCAGGCTGTGGTGTGTTTGGAGTGTGTATTATAGTGTGTGTTGTAATGTGTGTGTATTGTAATGTGTGTGTGAATGTTATAGTGTGTGAGCTGTGTAAAGCGAGCGTGAACCATTAGTGAGGAGGAGCAGATGGTCGTCCGACTCTCAGCAGCTGCTCTTCCTTCTCTCCTCCTCTGCTCCCACCCAGATGATATCATGGAAAGAGGGAATACTGCTATTCTTCCCCAATATATATACATTTCTTTTTTCGTCTTTATCGCTTTCTCCATCTTGGGGTAATCTGATGTTGGATATGGTACATGGAAACTGCTTACACATAAATTTGAGTATAGCTGAACAACTAAACGCCAGCTTTTTGTAAGACATACAAGCAATCTGGAGTTCGAGAAAAAAAACGAAAATGAAAAAGTCAATGAAATCATCACCCAAACCTGGTCTGAGCTCTGATTTCAGGTTGTGGTTTAGATGATGAGTCAGCATTAGGTGAAGTCATGTAGCCTGGAATAGTTTGTCATGTTCTATCTGTTTTATTGCCTCCTCGGTGTTGTGATCACAGTTCATAGAACCAGACATTCACATTAGAGCGGCGTATCACATGTGTGTACACATGGTGCCCTGTGATGGACTGGTGTCCCAGAATTATAGATCCTCTCCATAGCCGCTTTCCCACTATCATGCTAGATCTGAGTGTGCTACTGCGAGCCAAGGCTATTACTATTTCCACTGGCACTCCCGGGTGTTGATTGCGCCTCCTCAGTGCTACAAGGCCCGAAACCCAAGGATATTGGCCTGACTTTTAACCATGGAACAGACAAGATAAACCGGGGCGTAAGATGCAGGGTTTTCAAATTAAGCCAGTGGGATTTCCATCTACCAGAGTCCTGTGCCGTGTGTACTCATTTCGTTTTCAAAAGAAAAAATCTGCATATTTCCTACACGCAACTTGACTCCCACCATCTCGCACGCGCTCTCACACACACACACACACACACACACACACACACACACACACACACACACACACACACACACACACACACAC
>JBCNYG010000022.1:26686253-26697783 GCA_039654305.1 Porochilus rendahli | reverse complement strand
CAGAATGGGCCATATTCAGTGTCTCCATTATCGCCTCTGCATTTTGCAGATGACGTTGTCCCTTTGGCTTCATCGGACCAGGACCTTCAGCTTTCCTTGTAGCGATTCGCAGCTGAGTGTAAAACGACTGGGATGAGAATCAGCACCTCCAAGTCCGAGGCCATGGTTCTCAGTTGGAAAAGGAAGACCCTCCGGGTTTGGAATGAGGTCAGAGATGACAGAAGTTCTGTCATCTTGGAGGAGCTCGGAGTAGACCTGCTTCCCCTTTGCATTGAGAGGTGCCAGTTGAGGTGGCTCGGGCATCTGATTAGAATGCCTAACGAACGCCTCCCTGCTGTGGTGTTTCGGGCATGTTTTTAAGCATGTGGTGCAAACTGTAACCCAGTTAATGCACAGATATATTGAAGAATATGTATTTTTTATTTATTTTTAAAATGTTCGGTTCTAGTTTCTGGCCAGGTTTCTGGCAACCACTATGTGTAAAATTATTTTACATTATAATGCACTGCTTTTGTTTTGTTAAATGCTGCCAAGAGCATAAACAGATCATTCACGCACTGTTTCATTATTAACTTTCAATTACTCTACTTTTATGAAGTAGAATTTTTGTTTATTTAATCAAGACTAATACCCACATTCCCTAGGTGCAGCTAACTGGGTTATCAAAGGCCAGCCATGTCTCTCATTGTCTGTGAGGAGAGCCATGTAAAAGAATCATTGCTGTGGTTTGTAAAGAGTGGGCCATTGGTTGCCATCAGCATGTTTCTGCCCTGTGATGGCCTGGCGAGCTGTTCAGGGTATACCCTGCCCTTGACCAGAGTCAGCTGAGATGGGCGCCAGCCTCCCTTTAACCCTATTTAAGATTTAGCATTGATGCGCAAATGAATGAATTGTACTCATATTTTTAAAAATTTCATTTGACACATGTGCACAGTGAAATGCTTTTATTCCACATATCCCAGCTAAAGAATCAGGAAACGAGAGTGTAGGATCATTTATGAGAAAGTATCCCTGGGGAAGATTTATTCTGGCACAACACCACCATATAATAACTTTAAACCGCAGTTCTGTTGGATGCAGTATTTTGGTTGGTCAGAAGAAGGGTCATCAGATATGGCTAGGTAGTAGTAAGATAATAGAAAATGGTGCTTAATAACCTTATTGATATCAACTGAAATTGTCCTGCGATGGCCTGGCGAGCTGTCCAGGGTGTCCTCTGCCCTGGCCCAGAGTCGGCTGAGCCAGCCTCCCTGTGCATGTTTTTGGACTATGGGAGGAAACCGGAGTACCCGGAGGAAACCCACGCATGCACGGGGAGAACATGCAAACTCCACACAGAAACGCCCGAGCTGGGAATCGAACCCAGGACTTCTTGCTGTGAGGCGGACATGCTAACCACTACACCACCGTGCCGCCAGAATCTAGATCAATCTTCTGGAAATTACATTAGACCATTACAAAAATACTAAACACACACACACACACACACACACATTCTCTCTCTCTCTCTCTCTCTCTTTCTCTCTCTCTCTCACGTTCCTGCTTCACAGTAAACTGGAGGAGTTTCAGTTCTTTGTGCAATCCATTCCCCATCACTATGAGACTGTCTGTGTGAAAGCCACCCATTTACCTGGTAAAAAGCTCTGTACTGTGTTCCACAGGATACAAGGCTTTCAAGTTACATAACATTATTGAGATTTTTATGTACAGGTGACTCTTAAGTAGATTTTTGGGCAGATGGAGAGCTGATATGAAAAATTTTTTGTATGTGGGCATTTGGTACCACAGCTAGTTATTTTTCACTTTGTAACATTTTCGCTTAAATAAAAAACATTTTTGGGGGTTTTTTTTGGTAGTTGTTAAAAAAAAGTAATAAAATAAAAATGAAAGAAGAAAAATTTAACCACTCTACTCATTCCTGGCCAGATTTTTCTTCACAGAGTTTTAATAAAAATTTAATTAAACTCTGGACTAAAATAATATTGCTCTTTTAAAACAATGCCACAGGGAACGCATGTAATCTACCAGCAGTTCAATAAAATATTAAAGTGTGTGACTTCATGGCAATGTGGTGTATATGGGTACTGATGGGCAAAATATTACAAACTCAACAAATTACAAAACTGATTTAATCACGTTTATTATAACATATTTTAGACAAATAATATTGTTTCAGACTGTTTGTTTAAATGTAAATTCTTAACAGTTATCACTATTTTGCTGGAACTCTGCTAAGCAACTTGCATCGTGTTGAAGAAACGGACAGAAATGCTGTGATATTTTTCTTCAAAGAGGGCAAAAAGTCAAACCCCTCAACTGAAACTCCTGAAATCACACAAGCGATGCAATACATGTATTTTACCACAAGATGGTGCTGTTGTCTAGACGAAGAAACCCCCCTGCATAGATCCCCCGTGTCACCTCCAATAGCGCTGATTTCGGTGATGTGATGGAAATATCTTAAATGTGTTTTTTAAAATCTGGTTTTGTGTTATAGACTTTAAACAATGCAAACGTAAACACCATGAATCTGTATTTTTAACATTTGGGACATCAGATTTGTTTATATCATGTAATGCTTAACATATTTCATACATTTCATTGTCTGGGCATTCGTTTTGTTCGTGAAACAAAAAAAACATTTCTATAAAAAAAAACAACAATAATAGGAGGTCAAAAAGCTGAACTGTTTTTAAAACGGTAAAATTAATTTGTTTATTTTCTGAAGCGCTTAATCGTGATTAGGGTTGGGGGAGACTGGCGCTCATCACAGCTGACTCCGAGAGAGGGCAGAGTCGCTCGCCAGGCCATCGCAGGGCAGAAACAAGCTGACGGCTATGCAGCCTACTCTTAGATTCAAGTTGATGTTATTTGTACTTATTTAGAAGTTGTGATGCTTTAGATCAGAGTTTAATATAATAATTAACACGTAGGGTTTTCATTCAGGAGATCAATCAGACTAATTCCTGTAATTATTTAATTTAATGAGGAGAAATAAGATCATCACATAATTCAAAGTAACAATGTTACCAGAGGACACCCTGAACTTGCGTCATGGACACCAGCGTGTGGGATAAAACATGCGCTGACGTCACGTCGTTACTTTAAAGATGAGAGTGACTGGTTAATGAAATGACGTGTTTCCTGACACAGTGTTTGCTAACAGGCGGAATGTAGTGAGTGATACTGGGTTGAGTTGTGAGGTGTTGTGTCACGTGACGTGAAGTGTGTGGCTCGGTTTAAGGCAGAGCTCGAGTTTAGTAGAGTCACAGGATGGCAAGCAGGCGGTCGGGTCGCATTACGCAGCGGAAACCCACGCACATTTGATCCATTGCGGGAGATTATCTGGAGTCTCTTGGACCGGACTGGAGCTCGGGGAGATCTCCGCGGAGGATCCATTCAGAAGGATGTGTCGCGCTCGTTTCGGAGCTGGAGCTGGGAGTGAAAGTTGAGAGTGCTGGTTCGGGATGGAGGTGGAGGAGTGTAAGATCTCGGTGTGGGTGTGCCGGGAGGAGAAGCTGGTGTCGGGGGTGACGAGGCGGACGAGCTGCGCGGATGTTGTGCGCGTGCTGCTGGAGGACCGGAGCTCTCCGGCGCTCGCGGGCTCCACGCAGTCCTACTGCATCGTGGAGAAATGGCGCGGCTTCGAGCGCGTGCTGCCCAACCGGACAAAAATCCTCCGCCTGTGGACGGCGTGGGGTCGCGAGCAGGACAACGTGCGCTTCGTGCTGGTCAGGAGCGACGCGTCGTTACCGGGCAGCGGGCCGCGCAGCGCAGAGGCTCGTGTTGTCCACAGTAAAGAGACTCGGTGCACGGACACCTGCGAGCCCGGGACCCCGGAGGCGGTGAGAGCTGGGGAGGAGATCTCGCAGGAGAAACGGCGCCGCGTGGTCCGAAAAGCGTTCCGCAAGTTAGACAAGATCAAAAAGAAGAAAGAGGAGACGTGCGCGGAGGAGTACGCGGAGAAGATGGAGACCCTGGTGCACCTCGTCCTCTCGCAGGACCACACCATCCGGCAGCAGACGCAGCGCATCAGCGAGCTGGACGGCGAGATCGAGAGGCACGAGGCCAGGGTGCACAAGGACCGGATGCGGCGCCACGGGACAAATTACGTGCAGGACACCTACCTGGTGGACGCTGGGGACGGGGACAGCGCGAGCGCGTGCGTGGAGCTCGACGCAGACACGATGGCGCGGTGCGACCAACTGATCCGACTCCAGGAGCGACTCACCGAGCAGCACGCGCTGCTGGAGACACTCACCTGGGAGATCCGAGAGGAGCTCGACAGGAGGTGGATGACACGGAGGCGCGAAGGAGACGCGGAGGAAACGCGGGAGGCTTCGGAAGAAGACACGCGCTTAGAGGAGGAGAGGATCAAAACGCAGCTGGATACGAGCTCGTACATCGGACTGCGCTTACACACCGAGCTGGAGGCGGTGCACAGCCAGCTGGCGGCGAGTCTCAACGTGTGGGAGGCCAAAGAGCGTGAACTGAGAGATTTACTGCAGAAAATGGACCCGGGAGAAGGAGACGCAGGTGAAGGAGACGCTGTGTTTGCAGATGATGTGCAAAATCCGCCACCTTCAGCTTCTGTGGACCAGACCGACTGCTGGGTGGAGCGCGTGCGAGGACTTTCCAAAACTAACCCGAGTGGCAACGATGATGACTCGGACACGGGACTGAGCTCAATGCACAGCCAGGACTCGGATAACGCAGCGGTGTGTGAGTCACTGGTGTGAGAAAGACAGAACCGTCCGGGGCAGGAAGCCCAATTGAGGAGGGATCTTACGGTTCCTTCTCCTGCCCCCGTGTGGGGCAAATAACCTGAACAGTACTGATGGGTAGGAATGATTCATCAAGGAGTCGGTTCTTTAAAAAAAACAAAACAAC
This sequence comes from Porochilus rendahli, assembly GCA_039654305.1. Lineage (NCBI taxonomy): Eukaryota > Metazoa > Chordata > Actinopteri > Siluriformes > Plotosidae > Porochilus > Porochilus rendahli. Next base: position 26,692,893 of record JBCNYG010000022.1, on the reverse strand, counting down.
ACTTCCTTTTAAGTGAATCAGTGCGCAGATACAAAGCAATTTTAAACTAATCGAGGTGTTTAGAGGGTGAGCTCTCTGGTATGGGTCATGCCGACAGTGAGACTGTTATTAGCTTTCATTAAACACCACTGAGCTCATGATATCAGGCTAATATATCTTTAAATCCTAATATATCTTAGGTTTTTGACCCAAGGGCTTAGATTAACTTTATAAAGTTGCCTTTCATGAAATGAAATACACCTGCCCTTCTATGTGTCTATGCAAAGTAGAGTAAAGAGTAGGCTAACAATTCTCATGTGCTTTGAGTTTGAAATAGAGCAGCTACCATTGGGGTAGGGTCAAAAGAGAATTAGATCTAAGAGAGGATAAGGAAAAATGTTACATTCACAACATACATATGTTTTCTAGCCTAGAAATAGAGGGATTGGGAGCAGTATACATCACAGCCCCCTTTCAGTGTTTCCTATAAAACATAAATAACAGGAAGTGTTTGTAGTTAGAGGTTGAGGCATGTAAAGAGTGTGTAAAGGATTACACTGGATTTCTAAATTGTAAATATGATCTCACAGCTTCTAGACTATGTACAGTATAATCACAAACTGTATAAACTCTCCCATAAACTCTATAGACAGTAACACAAAATGAAATTTTGTGAGAGCTACAAACTGGAATATAGTATCCAATACTGGCATATTATTTATATTAGTGTATAAGTAAACTATTATCCAACAGACTACTAACTGCCAGAATATACTTACAGTACACTATACAATACAAATTTTGGGAGGAGGTGAATAAAAAAACATGTGTAGTTTGATTCACTTAAATTGATTTGTTTGAAAGAATAGATTCTGATGTCATTAAGCCCATCATGACTGATCAGTTGGTGCTCAGGAAACATATACCTATGGCTGATTCCCTGTTCCCTACCCCTTAAATAAGTGCACTACACAGGGTAATGAGACCCTTTTTCAGTACTGCACAGTTCCTGGATGAGTTCCTGTTTCACTGGCTTAGCACACTGTAGGAAATATGAACGTTGCATAAAAAACAACTCCACTCAGAGAGCACAAACCACCATCAAGCCCAGCATTCTGCAATTTAAATATAAAAATTTGATCAAAGTCTATGCCTTATCTCCAAATGTTAAAGAATCTTTCAAAGAAAATCCTGAACACAGAATTTGATTCAAATCATCTGCAAAAATCTAATGGAGACTTCCTTGTCCAAAGTCTCACCTGTGGTAGAAAAAAATAAAATGCACATAACGTTTTGCATAATCCTGCTAACTAACACACAAACCTGAGGGTAAAGCAACGTAAAAAAAAAAACTAGAAAAGTTCCCGGAGAGCGCAGACCTCCGCCAAGGCCGTTACATTAAAAATGCACAGCCATTTATATGATTGCAGTGTACAAGCCTGCTTTGAATAAGAGGCCTTGCGCTCGGATGAGGAAGTATTAATAAATGGATTATTTTTGTTATAATTGGCCTAAAAGTACAGAAAGGTAAAGGAACAAGATTACATCATCAAACACAAGCCTGGAGGTTCCGCTTACGTATGGTCCAGACACAGTAAATCTGACGACCACATCATCCGTACTAAAAAAATCTTTAGTTTAGATTCAAGTGTCAACAATATGTTGATTTGGTGCATGAATATGATATTTGTTAAGTTATGCAGCTTTTAAATTAGGACCTGGCTCCTGAAACACGTGTCCACTGAGTACTGAACCTGTTCTGGATAAGTTCAGCTTTATATTCTTATCACACCGTAGTGAGTGTGAAATGGCATGGGAATGTTTCTATTGAAGCTCATTTGAATGTAAGATGTAGCTTTTTAAACCAAAAGCAGTGCAACGTCCGTAACCCTTCTAACCTACTGAACGGAGATGTTCAGTAAAGCAAAGTTCTTGGAACAGTGACCCAGGAACTATAAAGTAGCCGAGTTCCTCAGTTGGAAAGCTTATTGAAAAATGTTTTGAGTTCCTGAAAAGTTCCTGCAGGGGAAAAGGTGCTTTCGAGACCCTCTGTAGTGCATTTTACATCCAGTAGGGTTGTACAAGACACATTTTCTCAGACTCACGTGTAAACTGTTGAACGGATAACATAGTTCATGTCTCAGTGGAGCCACAGTTACTGATGTGCTACTTACCAAATAGTTCTTTATTACCTTATGATCTTAAGATTATATCCAGTGTTCTTACACCGCAGTGTTAATAAGCTGATGTATTTTCTGTGTATGTAGTCTACAGAGAAACAGAAAGACTGTGACGACTGCTAGTCTTCTAATCTCTCTGTACACTTATTTATTGTACAAAAATCCCAAAACGACTGCAGAGATTTCATAACAAAATCTATGTGTCATTTTTGTCATGTTGTAGCATTAAAATGACAAACAGTACAAAAAAATGTGTTTCCATTGCATGTTGTGTGTGTGCTGATTGTCAGACACACTTGTTATGGCTCATACCTACAAAGCAGCGAGGCGGGAAGTGATGTGTAATGAATAATCGAGGTGAAAGCTCACCTTTGTGCAGGTTTAAAACACAGGGATTGAAAGATTGACTGCAGACACCCAGGAATGTATAATGCTCTTAATGCCCTCTCATTGTCTCATCATGCTTCCTGACAAACAAATTAACATCATCCTCGCAGTCACATGACAGCTCGCCACGTCACAATATCATAACTGTTATTATACCACTGTATTAGGAACACCGGTATATGTTCATGCTAACATCATCTGTTCAGCCGATCATGTGGTAGGAACATGGTGGATAAAATCATGTAGATATATCTCTATGTATGATATCGTTGAAGAGCTTCTGGTTATATTCAGGTAAAAGCTTGAGGTGGATGAACTACAACAGCAAGAAAGAGAGCCTCAGGTACCACTACTGTCAGTTAAACACAGAAATCATGGGCACAAATTCCAATCATGGGCACAAATCCCCTAAACTAAACCAAACTACTGAAGACTGGAACAAGACAAGGTGATTAGTTCTAATCCCCAGCCGTCATGGTTTGGTGGGGCTATGTCTATCATAGCTTCAGATTCTTGTTCTTGGTTGACAGCATTGGAAGGTGACGTGGTCTCCTGTTTTGTGCACGCTGAGATGCTTCTCTGCTCGCCACATTTGTAAAAAATGATTATTTGAGTTGGATCCTTCCTGGCAGCTCATACCAGCCTGGCTATTCTTCTCAAATCTCTCTAATCAACAAGGAATTTTCACTGACAGATCGGTCACTTGCCGTCACTTGCACACACAATATTCTATGTAGGCCCTAGAGACTGTTGTGGTTCAAATTCACAGGAGATCATTGGTTTCTGAAATATTCAAAACAACAACTACTACTATTACTACTGACAACCCTGCCAGAATCAAAATCACAGCCATCACATGGTTTCTTCATTTTGATATTCAACGTGAACAGAAACTCGAGCTTGTGACCTGCACTGTGTTGCTGACACATGATTGACTGATTAGATAACTGCATATGTGACCAGGTGTTCCTAAGAAAGTGGATGGTAAGTGCAGGTATATAGTATATACTGTGTATCTAGTGTATATACTGCTGAATGGGCAGCCTGATTCAACCAGGGTCGATATTTCGGGATAATAAGCAATTGTTGAATGAGGTGAAATATTAGGCGGTGCTTTCCACCAACTTGAAATAAGAATAATAATGGAAAATATTACTTGTTCAAGATATTTACTTGTTTTTGATTGGTGGAAAGACATTAAATAATTCTAGGTATTGCATCATTGTCATGGGATAATAAAATTATTGCATCTTTGCAATCAGATAATGATTATTGGACAATTGGCACATGCAGGGTAGAAGTAACATGACTGCCTACTTTGAAAAGATATTGAATGGATAATGAATCAATTATAAAATTCAGTTTTTGCATGATATGGAGAATTATTTTATTTTATCTTTAATTTATTTGATATTCATTAATATGTCTCAGCAGATAACAACCGCACGATTTGGATAAGTTTTGATATTTCTTCACCTCGTTCACTAATTACATATTATTCACTTTGCAAACTTATGATCATGCTTGAATCAAAATATCATGGTGGTCACTGATTCTGAAATCCTACAAATGCAACAAAATGACATCCAAAAAAGTGTAGCAATATGGCCTTTGTGTTTAATAAGGTAAAAGCACTTTTTTACTCACTATACTACTATAATGTAGTATATGCTATAAAAGTTAATCACCTCAGCCTCTGTGGACACTGCTAACGATAGAGTTTCAACTCAGAGACTATTGGTATCCACCTCGCCTTTGGTGAATAATTGCTATGTATAAATCTCATAATGATTATAAACAATTCCAGTGCATATATATTACACCTGAATATTTGTTAGCTATAGTGGCTAAAAATCTACAGTTAATATCAAACTCAAATGTAAAACTGGAGAATATTTATATTATAAATGTCATCTTGCTGACTTTCTTTTGAATTACTTTATGCTATACAGTGCGAACAGAATGAATTGATAAGAGACATGGGATCTACAACAGGTGATAAAGAAAAGTGGATTTACCATCAGAGAAAGTAGACTGTAGTAACACATTAACACAGATTATGCCTTCTGTAATAAAAATGTTTACGTACAGTAGAGTGCAGTGAAGATTACACGTTCATCTAAAAGGGCTCCTAATAAAAAAAAGTAAAAAATTACTTCTGTGTAATTTTTGGTGAAAGTGTATTGAACAATGCTATTGTAGGCAACAAGAACCAAAAAAATAATTCCGACAAGTATATTGAAGTAAAAGTATGGCTAATAAACAAAAACACTTAAAATACCAATTTTTCAGAAAAATTGAAAGTTGTCGCTTTTTTTTTTTTTTACTTTTGCTTAGCATGAAGGAACTTCAAACCATAAGGAATGGTTTATCGATTGAAGAAATTAAAAAAAATACAAAATGAAGGTAAATCAGAAACCTAGTATCATTCAAGTATTTATTTCATGTAATATTGGATCATATTGATCAGAATAAGTAAACAAACAACAATATATAGTAATAACAAAAATAATAGGGTTTTTTTTAGGAAACAAAAGTCAGTATTTAGTGAGTCCACTCTTTACTTTGATTACAGCATTTAACGTTTCCGGCACAGTGTTCACATATTTTTACATTTCTTCATCCACTAAACCATTTCATTTGGTTTGAAGTTTGTTAATGCTATGCAAAAAGTAAAAAAAAAAAAATTTGTGACACCTTTAAAATTTTCTTTATAAATTGGGTTTTTGTTTATTAGCCATACGTTTACCTCAATATACTTGTCAAAATAATTTTTTTGGATCTCATTGCCTACAATAGCATTGTTCAATACATTGTCACCAAAACAATTATAGTGAAGTAATTTTTATTAGGATAATAATATAAATAATCAATAATAAATCTATAATCGATAATAAAGTTATTTTTATTATAGAGAACTTTTTATTAGGAGCCCTTTTAGACAAAAGTGGTGGTGTATAATCTTCATTGCACACTACTGTACACACTATATCATGTTATAACAATAACCTATTAGTATTGTATCAATGTAGTATGTCAAAATAACTATCAGAACATATAACCTTAAAAATTTCATAATACGATGTTAATATAAATAAATAAAATATAAGTAAATATTATACTGTCATAACATTATCATTTGGTATGTCAGAAAAACATGAAAATATACTACGACAACATGAAGATTTTGACATTTCAACATGGCACTGATCTTTTTTCTTTTATTTGAGTGGCAGTAATATTTTACTGTACGATTTAAATCTTACAGGTTAACACAGCTATTACAACTTTGTTGTGGTTTATCGTGTTTGTATTTTGCAGCAGTTTGTCCTCATTTAGATGTTGCTCATACACACATCACTTCCTCCAATAAATCACAGTCTGATTCAGTGAGCTCCTCTAAAATTAGTACATTATCATGCCATTATAAGTGTTCCATTAAGCATCATCATGTAGCCACTTTAAAGGCTTTGTGGATGCCGTGACTTTGATTGTAACCACCAAAAATGTGTACTTGGAGTGTGTAATGAAGCTGCAATGACTGAAGCAGGTAAACTGTCTTATGTGATCTTCTTTGAAGATTCAACACACAGTTTTTTTTTTTAAATCTAATTTTCTGGGCATTCTCCTTGAACACCAACATCCTTTCAATAATCGATGAGCTGTGTGGAGTTTTCTTAGAAATTAAATAGTTTGTGTGGTCTTCTGGCTGTTTATAGACTTTTTAACTGACACTCTTAATCAGTAAGAGGATTAAACAGGTTGAGAGATAGCAACACGTCTCACAGATATGTTTTTATTCACTATTGGTCAAATCTTATTCAGCTGCTGATCTTTATCACCAACAGTTCTTTTCAATTAGTTTTTTACTTCATCTGGAGAATAAACCTCATTACTGAGGTTGGGATTAGATTTATGTGCAAGCATAGCATTAAATAGCTGGTTAATCATTATGTTAATGGAATGTCCTCTTATGAATAGGTGTGTGTGTGTGTGTGTGTGTGTGTGTGTGTGTGTGTGTGTGTATATTGTACCTTTTTGGGAGACAACCATCTTTTCGCTACAAAAAGCCCAAACCTTTTTTTTCGATATCA
>JBCNYG010000022.1:26620850-26634615 GCA_039654305.1 Porochilus rendahli | reverse complement strand
ATTTCCATGGCTCATTATTTGTTCTTGGATACATTTACAAAATGTAAAAAATTTTAAACCATAAAAACAATCAAAATTCTGCTCAATTTACAAATTTAGGACTCTAAAGAAAACAATAATATTCATTAAAAGATAATATTATTTACAGAATAAACTTTAAAGCTACTTTAAATTATTGTCATGTAACATTGACAGACACATCATGTCACCTGTGGCTAAAATCAAGTAAGTCGGAAATTTGTCAACTGAGCATGTCCAGAAGTAATAAATAATTACGAGACTTAAGGGTTTTTTTCCACTAACTACATCAATGACCATTCTTACTGGAGAATAAGGGCCCCTGAGTGATGCAACAGAAAAGTTTTCACCCGATAATCCGGAGATCACTGGTCCAGTCCTGTGTTGATACACACAGCCACATGGTATTCCCCTTTGATTTTCCGCTCGACCCACAGTTAAACAGATGTTAGATAATCTTTAAATCTTAGAAAGAGATCTGATTAAATCCTCTTTCAGAAGTGTGAACGCTATCACTCTCGTTTTCTATGCATATGATGCCTGCATGTTAATCAAAGAGAAAGTCATGTGACACCACACCCTGACCGACTTCAAACACAGATCCAATCTTCTTCCCGCAGAAAACAAATCAATTAGGAAAGAAAATATGGGCTATGTTTCTTTACAAAATTAAACAGCTTCTTGCTATAGAGTGCACAGCTGAGGATCATCAAGTCAAATCATGTCTCCTTTATTTATGTAAGACATTTAAAACCAGAAAAGTGCTGGACAGAAAAATCTCACCATTCCAAATGAATGAAATAGTGAATATATGCTTTTATGATTAAAAAAAAAAAGTACTGATGGAATCAATGTACATCAAAAAACACTAGACCAGTGAGGAGTTGAAGAATGGAAAGTTATGTGTGTGTGTGCACATGTATACACATGTGTGAACTGCAAGGTAACACACCTAAGCCTAAAAGACAAATATGTTATAGGCTCCTTTGTTATCACTATCTGGGCCAGACGCCAGCTATATTAATTTCTTTCTCAAATGTTTTCTGCGGTATCAAAGTGAATTCCAGACAACAGCTCAACCTGCTCATTATTCATTAAAGGATTCTTTTTCTTGGAAAAGCGTCCCGTAAATCAGAAGTCTGACCTTTTCCAGAAGGTTCCTTCCTCTCTTCATTAGCTCTTTGCTTGCTTTGTTCTTCACTGCTGAGAGATATTGGACTCTTCCTGCCGATTTCCTCTAAAAGCAAAGTGAAAATAGAACGGGATTTAGTCACACTTACGCATACAAGACAGGTTATATATTTTTTGATTACAAATTTGCTCACTACAGTACTGTGCAAATGTCTTTGCATCCTTTAAGTAAAACAGAATCCCTGATTAATATGTTTATCGTTAGCAGTATTATTCAAGAAGTTATGTGAGGACATTCAGAATTTTTTCCGGGGGTGTCGCTTTGTACGGGGAAGATTTGTATTCGATTTTGGACATGATCTGGAACAAATTCTGGAGCAAGATTCTTTACCATTGTAAGGCAGAATGATTTTTTTGGTTCATAAGGGGACTGCTAGGCTTGGTGAAGTCTTGCACTCTAGTGCCAGTTCCTTCACTTGTATATAATGAAGTAAAAACATTTACAAAATTAAGTGATACAGAAAAACATGCTTTCATGAGGCAAAAACACAAAGGCTGCAGGGTTTTGCTGCAAAAATAAGATGCAACATCATGATGCTGTCAAACACTCTGAAAGAACTGCTTCTAGTTGTGCAAGATGCTCAGTACCACTTACAGCTCATTTCCTTATAAAACTACCTGAGAGAACTATTTATGATTTAAAAGCAAAGGCACGTCAAAGCAAATGCTAAATTATTTATTTATTTCTTTTAACTACTTTCTATAGTAGCCTGTTTAAAATCTAGCAATATTTAATTTCATTATTTTGAAGTAATGTACAATTAATGCACAATACTGTACATTTATTTTATAAACACCAGTGGATTAACTGGAAGCTCAATGGAACGGAGACATACATACATATACACACACACGCATATTATAAACAACAGCAACATCACTAATAATAATACCAATAATAATTCAGTATCTTCAGGAAGCACCATAATTATGAACTCACGCCCAGCTTTAATCCTAAAGTCCTCGTCAACTTGTTTTCATAACTGGATGAAAATAAAATAACACAGGGCTAAAATCCTTTCATAATGTTTTAGTACAATTACAGAGAGACGCCATCCTTAGACATGAAAACGGAACGGAGTAGATGGAACATTTATATAGAATTAATGGTGGGGAAAATCCTACAGTCCTGAGGTGAGAGAATACGGGGTGTGTAGGAACACGCAGCAGGACAGAGCTTGTTTAAGGTTGAGTCTCTATATCAGGCGATCATGCACTACTGAAAAACACAAAGATCAAAGAGAAAACTGGATATCATGCAAGAAGTACGGATGAAATTGACGTTGTGGCACTGCGGGTGGTGGACATTATTGGTAAGTTTACATTAGTTTTAAAAAAAAATCAGTTTGGTGAATTCCAGCTCAGTGTGTGGTAAGGGGAGACATTGTGAAGGTGGAGTCAAAGAGTAACACATCCATTGTTTTCGTAGTTTAATTTAAACCCAAATTCAAACGTGCACACCTTTAATCAAGTGGCAACCTGTGACTGTACAAGTTTGGGTTTTTTTAATAAAATAAAACACACAAACAAAACAAAAAAAAGATAAGAGAAGAATAACAGGGTAAGAATCGCATTTCATAATGATTTATTTCAACACGAATTCAGCTCATGACAAAAGTCAACAGTAAAGTCTGCAGATTCAGACAGTAAAGCCCTGATCAAAGAAAAGTCATAAATCAGACATCCATCTCGATCGACCCGAGGTTCCGACCTCAAACAAAGCACAGGCAGGGACATGCACTCCAGCCCCTTGTGAGAATGCTGTGAGGGGACACATCACCTCAGACTATCATGTTTAAAGTTCCCTAAAGACTTTTCTCTTTGTTTTTCCTCAGACAGCCTTCTTCATAATTTATCTACACTTAGGAAGTCATTTTGTGACTGTATGAGTAGATGGCACCCATCGGTACCTTCCATAAGCTCACCATTGAAACATACAGAACCAGATGTGAGGATTTTACACTAATCCAAGGACACTGACATTGTTTAATAGTTTGTTTATAGAAATGGATGCTAATGCAGTAAAGCAGTGCACTCTTAACCATGACATCTGGTGTATGGACAGATTATGGACTGATGCTATTCTGCAGTAATTACCGCGGCTCAGAACTGAGCCCGTAACCCGATCATGACACTGATGATTTGTGGTACAGTTTCAAATGAAGAGAGGTTACTGGGTCAGATTTACTTGTGAAAGACTTGGAGGAAAATATTCAACAGGGTTTTTTTGTTACTCTTTTTGTTCTTTTTCACTAAGCAAGATAGTTTCTTTTATTTCATAAAAAGACAAAAGATGTGTCCTGAAAATGTTGGAAAAACTTAAAGCAGAAGCTTTTTACAACTAGTCGTGTTTCCATTAATCTGCTTCAGGTAAATTAAAAAATTGTAAAATCACAAAACCTGGCTTGAAAATAAGTGCATTTTAAACAAACTCAAATATCATGAAAATGTGAATTAGTATATATTACAGAGAAAAGCAGCATTCTCATTGGTCTGTTCTATGGATATGCAAAAAATATTCCTGGTAGATTATTCTTAAATCTAAACAATGGACCCTCACAGTTTGTTACGGTCTCTTGGAGCAGGCCATCATTTTTACTCTTAAAAAGAAAAAAAAGAAATAATAAAAATCTAATTTAGGTTAAACTTTTTGGCGTGTTTCTGTGTAGTATGTACTTAAAATCTGAACAGGTTTAAAAAGATGCAGGTAGCCACAGTGCTCAGAGTGTAGAGAGCTCAACTGACCTGTCTTTGTAATGGTTAAAACATAAAAAAAATTATCTTGATTTAGTTTTCTTTTTATGTTTCTGTGTAGTATTAAACAAGTATGTGCCAATGGCAAGGTGGATGCTCCTCAACGGTCCCAGAGAAAGAGCATCAAGGGGAATATTTAAAGTTAATTGTTAAATATATCTCTACAAACTAACAGGTTGCATTTTTCCTCAGAGTGTATTCTGATTGATGTCATGCTATTTGGTTAGACCCTATAATTTCAGAAATTAGTCAAAATGGTGACACGTACACGCACACACACAGGGTACACTATTAGCATTTCAATGCCACCTTTTTTTCCACTGTTCTGTGTGGAAAAAAAACTGCAAGAACATCACACACACAATCAGCCAAAGATTTGTTCAAAATAGTTAATTTTTTTAATTCCTCTGATCCATCTGGTCCATTCCATGTTTGTACTTATTCTTCTACCTTATAATAATGGACCAGAATATCAGACACGAAAATTTTTAAAAATGAATCAGGTATGTGCAGGTAAACATCCGCTTATGACACATGAATAACAAAACATTCAAGATGGGTCACAATGGGATCAAAAACAGTCCACTTGTGGTACCTTTCTGTGGCACATTTATTAAAACAGAGAGATAACAGAGTAGTGTTCAGGTGCTTTCAAAACATAGTGACCTATAAACAAAAACTACAAAGTGGATTCTGGGAAGAGTGACACGGCCCCTTTAATGAAGTAATTTCTATTCAGGAAACCTTACAGGAATGTCACCCTATAATGTGTGTTCTTTAAATAAACCAAGGACACATCAGCCCTGTTCCCAATATGCTGCCTCATGCATACTCAGCCACTGACTGCTTGCCAAACAGATGTTCAGAGAGAGAGAGAGAGAGATGCCAATATCACACAGTGTATGCACATCCAGCAGATTTGTATATCAAGCTGCAAAGACACTGACCAGTCTTTCTCCCATATGCTAACCTCAACCATCACAACTAAATACTTAGCCACAACCCCAACCCTGACCTAAACCTAATTCTTACTTTTGTAATGCTGTGTATGAGGCTGTCTAGTCACAGACCAGTCAGGTGGTGTTAATATTATGGCTGACGACTCCAAATCAAGGGAATCCCGATTGAATCATGTGACCCACAGGACTCCCCAAAAAATGTCAACAGTATAACCGCACTATTGCTCAAGCGATATTTCTTGAAGAGGAGCTGTTATGCTTTGTCCATTTTTTGACCCATAAATGCTATGGTGTTGAGTAGTTGTGTAAGATGAGGCTTTTATTTATTTAACGAGTGTTAAATAAAAAGTTAAGTGCATGTTCAAGTTTCCCTGTGGGTGTATGAACGGGCTGTAAACACAAGGTAAGGTTTACAATGATAGTTTTTTGCTTTTGTTTTATGGTTTGTTTTGGGCACACATGTACATCATGACATGTCGCCTGCCTCCCAGCACACTCAGCAAGGAGCTTTTAGGTGACTGATTGAAAAGACCATAAATGGGAGGAGCAAGCAAAAAGGCCATGCAGTACACACAGTTAAAAATCAATGTTTCAGGTGGAGGGAGGGAAGTGGATTCCTGAAGAACTGTGTAGGTTTTTTGTAGTTAGGAATCATGTTTTGGTGCCCCACTGGTGATGAAAAAAGAAAAATAAAGCTCTAAAAAATGGGTATAAGAACTGACCTTTATATAATCAGACTGACAAGTAGCAACAAGAAGAATTAGAAGGAGGTTGAGGAGCAAAAAAGTATAGTAAAGACAGTAAAGACCTTACACCCAGTTTACACTCACCATTTAATACTTTCATGTTATCAGTTATACCAGTTGTTTTCAAACTTAACAAGTCTCAAACTTTTTATAGTCTGAGATTTGAGCAGTGAGGTCACTAGATATAATCATAGGACCTTTCTGTGTGGAGTTTGCATGCTCTCCCTGTGCTTGCATAGGTTTCCTCTGTGGACTCCATTTTCCTCCTACAGTCTAAAGACAAGCACATTAGGTGAAACAGCTACCTTAAGTTGCCCATAGGTTTAAATATGAGTAGGAATGGTTGTTTGTGTCTGCTAGTCCTTAAATAGATTGGTGACCTGTACAGGGTGTAACCCCTCCGCTCGCTTGAAGTCACTTGGGATTGGCTCCAGTTTTCCCCATGACCCTGGCGGATGAGCAGCAAAGATAATGGATGAAAGAATGAAAAAGCTTTCAGTTCAAGAACAAAGCGTAACAAGAAGAAACTCCTTATTCTTACAAATAGCCTAATAATTAATGTAATGAGCTAAAGACCTTGAAATGATACTAAGAAACATTAAAAACAAGTTTTTTTTCCCTCAGTGATTAGCATATTAAAAGCAAATATACACACATAAAAAGCCCCAAAATGTTTTTTGGACTATGTATAAACAAAACTCTGCAGTATCTTTAAGTCTTGTATTTCTGTTCAAGTCTGTTATTGCAAATTATTCACACTTTACGATATTGCACCGCAACATCTAACTTTAGGAGAAGGAGTTAGGGAGATCTCATTTTTTACATTTACATTTACAGCATTTGGCAGACGCTCTTATCCAGAGCGACTTACAATTATAGTTTTTTGTTATACTGCTGAGCAACTGATGGTTAAGGGCCTTGCTCAAGGGCCCAACAGTGGTGATAGTGGGGTTTGAACCGCTGACTTTCGGATCAGTAACCCATCGCCTTAACCACTAAGCCACCACTGTCCACTGCTCATTTCAAACATGGACTCACAAAATTCATAAAACGTCCCATTAAAGACATCGAGAGAGGCTAATTGCTGCTTTATAAGTATTCCCTTACATTAACATGTATCTGTATCGATTATATTATTAGAAAAACGCCACATTCTAACAATAACACACGCACACACAGATAAGGACGTGACTCGAATCTGGCAAGGTGTTACTATAAGATCCTGACATGGTATAACTGCAAATCTTTACAGGGTAGGATTTCCAGATCAGCTTTAAGAATAGCAATGTTATGTAAAAGATAATAAACAACGAACTGCAAAATAATCCCCAACAGGTTGGCCCTTTTGTGCTTGGCAGGAGTCTTGCATCATGCCAGAAATCATGAATACTTAAAAAAATAAAATGACTTAAATGCAGCCAGTTTGTGTATTTATTTAACATTTATGCAACTCAATGTTAAATATTATAACTGGATAAAAAAGTATTTTTAAAAATAAATTTTCATATAGTTTTTTTCTTAATTGGCTGCCCTGAAAGTTCAAATAGTCTGTTAACAACATATAAATGTTACTTTTTGTACATATGCCATGATTTCATGCCGGCAGATAATGGGGCAGAGTTTCAGATTTAAAAAACCAATAGTCTATATTTCCAGTTTCACATACATGTATACCACTCATAATAATAAATGGTCATGTTTAAAGATGTGCTATAATATTAGCATGTCTTAACCTTTGATAATTTGTTACTCCATTGAACTGTGGATTTTCCACTGTATCACTGGAAGACTTTATTTACGCAAATCTGTTCATGATTTTATTATAAGGTCTGACAGATAATGATCCACAGACGATTCATTTAAAATTTGGAAGAATTCTGTGTATAAAATCTTGATAATATTTTCACAAAATTGATTAATCGTTCAAAATCAACATCTTTCTCTACTGAGATTGAGGTACTCTACATTCCTGGTGTGAATCGGAACTAAATCCGGTAAGATTTCACTGCAATATTAATTTTTACAAGTTTGCCCCATGTTATTTGTACCATACCCTACCACACCAAAATCCATGAATAACTCCGAGTTATACTGCAGACAAACAAACAACCATAACCTCCTGCCAGAGAAAACAAACAAACTAACACAGGATCTGTACATGCGATGGCAAGACTGGATATTGTACAGATTCATAAATTAATCCAGAGATAAGCCTCAGTAGATCAGTAAAACAATACATTTAATTCAATACAATACAAAAAAAGAAAGAAAGAAAAAACAAATCAAGAGCTAAGAAAATGTAATTTCTAAGAAATGTAAGACGATAATATTTACTAGAGCTTTACTTAATGCCTCAGAGATGATGAGGTATCCAACACACCCCTAAGACCAAAGATGGAGGCAGCTGATCATTCCTGTTAAACAAACAAACTGAGAAAATATTTTTCAGGTAGACCACAAAGACTGCAGAAGGAAAAAAAATGCTCACTGAATACCGAAAATGTGAATATAAATGTTCTTGTATAATATAAATAAAAATCTTTTTACAAAAGATGGAGAAAAGGAAGTGTTGCATTTATTCCTTCCAGAGAAGGACCATTCATATAGATGTAATATACTGTATACAGATGTAATATACTGCATATTTTGAATACTAATAAAGCATACACATCACATTTGACCTTAATCAGTGAACACTGATTGTGGGTCAATCCCTATCAGTATCTCAAATAAACACCGATATATACAGGAGTACAGAAACTTTTTTTTTTTTTTTTTTTTTTTTTTTAAGATTTCTACACTCTGAGTTTTTAAACTTAGCTGCTGAGTAAAACAACTATTCTGAGGCCAGTCTTGTGTTGGGGCTCTTTTCCTCTGCACCCATCCTGTTGTAACTGCTCGTAGCAGCTCATTTTTTGTATATACTGATTTAATGTATATACAGTAAGTGGCTTTGGCAAAACACAAAGCTTAAAAAGGGGCTCTGTGGAAAGACTGTAATGCTAAGTGAAAAATTAATGTGACAAAAACTGAAAGTAAGTGAGTGTGTGTGTGTGTGTGTGTGTGAAATATCCATAGCAGTGGTGTACTTTTAAACCTGCCACTTAAAAAACTAACAACAAACACTGCCAAAAAGCAAAATCCCAGAAATCTGGATGTATTGATGAATTTAGTTCCCAAATGACAAACAGTGGTGAAGAAAATCTTCCTAAGACACCATGAGGTAGCAACTGCAGCTTGACAGCAATGACTTATGGTGTAGAAGACCATAGCAAAGACCACCAGGACTCAGTATGTAAAATGGATGTTCAGTGTAAGCAGACTGTGAATAAGTCCTGGATAAACAATTGTCTGTCTTTGTGATTACAGCAGGAGCACAAAAGCTAAATAAAAGGAAAATAAGTTTGGTAAAAGAGTACCATCACTGTGTCATCTAATCTGGAGCATCACACTGGAATTGTAATTCAAGTTGTCCATAAAAACACACACCTTTTTTAAATAATTAACTTAAAGTACTTGGAGAGTGCAAACCTCAACCAAGGCAAAAAAGAGAGTCTACTACACAACCTTCTGGACATGCTGTAACACCGCACTTCAAAAACACATCATATCTCACAATGTTATAGAATCTTTAAAAAAAAATTCTGGACTCTAGATCATCTCCGACAAATCTAATGGAGTCTTACTTAGGTCATATTCCATCCCTTCAAAATAAATAAATAAATAAATACATAAAAAAAAACCCCAGCAAAATCCATTAATAATTTTTTGCATAAAGATGCTAAGAAAAAAACAAAAACAGGCTTACGCCCACACAAACACAACGTCCATCGTGGAGGTAATAATCAAGGCTCATTGTTTCCTACTGCTCTACAGCTTCCTCTGGATGTTGAGTGCAGTGTGGCATATGTTGCAGTAACTGTTCTCCAAGTAGGATTAACAGGAGCATCATGGGAAGGTTTGCTACATGCCCTACACACAGAATCTGTACTGTATTTTACTGCAGGCAATGCAAGCACCTGGCTAGCTCACCACTATTATAAGTCTTCATGATTTGACAACCTTGCACTATATTTATTAAAGTATACCACAGCAATGCCCTAGCTTACATCTAGCTGGGTAGTTTAGCATGTATATTCCAGTTAACACACTATCTTTTATAATTAGCAGATTGCACCACAAAAGCAATAAATATCCAAACCAATAAAGACATAATAATAGATTTCCACTGTAGATAAACAAATGGGAATTTAGCATTACAGCATCAACAAATTGCTGAATCTGATTCAGCCAAGAAGCATTAACTTGAAAATTTAGTGTTTCTAAATATAAGGGTATGTACAGCCAGGTCCATAAGTATTTGGACAGTAACAATTTGGTTTAAAATCATGTAATCAAAATGGGAATAAGGTGTACATTTTCAGATTTAAATCAAAGGCTTTAACAAAAATCCACTGTGGTAGTGTAGCGCAAATTCATGGAAACTATTTCGCTGTCCAAATACATGTCTATGCAGTTTTGTTTCTTGGTGAAACATGAATTCATGTATGTTTCACCTCCTGATGCATCACACAGCTGTTACTATACTGCTCCAAGAAGAGGGTAGAAAAAAACTCATTATTGTTTATAAAAAGATATAAAACCCTCAAGCTGCTTATGACGCACAATGAATGGAGGACAGCTCAGGGTAGCCATAATCGCCGTTAAGAAGAGTCTGTATTATTTCTTTTAAGTAGAAAAACAAACATCAGAAATGAGAAGGTCAGATCTGTTTCTCAGCACTGTGAAGTACATCAAGGGTCAAATCTGTTTCAGTCAAAAGCTGAAACACTGAAACGCTTAAACTAATATTTACGTGCATGTAATGGAAGCAAAGCTTTTACATTAAAATAAATCTAAACGAGAGCAGTTGCAAACCTCCGCCAAGCTGAAAAAAAATTAAGTACACAGCACCCCCTGCTGGGCATGCTGTAATACCACACTTCCAAAAAAAAATCCTCCAATCACACAATATTAAAGAACCTTTAACAAAAATTCCAAAGAAACTGTAGATGAATTACTAGAACCAAGACTTGACATGAAAAAACATCTTGAACAGATGGAGTGGTGTGAAAAAGCAGACTTGTTACAGCATCAAACTTTTCCTATGACATCCCACCCTAAGAGTTTTATTCCTTTATGCCACTGCAACACCATATAAGTCATTTATAGCTTCAAAAGTTACTTCCTGTTATGTTGTACATTACAACAACTTCTCTTTATTCTTTCTCAAAGTGAAGAAGAAAGAAAAGAAGCAGCTTGGTAATGAAATCTGAAAAGCATCTAGTAAAATGTGATCACCCACTGCACGTCACTGCATGTCTGTGAAAGTCAATTGTATCAAGTATCCTGAAAGAAGACTAAATGATGGAGAGAATGAAGAACGAACGAAACCCTCAATCCTGAACAGGTCTGTGCTGGTTTTATATTCACACAGCGCTCGGGGGTGACACCAAAGTGAATATGGAAACTTTTTACAATTATTTTAGCTGATTTCAGAACAAAACTATAAAATCCCATCACTACCTCTAGCTCTTTCCCTTTCAATGTGTGTCTGTCATTCTCTCTCTCTCAATCACTGTCTTGCTATCTCTCTCGCCATTTCTCTCTCTTGCTCGGTTTCCTGCACTCTCTCATGCTCTCTGTCTCGCTCAGTCTCACGCTCGCTGTCACTCTCTCGTTCTGACTCTGTCTCTGTTACAGAATAATTCTGGACTTCTCTGTTTCAAGGCCTTTCCGATATGGACACAAAGTGCAAAACCCAAAGCTCTGAAAAAGTGCCAATCTGCAATAGTCCCAGATTGTGCAGAGAATCTGCTGAACGTGCACGGAGATGTTATTTGATTAAGCAAGTCCACTGGGAGATCTCGACTTACTGAAAACATGAAGCTTCAGCAAAAACGATGCTCAGGGACAGCAAAGTGAAAGTGGAAAAGAACTGATCTGGTGATTCTACCTGCAGCCAATGAACAATAGTCAAACCTGCTGTTATGTTAAAAGGTACTGTATACGAGTGTTATTTTAGATAGGTATAGGACTTGCTTGGGATGGGGGATAACACCATGTGAAACTGCTAAGCCTCAGTTATACTCCCTTGGATTGATTCCACTCACATGCAATAGACAGGTAGCTCTCTTTGTGAATATTGCACATTTGATTGTTTTTATATTGATTTAAAATGATTAGGAGATTTACGAGTAGACTTACAGCTTCTGTGCATAAAAATTAAGAACTGAGCAAGTCTGCCTCACAGCAACAAGGTCCTGGGTTCTGGTCCCTGACATTTAACAATTTAAGTCATTATTCATTCATTCATTCATTTTCTGAACCGCTCATTCCTAATTAGGGTTGCGGGGAGGCTGGTGCCCATCTCAGCCGACTCTGGGTGAAGGCAGGGTACACCTTATCGCAGGGCTAAAAAGTAGACTATAAAACAATAAAAAATATGGAAGAAGTTTAAAAGTAAATGGGAGATGCTTCAGTAAGTGGTATGTAAGTATGGTCAGTAAGTATGGGTAAGTGGTATGGAGACTGCATGTCCCAGAATGCAATATCACATCTGTTCAGTCATTCTCTTCTAACGTCTTCCTTTTATCTCACAATCTGCAAAAATCCTTTCGAACACTGTATGAACTCCATTGGAGAACTATACAGAGCATCTCCAATGTTTTTTTCATTCTATAACTGCCTTTACGTTTCCTTTATTTTACCCAAAAAGGCTTATTTCGTGCCTACGAGACTCAGTCACATGATGTCTATTTGTAGCTACTAAGCTCTGGTGACTTTAATACTGTACCTACATTCCACTAAAAACGTACCTGTTTTTTACTGTTGGCTTCTCTGTGCCTGTGACTACAGCACAGCAGTCATGATGAAGTCTGTTCTCTCACCTGCACGATGGCATTATATACTAATATTGTTGCGCCCTGTGCAGGGGTCAACTGAGAAGAGTAACCAGAGTTCTTCCTTAAGACATGCCGATTTCATTTTATTGCCAAGAGATGAACGCTTCCTGAGTTGGCTGAGGTTGGAGTGACAGTTTGGGAGTAGATGCCCTGCAGATAAGGAGAATAACAATGGATAGGACAATTAAACAATGGATAAAGAATTAAAAACGGAATAAAAAAATTACAATGATGATGATAAAGATGATGAAGATGAATCCTGTATTTCATGTTTATTTATTATGAAGAAGAAGTGAATGTACCCCCTTAAGCCTGGGTTTAGGTAAATTGAGTGAACATTAAGTACATTGGTTGGCTGACCTCAGTCCACTCCGGTGGAGTATAAGTCTGAAGGAGTTCTATATTTAATAAGAATGTTAAACACCGTAAATCCAGGATTAAGAGTAAACAGTGTTTACTAGAGTGCAGGTTGCCAGTCATTCACCCAAATTGCGTTTAGAATTTGTTCAAAAACATTCAAAACTATTCTTGGCTAATTACCCTTTTTTTCACCCCAAACCTTTCAAATGTATAGTTCCCCATAGGGTCTAAGTGGAACATATACATTTTTGGAGAACTTACCTCACAATAATGAATTGGGTTAACATAAACATTTTTTTAAGGAATGTAAATCTCAATGTATCAGAAATAATCCACGATGACCTTTAGGGGATTGTATGTGATGATTACATGTACTGCTTAAATTATGTTCACCTGCCAACCCTGCCGATGTAGTTGTTCAGGGGGCGTGTCTGAAGTCAAACAGCTTCTGTACCTTGTATCTCCTTTATAGGGTATGGAGCCCCCTATTGGTCTTAGTGGGTATTTTTTTTAGATACTTTACATTAGAGTTGTCTCAAACAACTTCAAACTACTTTGAGAAAAAAATCCTCAGTAAATCCTTCTGGGAAGCTGTTATACACACCCACTTACTCACACATCTTCCTCACTGTTTATTGCTGTTAGGGTCGCGGGGAAGCTGCAGCCTTTCACAGCTGTCACTAAGCTAAGGTGGGGTACACCCTGAATAGCTCACCAGACCATAGCAGGGCCAACACACACACACACACACACACACACACACACACACACACACACACACACACACACACAC
>JBCNYG010000022.1:26580886-26594415 GCA_039654305.1 Porochilus rendahli | reverse complement strand
TCACTGTTATATTTCATACTGCTTCTGATTGTTGTTTTATGCATATTTTTATTCATGAGTGTATTAATTGATGTGTTCTTTTTCTTGTGTTGTAAGGTGACCCTGAGTGTCAAGAATGGCGGCCACAAATAAAATGTATAATTTATTATTAAGGGAAAGCACGATTTTTTAAAGCATGATAAATGATGACATTGCCTGCTCAAAGTGACTGTGACAACCTGTGACCTCCAGTAGTTTTGATTCAAGCATTATCCAACAGGGAAAATGGTTTTAAATCCTTAGATAGAGGACCAATCATATTTACCGTTCCCATTTAGTATATACACTAATTATAACTTATGTCGTACTATCTTACTTATGTCTCACTATTTCATAATAAGAGCATTTTCAGAAATAATTATTATTCAACAGAAAGTTATTCTGAAAATTTAAGACATAATAAGAGATTAATTCGCACTTATGAGATCTCATCATGTGCAAGTCATAATTATGAAAATAAAATCTTATCACACACATACATATACACACAATATACACACACAATAGAAAAAGGCAGAAGCTTCCATTCAAGTAAACATATATAAAATATATATTTAAACGTTTAAACCTATCCCTACATAATGTATGTAGGGTACAAATCCTTACCTGTACTCGTGGGATCTGTGCTGCAGTTTCCTCTCTCTCCTTTTACTGAAGGCGAAACCAAACTCATCAAATCCCAAACTGCTGCTCCTGCGCCTAACTGAAGCTTTAAAACTGCTGCTGCTACTGCTGCTCCTTCTCCTCAACATCATCTCATTCACAAACACACCAGCAACTCGACGTTATTACTTATTTCACTTCTTACTCGTTTCCATGTTAACCGTTTCAGTTGTTTGAACTCACCGCCAGACAGAATCAAAAATGGCGCCTTTTCAAAATACGAGTCCTGAATTTACAAAAATTAGGATAAAAAAAAAATAGAGACAGCATATACAGTGTCACTTTTATTCCTCCCAATATTATATTACTTGTTAATAAATGAAACTGTGTTTATTAATCGATCAACTCTAATCTGTACATTAATTTATTAGGCCGGAGCCTATCTCCACTGTCTCTGGGTGAAGGTGTACATAGACGCATGGTATAAATCCCAGTATATACACAGAACACACCACTTCCACATTAACTGTTTCTTCAAATTCACTTTCATTTTCATTATCATTTTCACAAGGATTTTAAATATAGAATATTTTGATGTAAACTATGCATGCAAGCTTTAAAATTTAAATTTAATTCCCACTTAAGAGAGCACATGCAGTGATGCTTTATGAGACCTCTCACACGTATTCCACGTCAGAATTCTTTTTGTTTACTTATTGGTGTTCTTTCTGCAGCCATGATTGACAATTCCATGCCCCTCCAAGGACATGATTGCCGCTTAGTCAAGGTCAAACTTATAGCTTGAATCAAAATGGCAAACAAAAACTGAGTTTCCAACAGGCATGTATTCCTAGAACTTAAAATAAAATGTCCACCTAAAAACAAGAAGAAAGCTGTGCAATATGGCCATAAGATAAAATCTACCTGGGCGAAGGAGAGGTACACCCTGAACAGCATACCAGTTAGACTAATATGCATATCTTTGGACTGTGGGAGGAAATCAGAGTACCTGGAGGAAACACACACACGAACTTGGAAAACATGTAAACTCCATACAGAAACATTTGTTATGAGGCAGACATGCTAACCACTACGCCACCCAGCCACCCTCTGACAAGACAGTCAAAATAATTTTTTACAGACATTTATCAAGCACATTCTGTAAAACCTGAAGACTTCACCAAGGAAAATTATCAGGGTGTTCAGACTGTAAATAAGGACCAAGAGATGGCGAATTTTTTGAATGGTAAATAAAAGACAAGGAATATAACATGAGCTCATCTTTATCTTCCTGATCCCAACCTAGAACTGTGTGCCAGAAAAAACAAAGGCAAGAGTTTTCGTAATAGAATTATTAGAGACAGTGAGATCAATGAAGTTAAAATAAGCCGAGTACAGCCTGATCAGCATATTGCAAATAACATTTATTTAATTCAACTAATTAAATTAAATTAAATTAAAATGTCAAACACTGAACATCATTTAAAAAAAACATTCTTTGATTACTCAAATGTTCAATAACAACCGTTACTTGATCTAAAAACTTCCAACAAATATTCCAGTAACTTGACTTCCTTATTTTGAGTTGGAGCATAAAACCATCAGTTTAAAACAGAACATTAATGCAAACACATTTTTAAAACAGGAAGGTTTCAAATTTAAACTTCTGAAACTGAGTACTGCATTTAAAATACAATGGAACAATTATTAATTTTCTAATACTCCTAATACTCCTAATTAGGGTTGCGGGGAGGCTGGCGCCCAACCCAGCCGTCTCTGGGCGAGGTACACCTTGGACAGCTCGCCAGGCCATTGCAGGGTCAACACTCACACCACAATGAAACAGACAACAAAGTTTTTTCCTCGTTTTTCTTGCTGCTTTAAATCTTGGTTGTCTCTTTCTTGTGGTCGTTCTCATCGTCGAGAGGGTACAAAGAGAGGTCCAGTGACAGGAGGTGGCTGGACAAGCAGTCATTAAGCTGTAGAGCCAGAGGTAAACGAGTAACATCAGGTCTAAACTGCAATAGTACGCACTATCTTAAAAGTACACGCTGAGAAAGCCACAGGTCTATTTCGTCTGTATGTATTCAACAACACTGAGCAATGATTACATCAACAAGCAACATTTCTGGTGATTTTTTTTTACAAAACTGCTGTAAAATGACAAACCCAAAAAAACAGGCTAAAACATTTCCTCAGGCTTATCCTACAGCAGGTGAGGTCTGATGGTTTTCCTTAGTTCCAAAGTTGGATAAAATGCTCTTCTTCCATTACATATTTCTTAAGGATCACAGCAGTATAAAACTGGTGTCATTTGAAAACTTATGAAGAACTTTTTGTTATTGTGCATGTTTAACCAGATAAAATGTCAAACCAGTCATTATAGTAATGATGCTGACTGTCCTTTAAAGAATTACCAGTGTGCGCTCGATTCCTCTGGCATACAGACAGTGGAATTATATTGAATTAATTAATAATGGAATTATAATCTCCATTATGTGATTCTCACATTTTCCAATTACACATGATCACATATTTGCATGTGTCACGATGTATCGTTACACCCCAACCTATCATGGTTTCATCTTACTCAGTCACATATGGCTTCTCATAAAATATGTATTGAGACACTATGAAAATGTGCGGTACCTCAAAATAAACTCCCAGCAAAGCATCTGACCGTGAATAAAACTCCTCCTTCAGGGAGATGACAATGACCTGAAAGTTATTTCTTGACTGTTCTCTAATAAACCTTGTGACCTGCACAGAATCATAAAATAATATATCAGGTAATACCAATAAAATGACTACCAATTTTCCCTTATACTAATAAGAGTACAAGAACATTTAGAAACACAGGTGTCTTTGGAAGAAGAAATCATTCATTAATTTGCAGAAGTGTTTAATTCTATTAAAGTCACAATGAAGTTGTAGCCTATCTCAGCCGTCACCCCAAACAGATCACCAATCCAACGTAGGGCCAACACACACACAACCATTCACACTCACATCCACACTTAAGGGCAATTTGAAACAACTAATTAGCCTGATGTGAATATCTTTTGACTGTGGGAGGAAGCCAGAGTACCCGGAGGGATCCCATGCAAACACAGGTAGAATATGTAAAAACCACAGAAAAAACCCCCTTGCCAAGCCTGGCACTTGAAGCCAGAACCTTTTTGTTGTGAAGATGTGCTAACCACTATGCCATCATGTCACCCCAAGAAGAAATCAGTAGGCAAAAAAAGCAGACTGTGTTGTCTTGCCTTGCTGATGTTTGTGTTGTCCAACGCAGCATCCACCTCATCCAGAACAAAAAATGGAGCAGGACGAAAGCTGGGACAAAATGAGACAAGGCTAAATCTGATTTAAAAAATAATTCATTTTTCAGCAAATTTTGCTGACAAAGTGATAATGTTTTCAGCTGTATTATTTTCTTTACTCTTATCCACCTTGAACCTAACTACAGGCAATCTATAAAATCTTAAAGTAAGTAAGTAAATAAATAAACCTTGACTCCACCCATGTAGAAACTGAGTACCTATGAATAGCAAAGACAAGAGCGAGAGCTGCGATTGACTTCTCTCCTCCTGACAAGTTGTCCATAGCCATAAATCTCTTTCCAGGCGCCACACAGTTATAAGTGACACCACCCAGGTAGGGCTCGTCAGGATTTTCTGCAATCAGAGTTGCCTGCAGGACACACACAGAGAGACACTGAAAAGGATTTTCCCCAACATTTTTTATCATAAACTGCAATAATGTTCAAGATCATCGTGTTTTATAAAATGTGTTACCATTTCAGAGAAATTAATTTGAGCTCCAAGTGCACCGGAACTACTCGTGTTTCCATCCATTAATATTCGAGTTCTTGAAATCAATGGTCGCTTATTTATATATACATATACACATTCACATACATAAAAACACACACACACACACACACACATATATAAAGAATGAATACAATTAACTTACTTGAGCACCTTCATTCCTACAGAGATCTTTGTAAATATTAGTGATGGCGAGAGAAACGTGCTCAAAGCACTGGCTGAAACGATGGAAGCGTCTGGCCCTCACATGTTCGAATTCCTGACGGCATTTCTTAGCGACACTTGTGCTGGCCTTAAATGCTAACACAGAAACATGTGTAAGTGTAATCAAAGCATATATCAGCTGCATTCATTATCATGTTAATGATAATGATGATGTATATAAATATGATGGTCCAAATTAAAAATTCCATTGTTTTGGGGTTATTGTTGCTTGTGTGTTTCTGTTTACCATCAACCACTTCACGGAAGCTTTCCTTCACCTCACTCATCTTCTCCAGGGCCTTCATATTGGGAGGTTTAGACACATTGATCAATTTTTCCAGAGACGATACTTTCTCTCTTAGCACCTCCAGCTGGGCCGTCACCTCTTGCTCCTCAGTCAGACTCTGCATGCGTGGAGACAGACACAGACACATACACATACACATAGACACACACACACACACACACACACACACACAAATGTATATCTTGGGTACATTAGCTTATAACAAATATATATCTGATAGAAAATGCACGTGTGAAAACAACAAGCAAGCTGTTTATTTAGATCTCATGCTGCATGCATCACTGTATTGCTATCCAGCAATCCATCAGTTAGAACCAAATGCTGGAACAAAATATCTATTAATATACACCATTCTTTACATCCTTTGCCTTGCATATATAAATAACCGCACCTTCAGGTTATCTCCCAGTGCTCTGTAGTCAATCACCATCTGTCCTTCTTGCTCATAGATATCTTGTGGGGTAGTACTTACAGATTCAGAGTCCGGCTGTATCGAAAAGAAGAGAACTTTTCTTTTCACCGTGCAACACATCCCTTTTCCCTGAGCTCACTTTTTCAAAAAGCCTAGTACTGCACCACTCAGACATTAATCATACTGATAATGCTAGGAATACATAATATTCACTATTTTCCAAAGTCTGAACCAGGAATTCTAGAAATGAATAATCACAAAGCATCTTTCATGAAGCTCAAGGACAAACGCTGACCTGGAAGAGGAAATCTCAACAAGAACGATCTGCATGAAGGTTACCAATGACACACCCCCTGAATAAAAATGTGTTAATAACTGGAGGGACAAAACTTAAACCATATCCCTTAACATAACTAGAGATCTAAAAGGCCAGTCGTACAATGCAAGATGGCAGCTCAATAAAGAAGGTGTGTCATGTATTAGAAGTTTCACGTAAACACTGCATGACTTTAACACAGTTTTGAATTTAGGATACTAATGTTCTGGTACCTGGTGGGTACAAAGTATTTCTCCCCGGAGAGCAGGTTCACTCTCAATGTACCTGAATGTCACTGATGTCGTCCAGCATTCCTGAGAGCACGGTGAGGGGCAAACCTTCAATTTTGCAGTCCAGGAGCAGGTTGTGTCTACAAAGCCTTTGATGCTCCAACGCAGTTTCAACAGAGATCATCTCCTTCTGCTGCTTCACCAGTTCCCTGGTGAATTATCAGATATATAAAGACCACTAAAGGGTACCTGTGGTGAATTTTTATTACTAGCTCTTTAAAATGATCACTTATGACACTAGTGCAGAAATCGCAGAAAACATAACATCAGAACAGGCCACACTCTGAAAACGTTTCCTCTGGGATCCAATTCAGTAACCTGCAAACACCACTTAAAGCCGACCTGCTATCGGCATGACCTCCAGGCCACATAGCTCAAGCTTTTATGTCTAAAACTGGATGCTATTCCTACAGAATTCGTTCATAAAAAGTCAAAGGATGACAGCCGATGACAACCACGTGGGGAGTTTTATCACCAAAAAAGTCGCTAGCTGAATAGTTCTGCTTGTTTACTTGGGCTGGACAACCGACCCAACGAGTCAGTGTTAGTAATTACTGTTCCACCTTGGTTCAGACCTGCTAGTATTCCACGGGCTAAAATTTCCCAGTATAGTGCTTTTTATGGTAATTTATGTTCAAATAAGCTCTGTATCACTTAAATATATTACATTACACATACATTACGATGTAAGGACGACCAATACTGGCACCATGTGTAACATTTTGAAGAGATTTACAAACAGGGAAAAAAAATTTTCTGTTTTGGGCTGTGTTACTTAAGTGTGTTTACCTTTTTTGTTCTAGTCCAAAATTAGCTTAATTATATTGTATATATACCTTGTTGTGTCATGGTCCACAGCAAAATCTTATGGCGCATTAATAAATCCATGCCTTGTTCTCACTGGTTCCACATTGATTCAGATTAAAATGAAGTAAAATCAACCAGTGATCATTTATTCCCAACCAGTGATACCTGGAATTTTCTTGAAGGCCACTGACTCTCCTCTCCAGCTCAGCTTTTGCTTTATTCACGTAAGACGTCTGATCCTTATGCTTATTCTTTAAGTCTAGGAGCTTCGACTGAGAATTATCTACTGCAGCAAGCAGCTTCTCTTCCTCCTGAACACATTTAAAACATGCTTAGTGAGAAAGGTGTACTAAAAACCTCATCACTGTATATGGTTAAAATAGTTCATATATTGTACATGCTATATAATGCTATATACATAAAAAATGCCAGCCAGAAAGATCCATAAATTAAATATTAAAAAGCTTTATGTAAGATGAATTACCTCTTTTAATGTAAGGATGGTCTCTTCCTCCTTTCTGATGGATTCTTCAATTTTTCTAATCAGCCTTCGCTGCTTGTGTAGCTGCTCCTGTTCGTATTCAAACTGTGTTTTCAGACGGGTGTGCTGTGACTCGAACTGCAGCCTGGGCAAAGCAGGTAATATACTTAACAGTTCTTAATGTTTTAAATATGATATCTGGGTATATTTTGTGCACACCTGCATTTTCATGACAATCATATATATTTAACTTCCATTCCAGGGCTGTCCAAATACATTTTAATGCTCAGAAGACTTGTCAATTAAAAAACAATAATTTTAATAGTTTAGAAACCAATCAATAATTAGGTCTAAAGTTTCGATGTTGCGTTTATATACAGAGCCCTACCGCTTATTATCAATCTCTCCTTGCTGTCTGACGAAATCCTGCTCGTACTCACGAATATTAGCTACTCCGATCTCAGCACAGAAATCCGAGAACACCATGTCCTCCATCTACAGCAGAAGATTAAAGCCCAACTGTGTCATTAGGCTCAGGATAGCTTAAAAATTAAGTGACACGTAACAGGAAATACATTACATACGACTCACATGATTAACTTCATCTCGGATGGCTGTCACTTCACTGCCCTTTATTTGCACAATATTAGCCTGCATGTCGATCTGAGACGTAAGGTTTGAGAGCTCACTTTCCAGTCTGGAGATTTCCTGCATGGCATGCAAGCATTACGACGCTTTACTTTAACACTGCTGAGCGACAGAACTTTAAACTGTGTAGTGCGAAAAAAACAGGAAATTAAGGGAATCTTACAGCCTGACAGTCCGGGATACTTTTTTTGCGGATGGTCTCCGCCTCAGAATTGGAGTACTTGAGGCGGGTCTGGATTCCTTGGGCCAGGGCTCTGAGCTGCTGTAGCTCTGCCTCCTTGCGTTTCAGTCTCATGAGCTCCTGCCATTAAAAATGTATGCCGAATAGTTGTAATTTAAAACATGCAGTTAACCTCAAAAAATAATCAACCTTGTTGAAACACCTTATCAGGATCAGAATACTTTATTGATCCCAGAGATTAAAAAAAATATATGTAAATTACACCAACTGTCTTATTTTCCTATAAGAGTACATCACACTGTGAAGTATTTTATTTTTGTTTTCTTTTAATCCAGGAATAAATAACAAGAGTGCAAACAAATCAAAGAAAGACTGATTTTCCCATGCTGAACTCTTTTTAAACATGATATGCAGTTTAATTCCATTTCAAATACTGCAGATGGAAGTGTTCGAGATACTGATCAAACATGATTTCCTGAAATTTCCTGCAGGCTCTGCATCATGGCATACGGATGTCTGCTGTGAGTCATAAGTCACGGAACTGATATTGCTGAAAGGTCACACATTCATTGGCTCATGTCTATTTCGGTGCATTTTTAAACTTTTGAAAGCCCTAGATTTTATTCTCAAATTCAAAAACTGTTTGAGGCCTCTAGGAGTGCTGTTATGTTGCCCTGCTACTATAGGGTGGTTTCTGTGCATTTGATATCCTGCAACACTGACATACCCTCAGTTCCGCACTGAGCTGCTCCCTCTGCTCTTTCAGGCCATTCATGTCTTTCTCGTCCCAGCGCCGTGCTTTATTGCGCAGGTGAACAGAGCCACCAGAGATCACCCCTGACTTGGAGAACAACGTACCATCCAAAGACACGGTCTAAAAAAAGTTGTCCAGAGCAACAGCATAATCTTAAAATACAATCAGTTATATACCAATTAAGGCAAATGTTATATGCCAAAATTTGACAAAAGCCATTTTATAATTATCTTCAACTATGACCCTGACGCCACACACAGATACGTCTTAATCTTACCTTCAGGCGCTCTGGGCCGTCAAACGCAACGTGTCGGGCATCTTTTAGATTCTCGCACACAAGGGAATTCCCACACACAAACTGCACCACTCTCTTCAACTGAGGTGCATTCTGGGAACACTGCACCACATCGACCACCATTTTGGCTCCACGCACCTCCCTGAGACGCTCGTTTAGTGGCTTTACCTGACAAAATGGAAAAAAGTGATTTAAAATTAGTGTGTTTGTTCTATGTCTAAACAAATTCAGTTCAGTGACTATAAAAAAAGATAAACCAGAGATTAAAGCTCTCACATCCAGGTTGTCAATAGGGAGGAAGGTCTCTCGCTCAGCTCTCTCCTCTTTTATGATCTGAATGCAGTCTCGGGCCACTTTTGCAGAGGACACCACAATGGCGTTCATGTAATGGCCAAATACCTTTGTGACAGCGAGCTGGAATTTCTTGTGGATGGGCTGGCACAAGTCCACCAAACGTCCGTACTAAACATGAAGAATAATTTAAGATAAATCCAGTAACTACCTTCATTCCCATCTCTGCTGTAAATACTGTACCTTTAATGCAAAAAATACTGTTAGAAGTCACTCATGCATTTATTGGTAATAGTCACTCATGCATTTCCGTAAACAAATCCTACAAGTCAAGTGTGCCCAATTGTACAGAATTCAGCATCGCTGGTGTTTGAATCCATTCCTTTATTTTCTAAGGCGCTTAATTCTAATTAAGGCTGGCACCCATCTCAGCCAACTCTGGGCAAAATCGGTGTACACCCTAAACAGCTCCCCAGGCCATTGCAGGGCCAACAGACATACAACCACTTATACTCTGTCTCACACTTAGGGGTGATGTGGAAATGCCAATCAGCCTACTGTGCATGTTTTTGGTCTGTGGGAGAAAACCGGAACATGCAAACTCCACACAGAAACACCCGAGCCCGGGAATTGCACCAAAGATCTTCTTGCTGTAAGACGAACGTAACACCACGGTGCAACCTAGTCTTTGAATCTTTAAAAAAAATAAAGCATATTAAATTTTATCTTTAATTCAAGCAGGCGACTCCTGAAGTTGGCAATATAACAATACCACAACATCCGGGTATAGCCTGCGCAGGCTTTCGAGGATCTCGTCTCGTTTCTGCTGTCTCCGATTTTCTTGACTGTCCATCCGAGCACTCTGAAGTTCCTGCACAACCACTCCCAGTTCCTTGTTCACCTCCAGCATACGCAACCGTCCACGCTCCAACATCTCCCCCAAGCTCCGCTCCTGCTCCCGGTGCTCCTCAAGTGCTTTGCTACAAAAGACACGGAAACAGTAAGCAATGAGCGACCATCGAGTAGCTTTGCCACTGATCTGCACCCAAAATTGCAGACAGTTAATCAAAAACTATCTTTGAGCTCTGATTGGTAATCACTGAAATGTCTTCAAACACTGTACACGCCAACTCTGCATCACTTGAGAAAATTTCACCTCTTGTTTCTCATTTTGCTGGCAATCACTGAATTTGCATGTCTCTTGTTTCTTTCTGTGTAAATGCAGCTTAAGATACAGTGCAAGGTTTAGAGATATAGAGAAACCTCTATAAGCTAAAATCATTTTTTTAAATTGTGACTTTCACAAAGTGACTTTCTTAAGATTAGCCCAAAATACTTTTTTTTAATTAGCACATAAATTGAAAACCCCAATATTTCCCTTCTTTCCTGATATGTTGCATCTTAAGTAATTATTTTCTCAGTTTGTAATTCTCCTTCTAATCAAGGTGCAAAAAAAATCACAAAATTTGCAAACTGATCTTTTTTAATAGAAAAAAGAATCACCACATAAAATTGTCAAAAATTCTTTTAAATCAACAATTTTTTTGGTCAAACCAAAATGTGAGCATGTTGCCCCATTAATAGTATTAGTATTGAATTTAATACTTCTCTGAAATTAATACTTTCTGAAGTATTCGAGCATCCTATGCAGGGAAGGTTTACATGAGAAAATTCAACATCTAGAATAATGTTTATACAGATCAGTGCACATGGATGCATCACATACTTAGAGGTGATGGCATACTCTTCAAGTTTCCCTGCTTTTCTGTTTAATTCTTCCTGGTGATCTTCAACATGTTTAATGTTCACCTGAACATACAGTCAATCAATCAATAAAACATAAGAAGCTCTACTTAGAAATCTAATCAGGTGATGCATTTATCATGCATTTCAATATAATTAGACAACAGCTAACCCAGACCCTATCAGTGCACAAACACACACACACCTCAACTTCACTTTTTCGCCTTTTGTCAAACTCCATCTTTTCTCGATCAGCATTCACCTCCCAGTGTAGTTTCTCAGCCTTTTGAAACAAGACAGCGCCTTTTTTCCGGGCCAGTTCCTTCAGCTCCTTATAACGATCCAGCTGTGACAAAACCCAATTTTAAATGTTACACCTCTTCCATTCAAGACTGTTTACCCCTGAACAACCCTCACAAAACAATGTGACATGCTGACACAACAAGTCACATTTTAAAATATCTAAAATATGCTTTAATGAAAACGAAAATCTTACTTCCCCACTCTCTATTAATCAGACCTGCATTTCCTCCAGCTGCACATCCTCGCCCCTCTGAGCTGCCTGCTCCTCTATCTCTCTCTCATAATCTCTCCGGGCCTTCTCCAGCTCGGCCAGTTCCGTTTCCAGCTCCTGCAGCTCCTCCCCCTTCTTGGCCAGTTGCTTCTGGCTTTTCAGCAGACTGGTGCGTGTCTCCTCAACCTTGCGCTGGTGGTGACTGGTGTTCACTTTGGATCTGATGTACTGAGGCCTCTGATGGCTCAGAGTTTCCTCCTGGGACCTGGAAGACAAATCAAAGTAGAAACACTGTCTAAGGTGAAAAAACACTACCTAATCACATGACCTGGCACTTTATTGCAGTTTTTCCTAATGAGCACTCTCCTCGTAAGTATACTAACCTTTCAGCAGTGAGATCACAGAGCCA
This sequence comes from Porochilus rendahli, assembly GCA_039654305.1. Lineage (NCBI taxonomy): Eukaryota > Metazoa > Chordata > Actinopteri > Siluriformes > Plotosidae > Porochilus > Porochilus rendahli. Next base: position 26,582,288 of record JBCNYG010000022.1, on the reverse strand, counting down.
TCTTTTTTTTGCATTCACAGGTTTCCAGTACTGACCCCATCTGTTTTGTTTTGGTAATCACCTAACCTTTAGCCTCTTTATTAATGTCTATCCAAAACTCCAGATTCATTAAACAAAACTCTTGTATCCACACTAGGTTTGTGCCAAATTACATTCCTTTGTGATTTGATGAAATGTGCTCACTTGATCTCTTTCTCTAGTTTCTGCAGTTCTCGACTCAGACGTCCATGCTCTTTCTTCTGAGCCTTCACAGTGTGCTCCCACTCCTCCACTACGGTCTTTTTGACAGTGACAGCCTCCTGTTTTTCTCTCACTGTCTCCAGGAGTGCATTAACACCCCTCTCATTGTGATAAAGCAGGAAAAGGCTGAGCTGCAACTTGCTTTCACTAAGCTGCTCCACTAATACCTGATACTTCTCAGCCTAAACAGATCACAGCATTACTTAAACTGCATTCCAGCAAAAGGATTACTAGAGACACTTTAGTTTTCATTATACCTCAGTTATGTCCTTGAACACTTGCTTCTTCTCAGCAGCGGCTGCTCGTTTACGGTTAAAATGGTATTGCGTGTCTTCTTTTGCTTTCTGCAGCGCATTCAGCTTGGTGTCGTACTCGTCCGCCAGCTCAAAGGAGTTACTGATGCGCTCAAACATGCTTGTGCGTTCCTTTGCATTCATCATAGCTATGGACTCCACAGCACCCTGAAATATACACAATATAGCAGCCATGTTCAACTCAAACGAATCATTACAGTTACTGAGGCAGGCCGCTAGAGTAAAATAGATTGTAAAATAAAATACATTGGCAGATATGAGTTTCTTGAAATTATTTTGATCAATGCTGTGTCTGTAGCTAGACTGAACAATTATAGGTAACAAGAATGAACTTGGTTTCTCTAAAGACACCACAATCTTCAGTGCTGACAAAACTAGCCTACTATTTTGTAGGACTAACAAATGATCTGAACTAATACATCACTTTGAAGGCAACAAGTGAAATTAACTAAGATAAACATGGCCTCTACAAGTTAGTCACAAGATCGCTGCTTTGAATCCAGGTTTATGTCGCAGCCATCTGCGACCAAAGGTCTATGGGAGCTAAATAGCTGGGCTATCATGGGAGGAAAGACTGGCATACGCTCTCTTCCCTGTCACAGTGATCACCGGGCAATCATGGGCATCTGTGATCTCATCCATACAAATGGGCAGATATCGCTTTCCCTCAGAGTGTGTTTGGCTGCTCGGGCATGCGCAGCACTCCGAAAAGAGACAGGTGGCACCATCATGTGTCACAAAGGGGGCATGTGCCTGCTTACATCTCTCTCTGATTGGTGGTGGTCGTATATGATAGGCAGGCAATGTTAGTATTGAAATATAATATAACACACACACACACACACACA
>JBCNYG010000022.1:26550513-26566664 GCA_039654305.1 Porochilus rendahli | reverse complement strand
CTGTATATGTGTATATATGTGTAGATATGTGTATGTGTGTATGTGGGTATATATAGGTGTATGTGTGTGTGTGTGTGTGTGTGTGTGTGTGTGTGTGTGTGTGTGTGTGTGTGTGTGTGTAAAATAAAGGATTGATTAAGTAATAACTATTGTCCATTTTACTAACTTCAAATTTAGCATAAAATGGTCACCAGAAACTATAATGCTTAAAGTTACTATACCTCCAGATCCTCTGCATTCTCCAAATCCTTCAAGAGCTGGATTTGATTCTCAGATTGTGCATTAACTCGAAGAACCTGGTCACTGTTGGGGAAGAAGACAGATTTTAATATAGAAATTGACATGAATTAGTTTCCGAAATTTACAGAGGGACAGCAGTTAAAGCCAATGGGATTTACTTATTTAAAACACTGTACAGTGTAATAATAATAATATTAATAATAATAATAATATCATCATCTTCATCTGTGACTATAATCAATAAGCTGTTTAGTATGAGAAATACAGAAATACAAAAATATTTTTTAATCAATCCAGCAATATGTTTACTCTGTTATATAATAATAAAATAATCCCTACAAAATGTTTACTCTATTATAATCAAACATTCACCCAGTGAAGACTTTACGGCAATATGCTGCAACAAAAAAGGTGAAGAGTGCTACGCAGACCCTCATGATTCCGTTTACTGATACGGTTCCACTTGCAGCTCTCTTATACTGTTCCTCCCATGTGTTCAGTTCTCAGCGTTATCATAAACCATAGTATTAGTCAAGTTTCCTTCTTGAATGTTACACAACACAGTGGTAGTTTTGCCCTTGAACATGCAGAGTTTTTTTTTTCCAACCATGTGTTTATTGCAGCTTATTTCAAGTATCAAGTATTCATAGTATCAGATTTAGTAAACCTTTAACCTGTAACTAACCATAAACCTTGGCATTGGTAGCTCTACAACAGTAACAACAGTAAGTAAGGTAAGGTAAAGTCTGTTGGGCTTTTGCACCTGAGCCTACTGGCTCAACAGGCCAGAGCCTATCCCTGGTTTCCATAGCATGAATAAACTAGAACTTTACCTTCTCCTGGATGGGATGCTAGTTCATCACAGGTTAGCTTCCAAGTTTTTTTACTGGTACCCATTTATACTGCTGTGTGAACAGAGCCACTTGTGGTTAAGACCACCCACTGGGTTTGCACAGATTGTTTTAAATAACCTGTTGTGAACAAAACTACTCAGTGTGCACAAACTTCCACCAAGCCAAAAAAGGGAAGAACAGAGAACCCTCTACTGAATGTGCTGTAATGCCACACTTCAAAAACAATGATCCTATCTCACAATTTTAAAGAAACCCATAAAATTCTTGGATCCAGAATTTGATTCACATCATCTCCAAAAATCGAACTAAATGAAAATTTCATAAAAATCTGCTTTGTTATTTTTATATTTTTTATATTTATTGTTATTTTGTAATTACTTGTTGCATAATCCTGCTAATAAAAATATTAAGAGAGTAAAACATAACCTCCTTGGAAAAGCTGGTTACTTATCTTCTTTTCTAAAGTGGGTGCAAACATTTCTAAATAAACTGTTACATGCAGCCTGGAAAGTTGCACATCTTTGTGGGTTTGCTTTTCTTTCCTCTCTTTCTACTTCTGTTTTTGGCAGTGCACAGGAGGAGAAGAAGGACAAGAGCAGCACCTTTGTCTTCCCTTGAGTAGAGATACTCACCAAGAGCCTGCATGGCTTATGGACGAAGTGTTTCTTCGATCTGTCTTTTTTCTTTGTGTTGTTTTGCCTCTTACATTAGAGTGTAAAATTTCAACCTTGACACTCACATATTTTGAAGGGAATTAAACCAAAACCATTGTGTAATACTGATTATTGTTAGCCATCATGTATAATGAATCTGACCTTCAGCTGTTCTGGTATGTTAACGATGGATGGAACACCATCATGTGTGTTTGATTCATGGTGTTATTTAGATCCTCTGAATGAAAATGGATGCTACAAAGTCTGTAGGCTGCACAGAGACTTGCAGACTCTTCTGCAAGCCTGCACACATTTCAAGTACAAACTTTTTCTTGACCGGTAATCTAAAAAATGAAAAAATAAAAAGATAAGTTAATTCTAACGTTGTTACCATCTGTTTAAAATCCTGAGAAAGTGCACTATTCCTGGGCAGTAAACTAGTAGTGGTTATATTCTCCCACAAAAGTTTGGTATTATTATTATTAAAGATATTATCCGCTTTACCCTACCAAACCAAACTGCTTTTTCATCCTAGGGTTGCCATGTAGGATTTCCAGGTGAAGAAAGGGTACACCCTGAAGAGTGCAGGGCAAAACACACATACACAAAACCATTCACTCTCACATTCACACCTAGGGGGAATTTAAATATATCCACTTATGTGTAAGTAATAAGTAATGTGTTTTCATTGAACTGTGGGAGGAAACCAGAGAACCCAGATGAAACCCATGCTAAGGAGAACATGAAAACTCCATACAGAAACAATTTTTACAAGCACAGTACACTTCACCCTCCAGGTCGGTCATGACTTCCCTTCTGTCTGTTCCCGTCCGAGTGGATAGACAAAAATGAAGCAGCAGGACGGGCATGAAATAATGTCCCATGAACAGATAGTGGCACCAGTGACGGGAGAGCAATGAGAAAGCGAAGACAGTGACGACGAGCCGGAATCCATGCTTCTTAAAATATGCTTCTTAAGTTTGTGGAAACACAATATTGTGTCTTGAGTGTTGGATAAGTGTTGTAAAGACCTGCTGAATAATGACGATAGCTGGACTGAAAATAGTAAATGTCCGGGAAAGTGTACGGACCGTGGACATTAGCGACTGCCGGACTTTTGAGGTTCCCAGACAGCCTAACACCCCCCCCACCCCAATAGTCCAAGAAATCGAAGGTGAAGTGTACTTGAACCCAGGACCTTCTTGCTATGAGGTGGACATGCTAAACAATATGCCACTATGTTACCCCACCAATCTCATCAAATTGCTTTTTTCCCACAAAAAAGGTATATGGTACCATTTTTTTGGGGAGGGGGGCGTTCTCATTTAGCAAGGGGTTTGCTTTACTATATATAAAAATGAAGCAGGAAAAGCATTTTTTATAAACAGCATTCAAGAATTAATCTACCTATCTATGTACCAATGTTTTGTTTTGTTTGTTGATTCAGATAACTCAAACGTGCAGACATGCCTTTATAGTCCAAGGAACAAAACCACGCCTCTTCCGTATTATCTTAACGCATCACGTGATAGATCCGTACACTTCCGGTCAGCTGACTCAGCTCCTTCAACGCGAGTCTTTCCAGGGTTTAGCGGAAAGCAGTTCTAGCCAAGTCGTTTTTTTAGTTTTGTTTTTGTTTCCTGAGTGAAGACCTTGACTTATATTTGGGTTTATTTTTGACAGCAGGACCTCAGCCATGGCGCTCAGTGATGCCGACGTTCAGAAACAGGTAAAAGTGCTAGTAAAGAGTTTATAAAGTTTGCTTAGCAATGTATTCGAGTAGAAAAGTCATCTGTCAGAGTCTCTTTTCTTTCCTGGAGTCTCTCGGAATTGAGGTGAAGTCGCAAACTGCTCCAATTTCTGTGAAACTCTGGAGAATACCTTCCTCTTGCTGAAACTGGAGAAATTATAGTGATCGGGGGCTTCCCTGCTTTAATTCACCTCATTCCTCTTAAACTGGGAATAATAATAATAATTATTATCATTATCATTATTATTATGATTATGATTGATCATTAATCACACATTGAAACAAAGCACAAATTTAAACCAAGTTAAACCACTATCTAAATTATGCAGTGGTTCTAGGACTAGAACACCTGATCCTTCTGGCCCATGTTGGACCTCTGTAGTCTTATTTCTGCTTTTCCACATGCCAGGATTGCTTAATGGTCTAGTCTTAAGCAATCATGGCTTTTTTCTTAAGTACTCAATCCTTGTAGGTCTTTAACAGGCAATAAAACTCCTAAAATTTACTTGGCACGTGCTGATTTCTACAGACACGTATCAAAAGTAAATACCATAATTTTTTTTTAAAGAGCCATCCATTGATAGTTATATCAGACACCAATACGAGCGCTATGCATGTACTGGACCCACATTTTCAGTAAAACCTGTGACCTGCCCAGTCTGGCTGGGTCAGTACATCATATATTTGTACATTTATAAATCTCATGCAAATCACTGGAATTCCCTATCACATACTCGAATCAATCAGTGACCATTAATATCAACTTATCTGGGTCTTTAAATGGCAGAAAAAAATGGTGACGGAGATATATGAGCCTCTAAGTTTTGGTTCAGATTTGATGGTGAATTGCAGTGGTAGGTAGACCCTGTGTGCAACGCTGTTGGAGCTTTCCTGATAGGAGGCACACAGTCGAATCTTATAAATAAATGCAGTGTATTCATATTAACTTGAATTTTCATTTAAAACATTCACCGTTTAGAGGCACACCTCTTTCCACTGAAATTGCCTTGCCACAGGGCTGGTCAGTGGTCACTGCTTATCCTGGATTCATGGGTCCAGTTTGGCACTTTTCTCAAAAAGCAAAAAATGCATCTTCCGATCTTTGGAATGGGTGATCATTATCTCCTTCATTGAAATATATTTAGATCCTGAAATGAAAAGCTATCCGCTGATATTTTTCTTTATTGAAAATTCCTATTTTTTAATTCCACTGATATACCTACCATGGATATCCATAAACATATTAGCCAAGTTGATTGCAGAGTGCTCACAGCAGTTCTCTGGCTCACTTGTAGTTTTAGTTCGCCTGCAGTGGGGATTATTTTCAACAGTCCGCTTGATAGTTTGAAGACAGACACCTTTCAGAGGGTCTGGGTTGACCTGAGCAGGATGCTGTTGATTCCTTGTCTTTGCTGCTGAATTGTACAATCACTCTGTTGACTGTAGCAAGAGCAGTCCCAAGGTTTGATCCAGTCTGATGCTGGCTAAATTCACCCTCGGATTGACCCACAATGCACCTTCTTTGAAAATCAGACAACTCATTTTCCCCCATGTGTTGACAGTGTATCTAATTACTATAAACACTTTATATACTGTAGTCTAAAATAAATGTCATATTTTAACAAGTTTGTCTTTCCTGATAATCACCATGTCAGGCAATCATAGAGGCAGAAATTATTGCTGTGTCTTGATGGGTGGACTATCAGCACTACAATTATTCCTTATATAAGGGCGTAGTAAAGAATTCAGCTCTTCAGTGTTGATTTAAAGACAACTGATGACTCTAGGGAAGTTAATTCCATCACCTGGGTGCTAGAAAGGAGTCTTAATGAGGGGCTTCCTTGTATCTTGAAGGATTGTTGGTTGAGTTGAGCTGTAGTCAGGGCATGCTACAGAGCAGAAAGTAGTATATGCCATCAGGTATGTCTTGGCTCTGTTTTTGGCTTCATAGGCAAGTATCAGTGTTGGTGAATTGAATCAGTGGGGTGATATTGGAGAAACTATTGTTTAGAGTTGAATTCAGGAATAGCTGGATGGTGTGTAGAAGAAGTTATGTGAGATTAGTCCAATTTCATGATGATCGGGATCAGAACAAGCACTTGCGTTACTGCTGTGGAGAGGAATCCTTCTCATTGGTCACATCCTTTTGATCGGGTAAAAGAGAAACGTAAATTAATGTATTCAGGTGACCAATATGAGAATTTTGAGGATTATAGGTCAATGTCCTGAACTAAAACAAGGTTGTCTGTAATTCTGAATGATGTGCTCTGGATAATGAAGATTTCCACTTCATTTTTGAGGCCACACAAGTAAGTTCTTCGTGTTTTATTATCTTATGAGCCAGTTTTGGACAAAAAAATAGTCTGAGAGCAGCACCAACACTTTGCTGGTCTACAACCAAGAATGGCTTATGTTTGGGGTTGGGGGTGGGACTATCATGAACAGCTAAAATTTTGAGTACTGTTGTCAAATCAAAGCTAGCATAGCATCTAGTCTGCCAGTAGTTTGCTCTTGTTTTTCTGCTTGTCGCTTGCATTGCTGGGAAAGCAGAGGTGTGTACTATGATGTAATGATGTGGCTCTGTTGCTTCAGGAGACGCAAGTGTGCACGTCGAACCAACTCTAATCCAGCACTAGAACTTTTTGTTGGAAAAGGGGTCACTGATATCAACATTAGGTATAAACCAAGTTGTCACTTGGTTTCTTGACGAACGTGTCGTCGTAAATTTTAGCAAACATCAAACAACTTGATGATACTTTTAATACTCGTCATTTTCATTAACAGCTTTATAGGAATTCGACCTCTAATGAGCAAGTGGTGAACATCTCCCTCAAACGACATGAATAAGAACCCATTCGCTGGATAGAACTATTATAAATAATTACACTTTTGCATAAACGCTGTAATAACAACTGTCTGAATATTAATAATAAAGCAATGGAGATTCCGCAGATTTTAACATACAATCTCTTTCCAGATCAAACACATGATGGCTTTTATTGACCAAGAGGCCAATGAGAAAGCAGAGGAAATTGAAGCCAAGGTAAAATATATATTTCTGCATATCACTGTAGATGCTGAGATGCATCTTCTGTCCTCACAGACTGCTGGGACTTTATTTGATGTTGAAGTTTTGTCCTGCAGGCTGAGGAGGAGTTTAACATTGAGAAGGGACGACTCGTGCAAACACAGAGGCTGAAGATAATGGAGTACTACGAGAAGAAAGAGAAGCAGATTGAACAGCAGAAGAAAATGTGAGTCGGTTTTCCATCTTACATCCAAACACCCAATGTTTCTATGTTTTATCAGAAACTTTTCGAGTGATTGCTAAATGAATCTATGTCTCTATAGTCAGATGTCTAATCTGATGAATCAGGCCAGGCTGAAGGTGCTCAAGGCTCGGGATGACATGATCATGGTATGAGTGTGGGTGTGTCTGTGTGTTTTTTCTTGTGGTTGTGTCTCTTTGACTGTGTTTTCATGCATAGAAATTTGTCTGTGTCTGAGTGTGAGTGAGTGAGAGTGTGGGTCTGGGGGAGAATCGGTGTGAGTGAGTGACAGTGAGAGTGAGTGGATGTGTGTGTGAGGGTATATGTGTTGATCTTGTTCCTGATTCTGATGTTCCAATGTACTTTCTCATTCTCTCTCTCTGCCCCTCTGCCTTTTACTTTCTCTCTTTCTTCCCCTTTTTCTTTCTCTCTCTGTCTGTCTGTCTCTCTCTCTCTTTACTCTTTCTCTCACTTTCTCACATTCTCTTTTACTTTCTGTCTCCATCTCCTCTCCATCCCGTTCTCTCTTGCTTTCTCTCTCTTTGTCTCTGTTTTTCCTTGTTTCTCACTCCCCCCTGTATTAGGATCTTCTGAATGAAGCCCGTAAGCAGTTAGCTGGCATTGCTAAAGATCCGGCTCAGTACGCGATTCTTTTAGAAGGACTCTTGCTGCAGGTCTGTTGTTTTCTTATTCATCACAGTAGTGACAGTGTAGTCACTGTAGTGCAGGGACACTGTTACTTCATTCCCACTGACACTGAAACCTGTTTATTTAGTGTTATTATACTGTAGTTGGGTTGTGTGAGAATTGAAGCAGAATGGTCAGCTCATAAAATGGTCCATCCACACTGGTGTCCTGAACAGGTTATCATAGTCTTTTACCCCAGTTCCAGAACCATCAGAACCAGAAGTGATTTAGAATTAGCATTAACATGTCTTCTCTTTCCACCAGGGCTTCTATCAGCTGCTTGAATCGAAGGTGAAGGTTCGTTGTCGTAAGGAAGATCTGCCCATGGTGGAGGTGATGAGTTTTCTGTATTTATCTCGTCTGTCCTCCTTATTTACAGATTTAAATTCTACAGTTAATGTGTTGGGTGAACCACCTAGAAAAGTTTTTTGTTTTATAAATACAATTGGCAAAGTTCTATTAGGTGTCGTGTTTAATCAGTCTCAAAACTTGCACAAGCTGGGGCAGTGGTGGCCTGGTGGTAAGGCGCTGGTTTACTGATCCGAATGCTGAGGGATCTAATTAAATGCCGTAGGCAGGATGGTTGGAATTAATGTTTTTGTTCTGTCAGCAAACGTTAATATGTGAAGTTATGTGTGTGGAAGAGGGCGAATAGCATTTACCTCAAATCGTGTTACGCTGCTCTGTGACGCAGCATGAGCACATTACATATATAGATGTCGCTGATAAAATAAAATCTCCTCTTTTTTAAGGCTGCTGTCAAGAAAAATATCCCCATCTACAAAGAAACTGTGAAGAGTAACATTGAAGTCCACATTGACAAGGACAACTTCCTCTCCCCGGACATGTAAGCTTTCACCTGTGTCTATACTGTTTACGATCTGAACTTGTACCCTCTGTGAGGTGTATTTTTGCTGATTTGAATGCCCATGTGTAGATCCGGCGGTGTTGAAGTCTATAATGCGAACGGTAAGATCAAGGTATCGAACACACTGGAGAGCAGGCTGGATCTCCTGGCACAGCAGGTGAGAGGAGCACATGATTCTTTATTAGAAATCCCTAAGACTTTTCAAAGAAAAAACAGTTTATAATCTTTGGGTGGCTTAGTATCCCTAATATGGGATATTAATTCATATATTATTATATCCCATTGGATGAACACCTATAAATTAGCCCTAAATATCCCTCAATTAATTAATTCACCCCAAATGTGTAAAACCACTGAGCATCAACCATGTAGCTAGTTACAGTGGGTATAGGATCTGCCTCTCGATTCACATTCTGCAGTTTTGCAGCCTGAAAGGGATACACACACACACACACACACACACACACACACACACAAAGGGTTTTTTTTTTTTTCAGATGTATTTACTCAATACAAATCATAAAAGCCAAGTGAAAGATATAATAGTAGAGGGAGTTGGCAGGATTAAGGCTCTCTATAATTGATTGGATAATGCAGAAAATGTTTATTGTGTTTTCTTTTCATTCACAGATGATGCCTGAAATTCGAGTGGCTCTGTTCGGCGCTAACCCAAACCGCAAGTTCATGGATTAACAGAAACTTTGACCAAAGAAACAGAAATGCTTACGACTTCACCTCAATTTGACTGTAAATACGACTCTTAAGTTTTTATGCAAGGTCTGAGGGTTCAAATGTTTGCTTGTGAATAAAAGTGGTCTGAGGTTTTATTATTTTTTTCTTTGTTTGATGAGTAAAGTGTATTATAACCAGGATGTTCTTCAGATTGAGTCAGTCTTTTTTAATATAACTCTATGAAGGTACAGATTGATCTAGGCAGTCACGGATAATGAGGATGTCATATTTATTCTGTAAACAAGCACATCTGGATTACTGTACGTCTCTTTCTAACCTCTTCGCTGTCTGTTAAAGTTGCTAATAGCTTAACACGTCAGCGTGTTTATCCTGCGTTGCCTTAAACGTGTGGTTGTTGTGTATGATGTACACTTGTAATTTCATTGCTTGTGTGTGTTGGTGTGAACATAAAACGGAGCAATAAATCAAATATATTTTATTTCTATGTTTGCGAACATTTCACTACTGGAGTTATAATCACCTTTTATGATATAATACAAACATATCAAGCATTTTTCTTTTATTGTCTTCATATGTGAAATAGTTTGTACAAATATTTCATCACATAGTGTTTTCACCAAATGAAATAATCTTTCTATGTAAAATGATGGGAAAAAATGTTTCTTGTGGAGATAAAACTTTCAAAACTGTCCCAGGAGTCAGTTCAGGTGTATTGTACAAACACAAGTGCTTTTACACACACACTCACACAGTGGACCTCATTTATCAATTATGAAATAAAATTTTTTGCCAGATTTATAAATGTTCTGGTTCATGTTTATTTTTTTAAAGGAAATTATTGTGGGAAAAAAATTAATTCCAGTCCTGAATTAAAACAGTAACAGGCAACCGAAAAACAGCTCTACTCTGTAACTCTACTTGGCAATCAACCATCTTTTTGTGCCACCGGGCAACTCATAATGTTATAAATGTCTGACACCATGAAAATGATCCCTACAGTGATACATCTGTGTGTGTTTACCTTAATAACTAACAAAATTGAAGTTAGACCTGACTTGCACATAAGCAACAGTGCTTCGTTTTCGGTTTTCAAATGAAAAAAACACCATTATGCTCGAGATGCAGTCTCTTTGAAAACCTTCACAGAGATCTCAAAATGAAAACTACAGTACAAAACACTAATCCTTTAATTTACACTAGACCTTTTGTTTCATTTAGAACTTTTGTTCTAAATGAATAAAATTGTTGATTTGTTTTGGAGCACACACTTTTAAGTCATGAATACATTTCAAAAAATGTTCATTAAGTTGGGGTGGAATCAAAATAATTAATTGTTTAAACATCAATGGTGTAATTAATTTACACAGTAAAATCCATTCAATTTAAATTTACATAAAGGGGTGAAATGTAGGATACAACTTTTTCCAAAATAACTTTGTTTATAATATAACAAAATAAATAAAAATAAAACAAAATAACTGCTCTGAGTGTGCTTGTGTGTGTGCGTGTGTGTGTGTGTTCACTTTGGATGGGTTGGATGCAGATATTCATATATATAAAGTTCCAGTGAGTGATATCTAAATACATGCTTTTAGTTCATATCCAAATGTTATGGCCTGAAGATGTGATAGTGAACCCTCTAGAAATACTGTCACATTCCATATGAACAATTCTGCCTTTTTCATCAGGCATGTGAAAGAAAATCTGTTCTATATAAAAAAAAAAAATGAGTGTGTACTGTAGTATAATGTATGATACAATAATGTGATAATATAAATTGATTATGTGAGTAATTACTGAGTACATGATCTTTATATAATCAGATCAAATTTGATTTAAAAACAATATAATGAAATTATTGAACAATATTAAAAAAGATATCCTCAGTGATTTCAATCAGACTGCAGTGCACAATCCTTCCACAAGGATTCTTGTGCTCTTCACTCCATTCAGTACAGTAATAACACTCAGTCTGTAGATTTGAAAATCGCAATATATATTAGCTACCTAAAATGTGGAATGATTGGCATTGTATTTTTCATGTATTTTTTCCTCAAATCTTGACTTTGAGGTGCATATGGTTTGAGTGTCACGTGAAGAGAGAATAATCGTGTTTATTATAAGTCACATGACGATTATGTTGTTTTGGTGTCATATGTCTATCAAAAATAAATATATTTTAAAAGATGATTGTGGAGATCATAGATAAAAATCTGATAAATGATTAGCATAAGCAGAAAATAAGAATAGTAATAATCATTTCATACAATATTTTATCTTTCTCTGATTTTCAGTCATGTTTTATGTGACACCTCATCCTTTAAAGGTGAATCGAAGCTAATGTTAAAAAAGTGCAGAAAAAATCTTAATAAGTCCAAAGACTAGGGTAGTGCCTCTCATGATTGTGCTGTTAAAGGAAAACATCCGTTTTTAGCATGGTAACTGTGGCCGTTCCCTGGGGGATGTGGGCACTCTACTATAATACATAAGCATTTAAAAAGAAATACATTTCAAGTTCCTCAGAAAAAAAATGAAGCCAATGACAAACACCACATTACAGTCAATCCTACATAACCCCACCGGTCCTCATCTTACATGCTGCAGAGTGGGAAAATAAAATGTACACAAATACACAGGCTTCTAAGTGCTGACTTATTAGTTTTTGGAAGTTTGTGAGATTAATAGTTTTATATTTACAAAGTACGGTGAGTCCCTTGTGCTAAGTGGTACATGGTATTAAAGATGCCTTAAGGGAAAAACTGCTGAATCTTACTTAAAAAGCAGACCTCAGAATTAACCATGTAATCCAGCAATCTGAGGTTGAGCAACAAAAAGGATTAAAACACAGATTAAAACAGCAGCAGATCCTATACAGTCTGTTACACAGCCATGTAAACACTAATGTGTTCGAAGCACCGATATCTCTTTATCTTTAGAAGTCCAGGTCTCTTTTCCACTTGATTCACTGACGTGCATTATGTTTATTACCTCATAAAGACACCTGCGGTTTATGTGTTTAACTGTTAGCAGGATCACACACAAAAAATGTACATGTGGTACATTTTTACTTAGTTATTTGCATTAGATTGTGTTAAAATTCTCATGAAATTTCTACCAGCAGTGGGACACTGGATAAGGAAGTCTCCATTACATTTGGGACATGATCTGGGTCAATTTCGGGATCTAGGATCTTTTAAGAATTCTTTAACACTGTAAGATAGGACAGAAATGGTCTTTGATGTGTTTGTTTACATGGGGAATTGCTGGGCTGGGCAGAGGTTTGCACTCTGCAAGTGTGCTTGTTCATTTATTTATGTATTTCTTTTCCCCACCTTTGCTAGTGTACTAATGATGGATTACATGTTACATCCATTGTGTTTTCAACAAATACTTGAATAAATTAGACACCTTTAAAAAGAGCAGGACCTTGTTTTGCTCAAAGAACCCTGTTTTTAAATGTTTACAATTAGTAAACAATTAGTGTGCAACATGATTGATTTTGATAGCACGAACAACTCCTTTGGTTATGAAAGTGGACATTCTTCTCATTTTAACTACGTACTCCTTCCCTACTCATAGACGCTCTCCATTCTCCTCTCTCCACATGTTGAAACAGTACTGTGTGTGTGTGTTTTTTACTGATATGAGACTTCAATTCTGTCCCAGCAGCTTCATCACCTGCTCACCCACACCCAGAAAGTAGATGCCTTGTGCGATTCCAAAAAGTGGTGCGATGACCAGCGCTCGACATGTCGCTCCTTTAAGAAACGCTGCCGGACCCTCTCGATTTATAATGCGCCTGTGAATGACAGAAGCACCCAAAACAATATCATAATAAAGCAATATCTTTTTAAATAACTTTGTACAGGTCTCTTATTCACCACGTGAAAGAGGAGAATATTCACTACCATATTTATTAACGATATTCTCTGCAGTACACCTGGGACAGGTTTCCTTACCGCGTACAGTCGATGATGCCGCGGTACGAATCTTCTCCTTCCCCCTTCTGCAACGTCTGAAGACGAGTCTTTATGACTAGGAGAAGATAAAAACTGATTACCTACAGCATTGAGAATTCATAGCCAAAGAAATGTTCCACGTATAGATGCATGTTTTCCTGTTTCTCAGTAACATCACTTTACTACAGAAAAAATGAAGGCTAGCATAGGCTTTTCCCATAAAGCCACATAAAGTCAGTCTACAGCATCTTTTTAAACTCCTGCTCATGCTGCATCACATGGCAGTGTAACAGCATACATGGACTAAATCGTTCGCCACCCTCTTTTACACACACAAGCTAATAGAAGCCCATGATTGACAAGGAAACCCAACATTTTTACTTATTATAGCTTTTAATTTTTTATTTGTTTTTAGTTCTGTCAAGTCTTTGGTCTGTCAAACAGTTATTTAGTTGAAATTTATTGGATAGGAATAAATAAGTTTTTTATGTGTGTTTGAATATAGTTTTGACTGGTTTTAGTTTAGTTTTTATTACCTTTCACGTGAGCAATGCAGAAGCTACTGTAACACGCCAGTTTTCGTCGGCATTATTACCCTTCGCATGAGCTATATATTGTTCATGTTATTATTACAAGGCATTTGAGAGCTTACGGAAATTCCACTAAAGTAAAGTAATATTACGACAGTCACTACATTTACTTAGACAGGAATTTTCCAGTAGGTCTATAGCAAGGATCCAATTAGATAATTAGACGCGCAGCTTTATCTTCAAGTCTGACAGAGCATGCATGTGTCTGAGTACCCAGATCACGTGAAAAGTCAGTGAACGTAGTTTAGCTTTGGTGTTACTTTTAGTTTTTGCACATTAATCATCTTCTTCTTTGGAGTTCTATGGAATCCAGCATTACTACCACCTTCTGGATCTAACCTGTTTTTTTTTACTAGTCTTTAGCTACCCCGTACACTTTTTTCTACGTCTTTTTAGTAAGCCAGTGTCTCTCAAAGAGTTGAACGGAACAGGACAAACTAGCACAGCAAGCACAATGCAAATCCGGAAGAAGGGGAGGTGGGGGGGATTGGTAATATTTATAGATAACAGATAATTTTATCTGTTATTATGTCATTTTAGTTTGTGTTCATTGTAGTTTTTATTTCGTTTTTTTTTATTGTCTTTTTTTCCAATCAATAATTTTTCACATTAGTTTCACTTAAAGTTTTAGCTGTATTATCCTTGATGGCTCTTTTTATATCCGGTCTTTTTTACAGTTTAACTTTTCAATAGTGGTGGCTCGATGGTTAAGGTGCTGGTTTACTGATCCCAAGGTTCAAGCTCCACTCTCACCAGGTTGTAACTGCTGACACCCCGATGCCGCTAACTAGGATATCAAAGGCCAGATCAGGTCAGCGTGTTTCTGTTCAACTGAGGTGGGCACCAGCCTCCCTGCAACCATAAGTGGGATTAAGCTGTTCAGAAAATGAATAAATGAATTTAACTTTTCAGATGTTGCGTAATGGCATTGTGCCATACCTATACTAATTTTACTGGAGGAAACCAGAGAACCCAGAGAAAACCCACACAGACACAAGGAGAATTTGCATAACCTCATATAAACATTAGACTGTCTTGCTCCAGGGAAAATATCCATAAATAGTAGATAATAAGTGATGTCTGCGTGGTCATGCTGCATTGTTTAAAAAGATAAAACAAGGTTATGATGTCATACTATAGTCCCAGAATATATGAGAAAATAGAAATTTCAGCATTTGTGAGCTGCATTTGAAAGCTCTTCAGATTCACCAAATCAGTCGTGAAGCTCTGACGCTGATGTCATGAACTTTTGTGCTATTGTAAATGCTGTGCTATGCTTATCACTGAGACTCAATGCCTGTGAGATGAATTACAGGTTATCAGAGAAGACGTGGTGAGCTGTAGCTTTGGAAGTAAGCTGTTGAGGAGTTTGATTGCACTTTTTCCGAAGCAAACATCAAAAAAACTTTTGTCTTTCCCACTCTGCCATGACCTACCAAGCTTTTAGACATGCTATCCCATGCCTGCAAAGGATTATTCTCACAATCACATCTTTTGTGCATAATGATGGCAGGAGTAATACTATATACTCACTCCATTAATTTAACTAAGCACTAAGGGCATCTAATCTCTTCTGCAGTCCCCATTTTCTGTCTAAACACTCCCCGTCTTTTCATAGAGAGAGAAAGAGAGAGAGAAAGAGAGAGAAAGAGAGAGAGTGCACATTGCGATCCTCCACTCTTCTCTTGCCTGAGTCTCACCATCCAGTGGAGTGACCGCAACAGCCGCCACTGAGCCGGCCGCACATCCTGAAGCAAAGGACTGCATGAATGGAGCACGCTCATGAGGAAGATCTCTGCTCCGACCAATGGCGTTAAATTTGGCAAACAGCGGGAAATAGCAGAAATTTGGTAGACTCAGTCACAATTTATATTACAGTGGAAGTGAAAGGATTCCAGTAGCATTGTAACGCAATGCAGATTGAACCCAGTTCACCTACTGGCTTCTTTTCTGTGTAATACCTATGAGGATAAAATAGCATATTTAAGGGAAGTGATGAGTGACAAGTAGCCATGTAAAGTCAATTAAAGTGAGTGAAGTGAGCAAAATTTTAACTGAGCGTAACTCTCAGGTTATGCGATTTTAGAAACTACCAATCAGAGTGTTATGGTACAAGTGACTCGAACGGCAGATTCTGCCAAACACTGAGCTCATCAAAACATTTTGGATAGAGAAACAACAAACATGAATTCAATGATCGCCCCTATATTAACATAGCTGTGTTCTTCTGTATGCTCTATGAATGCAAACACAAGTTTTACAAGTATGAAAACCATAAGCACATTGACTACGTCCACATTTCCAATTTTTCGCCTAAGTATACACTTTTATACTCTTTTCTGAAAGAGAAAGTGGGGATAGCAAGGAAAGTCATGGACATATCTTCCTGATCCATGATACACCAGAATCTTCATTCTATTCACCAGGACACCCTAGGCTGCAGTTCAGTGATCAACTTTGTAGTCATGTCATCGGACTTGCGGCCACATGTGCCGGACACTCGGGTGAAGAGAAGAGCTGAGCTGTCAACCAAACACCACCGGGTGGTGAGCTGGCTCAGATGGTGGGGAAGGCTGCCCCCCAGACCG
>JBCNYG010000022.1:26519145-26529628 GCA_039654305.1 Porochilus rendahli | reverse complement strand
TTAGGGTCGCAGGGAGGCTGGCGCCCATCTCAGCCGACTCTGGGCGAGGGCAGAGTACACCCTGGACAGCTCGCCAGACCATCACAGGGCCAACACTTACACAACCATTCACACTCACACCTAGGGGTGATTTGGAACAGCCAATTAGCCTACTATGCATGTTATTGGACTGTGGGAGGAAACCGGAGTGACCAGAGGAAACCCACACAAGCACGGGGAGAACAAATGCAAACTCCACACTGAAATGCCGAGCTGGGAATCGAACCCAGGACCTTCTTGCTGTGAGGCGGATGTGCTAACCACTAGACCACTGTACCGCCCCTAACTGGATAACAGCTAACTAGAATTCTAGTTATCACATTAAAATAGCAAAGATTTATGTTTGTACTAAACACAATACACTTTTTTTTCTTTTGCCAACCTCAAGAATCTGGTTCACGGGATCAGCTGACTGGTGATGTCACTGTTTAATGGGTATATAGGTATATTTATGTTCATTACATTAAAGCTCTGTGCTTGTGCGGGTTTCCTCCAGGAACTCCGGTTTCCTCTCACAGTCCAAAAACATGCACTGTAGACTAATTGGCTGTTTCAAATCATCCCTAGGTGTGATTGTGATTGTAAATGGTTGTGCGAGCTCTCCAGGGTGCACCCCACCCTCACCCAGAGTTGTGATGGGCTCCAGCCTTCCCGTTAAGCGGCTTAGAAAATGAATGAATTGATAAATTATAAAAATCAAAGGAAAAATAATGACTTCAGGGATTTATGATCTGAATTTCATACTTTAATATTGATTAATCTTTCTGTCTAACATGTTCAGTAACATAATATTTACATGTAATGTTATATTTATGTAAAATTATTTATCTGTTTTTCTGAAGTGGAAAAAAAATAGGGAATTGCAGTTCATCAGAAAAAGTCCCAGATATAAGCAATTGTTAGGTAGAGTTTTATATATTTAAAAATACCTGCAGTATTTCTGCTTTTTTTTATTTTTGCTGATGTATAATGTAATGAAGTCTGTGTAAAATTCTATTTTATGAACTCAGACCTCTCAAATATCCAGAATCTGTTGATTGATTCACACCTCCAACCTTTGTATAAGTAACTCCCCACATTTTCTCTTAGTGCAATTTCTGAACTGTATGCTTTAGTATAAAGAAATAAATAATAATACAAGACTTTACAGAGTGAAGGTTTTCATACATATGATCACCTTGTGACTCTGGTAATGAGATTCATGACAAGAAAGACAACCATGGAGTTCCCCTCTATGGTGATCTCAGCCAACATCAGCTGGAGGGCCACCTGCAGCACACACAAGGACTTAATTCCTCCCTCAACAGCTGTCACCTGTACAACACACACACATATGCAGAAGGTGACACTGGCAGGTTGAGGATGCAAATATGGATATACTTTACTTCAGAAATCAGACAAACAAATCAAAAGCAACAGGCAGAACACCAAGTCAAAGGTGACCACAGGGTCAGGTGAATGGAAAACAGCAATCAGAATCGTTAAGCACACTTCAAGGTCAAGGGCTCGCTAAATATCATATGAACTTCAGACAACAGAGCTCACAAGCCAGGAATGTGAGCAGGATAATTACAGAATAATTACACAAACAGTCATGTCAAGGTTGGCAAAATCACTATAACCTAACCATGCTGTGCAAATTGCCTTGCAAAGTGAATACAGGGGGGTAAAAATGTATGTATGTTTTATCAGGGGAGAGCGAAGGCCTGCACTGGGTACTGTGAACAGGAATTCTGTGTGTTGTAAAGGATCCTGGGAAGCCGAGATGACCCTTTAAGCACTGGCATTAACATGGATGTAGGCTCAGGCATGGGCAACAACACTAAGAACCATTTGGTCAGACCCTCTATACTGTATTGTCAGTTACGGGAAACAGATATAGGCATTGGCATGAACATAGCCAAGCCTTGAAATATATGTTTTCCAAAGTCTAAGTGTGTGAGAATGCCTCTGCTAATATAATTTTGGTTTTAAATGTTTTTTCTTGATAGCATGCCAGTGGTATATGAATCCACCTTCCCACCAACCCAACAAAAACATGTTTTTATTGTCAACATAAACCTACCCATAACCACCTGCTTTAGCATTGTGATGGCATTCATATTATATTCTATATTCATCCCCTGATCCAAATGTCCCAAAAAGACACACACACACACACACACACACACACACACACACACACACACACGGAGCTTCACATTTTACTTTGCATGCAACTTTAGCACTAACTCAAACATTAACCTAATCTTGTCTTGACCATATCGTGTTAGCCTGAGAAGCCATTTCATTCTGACCAGCACTATTTCTGAGAGAGAGAGAGAGAGAGAGAGAGAGAGAGAGATTAACTAGTTACATATCGAGATCTACGTCACGTGCTTTGATGATTGTCAAAAACAGTTTGAAAAAAATATATCTAAGTGTTTTATTACTCTTACACCACAGCAACTTCACACTGATTACATTTTAACTGCATGAAGGAAAACATGTAATGTTTATCCTGCTCTAAAAACCCAGCCCCTCTTTCTTTTGCCACGTTAAAGAAAGCACAACGTGCAAACTCCTCCAATCTGAATATTTTTCCCAGGTAAGGAAAAAATGCATCTGCCAGTTACAGTAAGTGTTAATACTGGAGACAATTCTTACTTTAAATGTAATAAACATCTCCAAGCAGAAAACCAACATATCAATGATTAGATATTTTTTCTTGAGTAAACACAGACACAGCATCATTATAATATTCATTTTATTTATTCATTTTAAGCACATTAGCTAAAAGAGGAACTTTGCTTATTCCTGTAAGGATCCACAAACAAACAATGCAAAACAGATGCAAAAAAGTTTATTAACTGAAGCACTAACCTGTTGCTTAGCTATTCAGCATATAAGTCAATAGTAAAATTATTGGCACCGTCCATGGAAGTGAGATTACGTCACTTTAGAACAAAATAAATAAAATAAAGAGGATGCGTCAAATAAAATGGACAACAGGATAATAATACACCTTCTAGTGCGTGTATTGGCCGACAGGTGGCGCTTTATTGTTATATTAAATGGTGGTATTGATACTGACACCCATTACATGCTATTGCTTATTTCTTGTCTGATTTATTTCTCTCTGCGTCAAACTCTGAGCAAACTCGTTGCATATTTTATATGAATTATATAAACAAAGTTCATTTACTATTCCACAATAAAAGTACTAATTGGCACTTTATTATAATGTGTTAATAATAATGTGATGATTGAGAATTGACCAATACGATTGTGCATCTTTAACTAACTATTGTGATTGTACTTCCGGGTTCGGTGACATCACAAGCCTTCGCGTAAACTAAAGTCCAAACGGCTCGTGAATTTCCCTTTAAATGGGGCTGGAACATCTGAGTGCGTAGGTGGTTAAAACAACCGTAATCAACTCCTGGTTGTACGCTGTTTTATAGTTTCCAGCTAATCGTGATTATATTGTTAGTACGCTGTGGTAATAATAATTTAAAATAATTGCTTGGTAGAAAGACTTCTGAATTAATAGGCATACACTTTGTTTTGGTTGGCCTCTTGCCCCGTGTGTGTCTGATGAATGGTACGTTCCAGCCCCATCTGTTCTCCTTGTTGTGAAATCGTGATTGAAACAGATTGTAGTAAGTCCCACTGGGTCGCAATGGCAACGGAACAAGTTTTACTGTTCAGTTAAACTTAGTCATATGGCCAAAGGAAAGGAGAAGAGAGGGACAGGAGAGGAAGTTGGATAGTTTCGTCAACGAACAGCACCTAATGTGAGAAATATTGAACTGGAATTTGTTTTCGGAGTGAAAAATGTCCCCGGGATGTACAGTGACTGTGGAGGAGATCCAGTCTTGGTGGGAAGTCCCTGCCATAGCGCACTTCTGCTCACTCTTCAGGACGGCTTTCAACTTACCAGACTTTGAGATTGAGGTAAAGAGTCATGAATTATTCAAAAATATTTGTATGTACTTGTATTAGTTTAAACACCCGGGTCTGAAAACAAGCCCAACTGTCGTAACTATTGTCTCACGCGCACCTCCACTAGTCTAACCCCAACCATAACCCCTTGTGTTATCTCACTAAATTAAAGTCTGCAACTGGGGTTATTATATTAACTATATATATAATTTTTTTACGAGTCCAAATGAAATTAAGTTCTCCACTGCATTTATCGGTAAACGAGCAAACATTATCTGGCCTAACGAACATTCAAAACACATATGACGTCACGACCGTTTGGCTCAGTCAATGTTATGTATTAAAGTTTGTGCTGATTAATTTAAAGAAACTGTAAAAAAGTATTTAACGAAAGGAGAAAGTATTTGTGAATTTTTCGTCGTCGTCGTTATTCTGGTCGCATTTTTGAAAAACTTTATCCTTTAGATAAAGTGTCTGTGTGTTTATAGTATTCTTGCATGGTGGTGATTAATACTGCCAATAACATCACCACCAATAACAGTAAAGTCGCATTTATAAAGTGTTTACATGTATTCCCGATACATTTGCCAGCACACCTCTACAGTTGTTCTAATAAAGTCATTATGCTTTATAATTACTTTTTTACACCCCCGAGTGTATAGTCGCTTGCCTTTTGTATTAGTAAAGCCAAGTTCAGGATAAGTTTATTGTTAGTCATCAGCCGAGCGTCATTGTTCGTGAGTCATTGAAAGCAGGCAGGGGCTTTCAGTCCCGCACTGACTCATTGAATCTGAAGGTGCTGCTTCGCTATTTAAACACCCCTGAAATTGAAAAGTATCAAGTGGTACAAGCTTGCTTGCCAAAAAACCTAAAGGGAAAAAAAACCCCAAAACACAACAAAAACAACTTAACCTGGAAATGCAAGAGAGCTACTTGGATGCAGTGCAACACTCGACCCCCTCTCCTTTTCCCCCCTACCCTCCAGAGGTGTGAAACACACTTGGCATCGCTTTGTTGTTAAAGAGGGAGCATTGAAGCTTCACACATCACACGCTGGGTCTTCGAGAACGCAGAGCTGATATAAGCCATACTGCATTGTCGTTTTTTGTAGTGTTCAGAAATAAATTTTACAGGAAAATACTTCTTCCTGTTCGTCTTGTTTCCATTTGGGTCAGATGAAAATGTCAGTACTTGTCCAAAGTGATGGATCACAAAACAATCTGCTGGCCATCTTTAAGCGATCTGGTTTGTTGTCTGTAAACAGATCAAAGATAACACTTCTCTTCACTGTTCAATCCTGACTCACTAATCATATATGTATGTATATATGTATGTACATGTACATTAAAGGGTTTTTAAGTGACAGGATGAAATGTGATGGGGTTGTAGTGTTTTTTGAGGTGTGAATGAGTGATACAGTTTTGGAGTTTATGTAAAAACGTGAAGTATGCGTGTGGCAAGTGAAGAAAACTTTTCACATGATAAAATTAACATTTTCTATTTCTATCTGTATGGTTCTATAAACTGCAGGTGATCCTGAATGCTTTTTCATGCATCTTAGCTGCCCTTTAAGTTCTGTTTACATGTAAAAGTTAAACTAAAGCAAATCTTAAAGGGACTCGGTCATGGTTGTGCAGTGGAGGCTCAGTGGTTAAGGCTAAGGATTGCTAATTCGAAGGTCATGGGTTCAAGCCCCAGTACCACCAAGGTCCCATGGTTGGGCCCTTAAGCAAGACACTTAACCCTCAATTGCTTAGTTGTTTAAAATGTAAAATGGATAAGTGTGTCTGCCACATGATTTCAATATAAAAGTTATTGCTCACATGCAAGTTAGAAAAAGAGATACCAAAGGACAGTGATAAGCCACAGGATATGCAGATAGAGACACAGAAAGATAGTGTGATGGTGAGAGTAAAACATATAGACAGAAAAAGAGAGGGGGTGATGGAAAGGCAGAGTAGGGGGTGGGGGACTAAGATGGAAAGAGGGATGAGTCGTTAGACGGGGACCAAGATGCAGAGAGAAAGAGAGAGATAGGACATGGATATTTCTTGAGACTAATGAAACTGTGTACCTGTTGGTTTCTTGTTTTATGAACACACCCTCTTATGCACATGTGTTAGCCATGGCAGAGCTTCATGCTTCAGGCATGAATTAGAATGGGAGATATGTTTAAAATTGTGTCGCAGTCAGTGTACAAGCTCAGTGTGCCAACATTTTACATACAAAATCATGTGTCAGTTTACATGTGCAGCAGCCATAACAGGCTCCCATTAAAATTAAGCTCTGTGTAACAGCAAGAAGTGCTTGTCTTTTCATAAATTTTATCAGTGTTCTAACCTTTTCTAGAAATGTGAGTGTTTTTGATGCATGGCTTTTCATTTGACCCCAAAATCCTAAAGATAACTCAGTCTAAAAGTGCAATATGCAAAATATTTCTTAGCAATGAGTGTAAATCATGATCACACACCATATGTGATACACACTATAACTTCCTGTCTTCTGTCAGCTTGTCAGCTATTCTGGGTGCTTTGGTTAAGATGTCAAGTTCAGGTCATTTATTGTCATTAAAGGGTCTTTTCATGCCACTGGGTGTAACTGTAATCCTGCCTGCAGTTGAATTAGAATGTGTTTATTATCCTGCCTGTAAGTTAGCAAGGATTGAAGCATACATTAAAACAAGTCCTGGTTATAAATTAGCAGTATCTGAAGCAATATAAATATTTTCTTAAATTCTGTGCCATAATTACATGTTTTTATGCAAAGGAAAACCAGTTGTACTTGTTTACAGGAAGTGTAACCAAGATTAAAGGAAGTTGTGTTGCTCACCTTTTCCCTTTTTTCAAATTGCAACAGAATGGAATTTGTGTGGAAGGTGAGATAATTCAGTCAGAATTTACAGTGTATAATAAACTTGGATTTTATGAGTGTAGTTGGATGATATCAATTGGGGCAAAACACAGTATCACTGATAATTTTAATGTTTTCTTAAGTTATGCTATTAATATAAAGAATTAGTCTAGCTTGCCACATTGCTTCCCTAAAACATTCAAGTTGTTAATATCAGTCGTTTTGCAGATATGGTTTTATATGTTCCATTTAAAATGTTATACTGTCTAACTTGAAAAACAAAACAAAACCGTACAAAATCAGTAATAATAAGGAGACACATAACCTGTAATACATGTTGGGTGAATTTTAGAAATCCATTAAAATTTGTGGATTTTTCCCCAAAATTAATAATGGCAATATTTCTGTTAAAATAAAATTAAAAATTTTCTGTAACCATGTCAATATTCATGTTGTAGTATCTTAAATTATACATTTCAAAGCAGTATAATTTTACTGTTTTATGAGTTTATTGTGTGAAATCTGAATAAGCCAAATTTCATTTGTATGACACTTAAGATCCTTGAACAATTTGAAAAAGCAAAAGTTACGGACACTACTTTAAATGAAGTTATTAAACAAATTGTGTTTCATCTCAGTAATACTTTGTGATGCTCTACAGTTGGTTTATGCTCGGATGATGCAATGTTGCATTATTCACTAGACTGAAGAAACAAATCATTATGAAAAACAGTGTCATATAATCCTCTCTAATAATTACAATTTTCACCCAAGTGAGACACTCAGCACCAATACTGTGTTTTAGCCAATTTGAAGTTGTTTTGCACAGCTTGTAAATTCAGTTTGATGTTAATAAGATGTAGGAAGTCAAAATTATTTTGGCAGCACAATTCTTTTCAAATGACCTACTCTGAGTTCAGAGTGATTGTTGCAAAAATGAGCATGACTTATTGGTTGAAATGGTTGCAGCTAGATCCGTGCTCGTTTGTTTTCTTGTCTGCAGCTGTAACATTATAAAATTTGAATCTGAATTTAAAGAGGTGAGGTTGTTGTGGATTGTGCCATCGAGTGTTGTGTGGAAAATTCAACACCTGATTATTGTATAGTGTAATTTAGAAATTACGACACGTGTCTGAGTCACAGATGGAATGCAATTTCACGCCACAACACTTCACATAATAAAAGAAATAAATAAAGACTTGTGCCAAAATCAAAGTTAATTTTCATTAAGTAAACTTGGTTGCATTGTTTTGCTACCTGAGCTATGCGTGTTCATTTTTAAAAAATGTCCGACTGCTCAATGTTGCGGCAATGTCTTTTTCTCTGTCCATATATCTCTCTCACTCCTCGCTGTCTCTGTGTGTGCGTGCACGCATGTGCTTTTACTCTTGAAACATATCTGGAGAGTCTGTTTTGCAGCCCAGACCAAGAGTTTCAGCACATCCTGATAACCAGAGACAAACCGCTCTAACAGAAAGAAAACAGGATCCAGATATGAGCCATGTGTCATCGGCGTCCTTATCCTGTGTCCTTATCCAGCGTCCTTATTCCGTGTCCTTACCCTGATAGATGCTTGGATTGGATTCTGCTGGACTTGTTGCTTTGGATAAAAGGCGTGTGCAGAATGAAGGAATGTAAATGGCCAATTTGATGCAAATGTTAGCATTTAATTTAAATCGAAAGCATTCAAGGTCGTGGAGCACCTGCACACAGTTGAGTTTAGGGCTGAACAATATGTAGGGGATAAATCATTTCGGAGCATGCTGTTTTAGGGAAATTATCAACAACACGTTATAGTGCAGCGGGCTAATACTGAGTAGCATTAGGATCCCAGAATGCTGATGGATTATGAATGTGATTATGATCATTTGGAGCTCATGAGTGTATTACTGTTAGCCGACAATGTCCTGCCGATGTGTCACATAGTGCCCTATGACATCACCTACTGATTGACCTACACATTCTTTCATGATGTCACAAAGGGGTACACCACCACCCTACACTTCCCACCCACAGAGGTGGGTTTTTATTTCTGAAAGGACGTGTCTTGTATATACTTTATCTATGTAGTGCTTACATTTAATATTGTGAAATGCTAGATTTTGTTTTATTTATCTTATTTATCTTTTATCTTACTAACCTTAATTCCGACTTAAAAAATGGAAACTTGTAGAAAGCACTGGTGCTGGACACTCAATGCTCAGTAAACATCTCACAGAAAACTTTATATTTTACAATATTTTTTTCTAATCCCTTTATGTGAATTATCTGACATGTCCACCCATGTGGATCAGCTGTTACTATAGAAACAATGACAATGATGTTCGTCCATCGCATCACAAAGATGACACTTATACAACATTCCTGTGAGATAGGCAATGAATGAAAGCCTTCTGACCAATTGGAATCAAGAATTCAACTACACTTCTGAAACATGAAGATACTTTTGATGATAGGTAACATGTTTCCTGGTGGCAAAATCAAACACGTTTTAGTGTATCTAAAAAATAATAATAAAAATAATGATGTTGATGCTGATTAGGATTTAGTCCTGTGCCACTTGACTCTGTTACTTAACAAACTGTTTTTAAAAAATCTTGTACATTTTTACCTTGTTCTGTGTTTGGTTGATTGAATGTGAGAATGCTTTTGCTACCATCATAATCACACATCTCCCTCTCTCTCTTCATGTCCCACATTAATAAGGAAGACTAGAAAAATCAGCTTTATTCTCATCTGTGTTTTAAAAGGACAGAGTAAAAAGGGCACTGCCAATGTCTGTAAATAACACACAAATCCAAGCATAAGAGGATTTTCGGTGTGTTTTTGGGGGAAGCTTACATTAGAGGTGATTAACTGATTAACTGACGACATGCTGATGGTATTAACTTTCATGGAACAGACTTGAGGAAGCCATTTTTTTGTCATCTGAATACAATTTGGATTGAAATTAAAATGTAAAAATCACGTCTTCATTTTGGCTGTAGTTGATGATGCAAGATATTACTGATTGTTTTCAAGTACTTCTTTCACTTCTACACAATAAAAAATCTCAAGTCAGCATCTCTGAAAATAATCTCACTACTGCAGAATCATCTTTTTTCATTTCCTTTTCTATCCTTGATTTTTATTTTATTTTTTACTGCCCTTTACTGTGATTTTTTTATTTTTTCCCTTGTCCATTTCTGATCTGGTGGTTTCAGCAGAATAACACAAGAAAAACAGTAATGTGTCAGCATGAAACTTTCACAATATTTCAGTGTACTCAGAAGAGAGATGCACTGCATTTTGGCTGTTGGGGATGGGAGGAGAGAGAGCAGGGACAGATGGGAGGAGAGAGCAGTAGCAAACCAGCAGCTTACAACAACGCTGAGGAGTGTCTGAAATAGTTACAACAAAGTTGAGCTCACCATATAGTCTCCTGCATTTAAATCCCTGTGTAGTGGTAGTGGTAGTGAATGAGAGGGATTTCGATATCCAGGAAATGTGTCTGGGCGATCTGTCAATGTGCAAAAAACTTTTTTCCTAGTGCCAGCAAACAGGCACACTAACCAAAGGTAAAACGTACAGTAACCTCCTTGGAGGAGGTATTTTTTTATTTATTTATTTATTTATTTATTTATTTATTTATTTATTTATTTATTTATTTATTTATTTATTTATTTATTTA
>JBCNYG010000022.1:26494441-26515540 GCA_039654305.1 Porochilus rendahli | reverse complement strand
TTTATTTATTTATTTATTTATTTATTTATTTATTTATTTATTTATTTATTTATTTATTTATTTATTTATTTTTATTTTTATTTATTT
Organism: Porochilus rendahli; assembly: GCA_039654305.1. Lineage (NCBI taxonomy): Eukaryota > Metazoa > Chordata > Actinopteri > Siluriformes > Plotosidae > Porochilus > Porochilus rendahli. The sequence continues at coordinate 26,515,453 of JBCNYG010000022.1, read as the reverse complement.
TTATTTTTTTTAAGTACAAGAAAAGAAAAATCTGGCATTTTTAAAAATCCTATTTTGATTTCCAGGGCAATAAAATAATCTGACTGGATTATCAGTGTGTATGTGAACTTAAATTGGAAGCTTAGTCTCACACCATCATTGGTAGTTTACAAATCCACAGTCGGTATGTACATCTCTCAGAGGTCATGTAAGACTTTCTTGGCAGAATGGACCAGACTAGGGTCCAATACTCGCACCCTCTCTATTTTTTTGGACTGGAACTACACTCGTGTTATTTAACAAAAGCTGTGATCCAGTTTGCTGGTGCTGGTCATCTCATTCTATTTGGCAGGTCGGTTCCGGCTACACAACAATAGAGGCTTCTTTTTTCTTTCTTGGCACCCTTATAAAACGGCTCCTGTCACATTGTTCCCTGGTTACACTTCACTGTCACTCTTTGCATCCCTGCTTGGAGGAGACAGTAGCTCGGCAGGAAGAGGCCCTGATCACCCAGGCTATCTCCTTGCTCTTTGTTTGAGCTGAGCACGCTTGATTTCCCAGCACTGTAGCTGTGAAACGAGCCCTAAAATCTGCCCCTGGGACAGGGGCTCTTGGCTGTGAGGAGGGGAGACTTTAGACTCTGGGGGAAATAAAAGCTTCACTGAAAAGACCTGGAATACTCCAGGATATTGTACACGTCCCCTTTGCCAGGAAGTGTAGCTTGTCTGTTTGGCAAGGTGCATGATTTTGGTTGAGTTTCTGAATATTTTATGTCTTAATCAGGGACGGTGGTATAAATGGGTTGGTAGAGCTAAACCCCTCCCACCTGTCTGTGAAAAAATATAAAAAGACATATTTTTTTGTGGAATTAAGTGCAGTCAGTGGTTGTGGAAAAAAAATCACAATATGACTATTCATGTTGTTTCAGGTATGACTGTTATTTTTGACATTTCTGTAATTACAATTTTATTAAACCTTCATTAGTCCGTTATCCTCAGTCATGTCGATCACTTACATGCTCATGCACGCCCCTGAATGTCTCACAGGCAAGATCAGATGGCATGATTTCCTTGGCATGCTCTTCGGATTTTCGCTTGTCTAGATGTAGCTTGTTTATGCCTGTCTTTATTGACTTCTGGATCTGTAGAGAATTGTGGTCGCCTAAAGAGCTTTAATTATCCCTTATCCTTTAGTGATTGCACAGGTTATTAAGAAAACACTAACTGAAGTCATTGGGTCACTTTGTGTTGAATCACTGGGGTATAGCAGCAGCTGTCATGGAGCTCAGGTCAACTGCACATCACCGTCACAACACCATCGTAGTCATATGCTCAGATATAACTTTAACATTACTTTTATAAAGCAAGATCTGAGACATCTCGGACTTTTTAAGCAATGACAGGAAAGCATGATGAGGATTAAGGCTTTAATTTAGTCTTAAATACGAATATGGGCAGAGGCTTTTGTGGATAATCTGTTGTCATTTTGTCCATACTCGTGCATGTTTTCTGAAAACATTCAAACAAAACAGCAGTACCAGTTGAAGTCATGGAGGTGGTGTAGCCAATAATTCAAGCAAGAAGCAACTAAGAAACTTTAATGGTGGAATTATTCTCAGATGTTATATGGTTTGGCATAAATTATGAACACCTACTGTGTATGATGTTACTTTACACACATGTGACTTGACAGATAGACAAACCACTGATAAAGCCCAACTAGGAGCAGATTAGATGAGAATTAAATGAGTTGAACTTTAATGAAAAAAATATGGAGACCTTTATGATTTATCGCATGTTATGATATCTGAAAGTATATATGTGTGTGTGTGTGTATATATGGATATTTATTTCGTTTCTTTGGTAATACAACTAAAAAAAATGCTCCATCTCACAACCCTGACCTCTTTTTTTTTTTTTTAATACGTTCACTATTGTTCAATCGCCACCATAGTTTGTTGTTATCAGAAATTTTTGACTGCCCTGAGTGGATTCTGTCTATTCTGATTTTACCATGATCAACCAAAAGGCATGTTGAAGTATCTAGAACAGGAATGTTTCATGGTTTTTAAGTTGTGTGGGCTTTCACAGCTCCATTTTGATAGGCAGTGGTGTCTTATGGTTAAAGCGATGGGTTACTGATCTGAAGGTCAGCGGCTCAATCCGCACTATCACTGCTGTTGGTCTCTTGAGCAAGGCCCTAAACCCTTGATTGCTCATTTGACTTGTAAGTCGCTGTGCCAAATGCTGTAAAGCAAGGTGGTCTTACCAAGTTTGTCACCACCCGGCTTCAAAATTGAAGCACCAGTGTGCAATCTAGTCTGGAAAGTGTGGTGACTACTTGGTTGAAGTGAAAATCTCACCAGCCCCCTTTGACTAAAATTGGACATCACTGATCTAGGTAGGCATTTTTATTTTGTTAAGGAAAGTAAGTGAAGTATCGAGGTTTGTCGTCTATTTCTGTCTTTGGCAATACAAGGGTAAAGAGTTCTCCATTACAAAACAACAGATAGTCTATCTTTAATACAATATAATAAGTTTCATATTCATTAACCTAGTTCTGTGCGTCATGCTACGTTGTACAGACTCCTCACTGATATGTGTTTGGGGTAAACACTGCAACTACTGTTCATTTATGAAGGAAAGTTTATAGTTATTTTAGCTGATGATATGAATGGTCATACTGCAATTCAGTAATTGATCAACATATCATCCAGTCTGAGGATGTAGGAAATATAAAAAATGAGTCTCTTGCACCTGTAACACTTTCTTTGTAACATCATAATGATTCTGCGATGAGCGTGAGATCTTCGCCCCAACAGCTCCTCCTCTTTATGAGCATCTTTTTACCTTTGTATTTTAAGTCTTGTCTCGTCAGACATAACCAGTTTGATAGTAATCTTACTGTTATTATTATTATATATTTTTTTCTTTTGGTCACTTTCCTGAGAGCACCCCATTTTGCCTTATGCTCCAGTGAACGCAGTGTGTCTGGTGTGTGTGCGTGTGCTTTTTTGCCTGTGCTGAATAGGCCCTCATTCACGATGCTCCTCACACACTGCTGCTGCTGCTGCTGCTCTCTCCCTGTTGGCATCACCATGACTAAGTCACAGATGGTGGCTCTTTCTTTCTTTGCCTTTTTTCCCCTGGAGGGTGGAGGTGCTCCTGCCTGGGTGCTGCACTTCATCTGGGCCTTCTTTTCTTCCAGCCTCTCCACAGTCTGATTGTAATGGGAGATTTAGTCTGTAGTCTGGCAGAACAACAGTTGAGTGTGTGTGTGTGTGTGTGTGTGAGTGAAGCAGGTGCTGAGTGTAAAGAACCCATGTCTGCAGTTCCTGTCTCTTGCTTGATTTGCTTACAGTATATTTTTTATTCATGTTTGTTACCTATTGATACCAGAAGCCAGTATTTAGCCCATGGACAAGGAGGTGGGTTCAACTTTTCATTTCGTTTTGATTTTCCACTTCATTTGTGGCCTAATAAATAAACCAAACCTGTGGCAAGGTTTACATTGTTGTTCTGGTTGAGCTGAAGAAAATAGGGCATTGTGATGGACTTCACAACCATCTTATCTTTAGCTGGTAGTGCATGAAGATTTAACGTACCATCTGTTTTTGTGATGATGCAAAAGGAATGTTGCTTTTAATGAAATGCCCTAGAAATTTTGACTGATGGTATACACAGCATGTGTACTAGTGGACCAGTATCAGAATGTATTCACTGATGGCGACTTCAAAGCACACAGGTTGCACTGCATAAAGGTGTCTGCCAAATGCCATAAATGTTATCACTCATTGTATTTTTTTGAAAGTAATAGTGCTGTGATTTTCTTTAAATAGATCTGAATGAATTTCAGCGACACAACAATAAATGTCACGTGTGCATGTTATATTGTATATGTTAACAACAAATTAATCTGAATAAAGACCTTGAACTTAATGTTTAAAGTTCTCTAAAGTAATTCAAACAGAAACAAGAGCATATGGACAGCGTAAACCTTCGCCAAGTTAAAAAATCCCCCAAAGTAAACAGGACTCCCTACTGGGCGTGCTGTAATGCCACGCTCCCAGCAAATCATCCCATCTTACAATCTTAAATAATTCCTGGATCGAGAATTTGATCCAGGTCATCACCTGTCACAAAATCTTAATGAAGTCTTTTTTTTTGTCCAACGTCACACTACTGGTAGAAATGAGTAAATATTAAAATCTGCACATAATGTTTATATAATCCTAGCAAACACAAACCTGTTGAAAAACAGTGAAAAGTCTCTATATTGTTGGAATTTAATTTCTGACAATGCTACAACTATCTGAAGCTGGGAATCCAGGTGGCTTTGACCTTGTGGCTATACAAGGCCACTGTTTTGTAGACCACGTTCTTGGCATCCCTTGAAGAATGTGACATTGGAATTGGGATTTGGATGTTGAAGAAGGTGGAATGTGCATCCCTTGGTGTGTCTGCCACTTTCCTGTGATGCAGCAGTTTATAAACCTGTTGTTCAAATTACAGTCGGAAATATTGTCCGAGCCTGTGCAGTTATACGAAAATAGTGTGCACCTTCTGATCGATCTGATTCAAGCATTCAAATATTCTACAGTATGTTAATCTTTGTATGCATCCAGATAGTACCATATCACCGCCTCATCAGATGAGCTAAAGAAGGCTCACTTGATTGATCTTTTCTTTGTGTATAAAATACCATTACACTCCGAATCTTATTTTGTAATAATCCACTCCCCTCCCCCAGGAGTGATTGACAGGTGGGGGCAGCAGTACATGCATCAGATGGCTTCACGTGGGGAGTTGTGTGTGTGTGCGTGTCAGTGTCGGGGGTGGGGCACACACTCCTTAGGGTTTGTTTCAGCCGCCTCTATTGTTTCCTCTCCCCATGGCGCTCCGTCTCCAGAACACACACGGCATACTCTCCAGGAGTTTGCTGAGCTCGGCGTGAAACTGGAGATTGACATGGTTTAGTTTACCGTTATCGGTTTTTGTGCTAATCTGTTGTTTGGGTTTTTGGTAACTGTGATGCAGGAACATGCTGCTTTGGACATAGATGAGAAGACCCGTGCGTCATCATGCATTGCACCTTGAGCTTCCCTTAGTTAGAAAGTTAAATGTGATAAAGCAGGGAGTGTGTGTGTCTTTGTGTGTGTGTGATGGGTAACCTGACCGTCCCTTCAGTGTAGTAGTTGGGTGTTGGGAAGTGTTATACGTGACAGAAACATAGACATGGGGTGATGTGAGGGAGCCTGAACTCATGAAGGAGGAGGGAGGTGTGTGTTTGGGTCTGTTGTATTGATGTACTTGGTGTCTGTGTACTTTGAGAAGCTGATTGAGTGAGTAAGTCTGGAACAAAAGCTCAGCGAGACACTCATCTGCTCTCGGGAACAGTTGTTTGGAGAGAAGCAGGCTCACATGGTGCAATTTTTCTGATGACACTTTGGACCAAGTGAAATGTATTTATTCATACTTCACACAATTTATTTTTAAACTGCATTTAGGAGAACAGCTGCTCATAAGAAACACTTGTGTCTCAAAAATTAAAAATAATAACGTACATCAATAACTTGCTCTACAATGGAATTTTATGTTCAATGAAATACAGTGTAAGCTCATTTTTGTAGTTAGTGTTTACTGGATATTTTTATATATATATATATATGTGTGTGTGTGTGTGTGTGTGTGTGTGTGTGTGTCCATAAAGTCCAAAAAGATTTTTCTTTGATTGACAAATATTGACAATGGTTGTTTTGCCAAACCCACTATTTTGCTGTCTGAAGACTCACTCGTGAATTCACCAAGCAGTAGTGCAGTTTGAATCTCATTTAGTTTTATAAAAGTTGGGAAAGGCGACCCATGCAATACATGATTCATGTGGTCACAAAGGAAGCTGATACATGTGGTAGTTTTTCCTCTCGGGATGATTAACTCCTTGAAGTTAACGATCTTCACTGAGCTGTGATTTCAACCCCAGGAAGTATGTGACCACCCAGCCTTGACATTGAGACAGGTCTTAATAACAATCCTTCTTCTTTGTGACTGTAGAACCAAAACATTTGATTATGTGCTAAAGATGTTTAATTCTATAGTGCTGTGTTAATCTTTTTTCTGTATAGCGTTGAGCAGTGAGAAATTAGTCCAAGACCTGCTAATTCTATGAGAGTCATAAATCTGCTTTTTGCTTAAATCTTATAGCTTTTATAGAATTCCAGTATTCGTCAAAAAGACCTCCAATTCAGAACTTCTACTTAAAAGACATGTCTGCTCACGACATCTCTGACTGCTTCACAATACTTTAGTTTTCCTAATATGAACCTAGGCAGGGCTATAGGAGAGTGCGGCTATCACCCAAAAAATAGTACTATGTAGTGTAATCCTTAAACCTAGTGTTGTTCTACAGTAGATCTGAATAATCAGCTGCTTACTTTCAACATGACAAATGTCTATATTCTCCATCAGATTAACTTTTAAAAACGCATAAAATCCTTACATTTTAAAATATAACATTTTAAATTTCCTGTTAGAACCCCTGACAGCTTGGCAGCATCAGAAAAAAAGGCAGATTTTGGTGTTACTGTACAATCAGATTTACAGTATATGTCAAATCTAATCTCATTGATACACTCAAGCAGTTAAGTGCCATGCTCGAGGACCCAACTGTGACAGCTTGATGTTATTACGGCTTGAGCCCCCAACCTCCTGAGTAGTAAACCAGAGATTTAACCACTGAGCCACTTCTGTCTCAGATTTGGTATCTATAAAGAACTGCACATCTCATTTGCAACACTTAGGATTTTTTTTTTGTGCCTAGAACTCAGACAGATTTTGGATTCACGGTGGCCTGAGATTTTAGATGTTTCTGTGAATAAGTTTGCTTTGATTGTGGGCATTTGACTTATTAGAATGAGTCTTTATTAGTTTGCACTTCTTTTTTTTCTGTCATTATTGTCAGTATTTATCGTTACTGTCTCATCATGTTACTATTATCGTCTGTTGTCCTATTAATTGTGTGTGTACATGCACCTGGAGCTCACATGAAATACCTACATTCCCTGTACGTAGATGAATGACAAAGTTGAGTTTGAGTTTTGAACTTGTATTTCCCTACCTATAATGATAATATGCTAAAGAAAACGCCCTCTTGAAATTCATTGTTATCTTGAGTTGACCTTTCTCAATTACAAGTTTCTTCTCAAACAAACCAAAGGCTGTCCATTTATAAAATTGTCAGAAATGGACACTTTTTGCTGGCTGTTTGTGGGTTCCTACCAGCAGTGAAGCATATGTCCTATAGGTCATGTGATCTACTAATCATCAAACACAAAAACTGACTTGTACAGAGATCACAGATTTTACAGGCATTTTCCAACAAACCTTAACAGCGATTTACCCATAAGTTCGATCCTGTCAGAGTAATGCATAGGTAATATTTAAGCTTTTCTAATGACATCCTTAGGAATCCGTTGAATTGGTGGTGGCTCAATAGTTATGGCTCTAGATTACTAATCATAAGGTTGGGGGTACAAGTCCCAGTACCACCCAGCCACCAACATTGGGCTCTTGAGTAAGGCCCTTAACCCTCAACTACACAGTTGTATGAACAAGATAAAATGTAAGATGCAATAGATAAGGGCATCTGCAAAGGTAAATGAATTGTGTCATGTGGTTTTAACTATAGCACTTGTTTGTAAGTGTAACCCCGGTGTCCTGAGATCTTTCACGAACTGTAGATCTTTACTCATTCTCTGCACACACTGAGGCTTGACTGAAGACATGACTGGAGGTAGTGTATGTGTTTGTTTATGGAGGGTGTTGGGGTTGGTGTTTCCAAGAGGGACAAGTCTTTACATGGTGGAGAAGCTATCCCCATCCCCCATATTTCCTTTAAGTAATAATGGCGGTTAACTGCCCTCCACCATATGTGGGTAGGCTTGTGGTGTACATCGTGGACGTATACTATGAACGTCCTGGTTTTGCCTAGGCTTCGAAGCAAAAGTGCCTGATCGTCTTTTTTTCCAGGGTGGGTTGAGCTCTTAGTGGTCATTTGTGTGTGGGGTCATTACCCTTCAGCAGATCTCAAAGCTGTAGGAGTTAATTGAGCTGCTTACCATAAGAGTCAATAGAACTGAGTCAACTAATGAGGTTATTAATGTAGGGTGCAGGTGACTTAATACTGAATGATTTTGGTTTGGATGGAATACCGGTATTTACACACTATATGGCCAAAGGTTTGTGGACAACTCTTATGCGAATTTTTTCTCTCTTAACTTTTAGAATATATATATTCTTTTGGTTTAAGGCTTTCTACTAGATTCTTGGCAGTGGCCACAAGAGCATTAGTGAGAAGGTCCTGGCATTGGGCAAGAATGCTTGGGGTGAAGTAGGTCTTCCAGCACATCCAGAGGTGTTCAGCTGAGTTGAATTCAGGGCTTCGTATCGAACTCACGGCTCTGTACAGGACATTCAGAGTCTTCTACTCCAAACTTGAAGAACCATGTCTTTATGGGGTTAGTTTGTGAACAGGAACACTAGCATGCTGGAACAGGTTTGGCCACTTCAACAGAAATTTTTACGCCACCGTTTACAAAGACATTCTATTCAGTTGTGTGCTTCCAAGTGCTTCCTAGTGTGAGAGTAATGATTACATGTCCACATGCCATTAGATAAATGTGTTTGTGAGTAGACATGCGTCCAGTGAACTGAATGTGTTCTACAGATGCTTGAACTGCAAGCAGACTTGGATTCAGTCTTATATTCTGTACTAAATATAAAAATAGTTAAAATAGCGCTGGAAAAAGGAACAAATCTCAGGAGCTTTTCTAATTCTTTGGGACATTTGAGCGTCTCATGCCAAATTAGGCTTAAGTCATTTGTCTGACAACGTTTTGGGTAAATAACCCATCATTAGGAAGCTTTTATTGCTTTCTTGGCATTGATGCACGGTCTAATTTCTGCAGCAGCCGTGTTTCTTGCCAGCCTAAATGGCAGAATTCCAGGTCCAGTCTAAAGCCACCTGTGTCTCAGACAGGTGTTTGAGTTTAATCCATGCTGTGGGTTATTATTTGATGTTTGATAAAAAAAAAGTAGTGGGTAGATTTCCTAAAGCCTTAAGAATTTTTTTCCGGAATTAGCTAAGAAGGATGGAGAAATAAGATGGCAATTAAGCATTTAATGAAAATAATGAATTGTGAACATGTAATATGCAATTTAAATATTAACAGTTTACTTTTAATTTCATAATCAATAGGAAGACATTTGGAATGGTTATTGTGGGTGATTTGCTGCTGCTGCTGCTGCTACTACTAAGGAAAGCTCTATACCCATCAGGCATAGCATTAACACCACCTGACTGGTCTGTGCCTTGACAGCTCCATACACAGCATGCCGCAGTGCACTGTGTTCTGACTCTTTTTGTTTAAGCAGTTTGCGTTACAGTATTTCTTCGGTGTGATCAAACCAGATGTACTTGCCTTCACTTCACACATCAATATATTTTGGGCACGCTCTTGCCAGTACACTGACTGTCCTTCCTTGGTCCACATTTGCTAGATACATAGTACTGCATACCATGAACACTACACAAGACCTGGAATTTGGGAAATTAATAGATCCAGTGGTTTAGCAATCACAAGGTGACCCTTGTGAATGTCACACGGATCCTTACACTTGCCAGTTTTTCCTGTTTCCAACACATCGACTTTCAGACCTCACGGTTCACTTTCTGCCTAATACATCCCACTCCCTGGCAGGTGCCACAGTAACAAGTTAATCAGTGTTATTCACTTTTCATGTTAGCGTTCATAATGTTTTTAATGTTATGGCTGATTGGTGTATGTGCTCTGGAGGTTTCCAAATATTGAGCAAGGCAGTGTAGGACCAGGCGAGCTTAAATGGCCGGTGGTTAAGCGAGTTGGTTGGTGCGGAAGCAAGAGGCCATACACACCACATTAATTCCCTTCCATTGCCATCTGAGCTCCTGAATGACACTTCAAAGCCAGTGGGCACTGGTGCTAATCCCCCCACAGCCGGACCCAGGTTTGAAGTGTGATCAAAGTGTAGCCTCCACTGATAGATGGGCTCTCTTCAGCACATTGGTTATCAGGGGACCAAGAAGTGTGTATGGGGTTCTGTGGAATCTTCAGAATGGGCTGAAGCAACCAATCGCTCCTGACCCATGACTCTGATGGTTCAGGCCATCAGTGCAATCACAAGTACAAAGGACAATGCGTTGAATTTATTTCATCTGCTTTCTTGGGCTATCTTAGAGATATGAATTCTTATTAATTACAAGCAGTTATAACTAGCACCAATCTTGATTTAAGATGCATGGAATAGGATGTGAAGTGGGCCCTTTGAAATTAAGACTTGATGTCACAATGGGAATATAAATTCTGCAGTGAAAGGAACAGCTGATTACTACAGGACCACAGCCTTTTTTGTTGTACCCAGCTGACTTGACAGCTTGGCCAGTCACCTTTCAAACTCAATCCCACACCAATTGACTCCTTCAAATAAGACTCTGACACATCCATTCTTTCTTGTGCTGAACACCTGAGTGAGCAGATCGATAGCTTTTAAGTTACTCATTAATATCCTTGCGGGAAGTTCAGTTGGCTCAGCATTTAAAAAAAAATGCTAGGCAGGTGGCATTTTCTTTGTCTGGGCTTGAAATAAGGAGTCTGTAAATTTATTTTTGCTAATGTGTGTCTCATCTTGCTGTACAGAGTCCCTCTATCTCTGTATCTCTCCATCTCTCATCTTGCTGATGCCATCGTCCAGGTTTTTCCATATCCAGGAGGTGTGTTAGTCGACCTCTGGTGACCTCCGTCTCTTTCTGTCGCCTCTTGGGAGAGAGACTGCAATCGGCAGCTCAAGTGAATCTCACAATGAATTGAGGTCTGCCACTCCTACCCTTGAGTTAATGTTAGAGTGTCACTCTGCTCTTCAGGAGGAAAGGGGGAGGATGTTTGCGGCTGAGGTTGAGAAGTGCACTCTGTTGCCAAAGGGACTGAGCAGCAAATTTGAGTCCTTGAGAAAGGGTCGCGATTTAATGCAGCTAAAGCACTGTGCGGCTGCTGTGCTTCATTTTGAGAAGGGGTAGCTAAATGAAATGGACATGGGCCACAGGGGAAGGGTGGAGGGGTAGAGTGTGGATTTACATATCTGCCTACTCAGCTATCTTTCAGCAGTGCATTCTGGGTTAGGGTGGTGTTTGAAGGAGGTAGTTTGGTAGCTGTGGCCTTGGGGCTCCTGCTGGTACCAAGTGTTTGGCTTCATTTTTCTTCAGCATGCCAGAGTTTACTCTCGTACTTACTGCCGCTTCATAAAACCTGAATAGTGAGCGAGCAGCACCAGGCTGGAGAAGGGTCAAGGTTGAACTTGAACCTCAGCTGCAGGACCCTTGCTGAGAGCCTTGAGGCATTTCTGAGGAACACAAGTTTCAGGCTGTTCAACTCGACTCAAGACAGTGGATAATAATAATAAAAATAATAATTTCTAGTAACATGTCCTGCAGTGTTTTCTTCTTATATTTAATCTTTTTTGATTATCTGACATGGCTAATTAATATATAGATAATAACATTAGTCAAAATTCTAAAACATGGCAAGGTTGTGTAGTGGTTGGCATGTCCGCCTCACAGCAAGAAGGTCCTGGGTTGAGTGCTGGCATTGGTGTTTGTGTGGGTTTTGCATGTTCTCCCCGTGTTTGTGTGGATTTCCTGCAGGTACTCTGGTTTCCTCCCACAGTCCAAAGACATTCACGTTAGGCTGTTCCAAATTGTCCTTAAAGACTACCACAATTGGTGGTCCTTGCAGCATCATTTGTGCATATGTAATATGTTTAAACAATACAGACACTTATTTTAACATACATAACTATGAAAAGTTCAAAATTGCTAGCAGTGTGCTAAACTACAGGCCTTAGCAGCTTAGCGGTCATTTTTGATGTGTTATGCCACACAGGCCAGTGATGTAGCCCAGCTAATCCAACGTGTTGATGTCACTACCATGCTGGAACAGCCAATCAAAAAGGCAACATGTCTCTGAGCATGCCTGGAGTGTTAACACTCGCACACACTATAAACCGGGCATGGACTGATGTTTTACGTAATTGTGTTAAATAGCTTGTAACACTTATTAACCACAGGTACTTTTTAAAGTGTGGATATAACTGTAAATGTTTTGTGTTGGCCCGTTGGTGGTCTGGTGAGCTTTAAAGATTGTATTCTGCCTTTGGCTAGTATTATCTGAGCTTGGCGCCAGCCTCCCTGTGACCCTGGTAGGATTATTTCGAAAATGAGTGAATAAGTTAATTATAAAATTAATGAACTCTGGCCGATTTGGTGGAGTCAAAATTTCAACTTTCTTAGAGCTGTGGTAAAAAGTGAATTGTCACATGGTGTAGAGATTTTTAGCTTTTTATTCTTATCTGCAGCATTGATTGTTTCTAATCTTAGACCATGCAGATTTACAGAATGCCTTTATGGCCACGATGTAACGTACTTGTAGGTTATTCATATCAGTGTGTCATGCATGTTCCCTTCTTGCTGGTTGTACTTCTGACAATTGTAAGACATTGGAATGATTCAGAGAACACGTCAATCTTACGTTATTATTCGCCAAGTCTAGGAACTGAGTCCTTGTCAGTCTCCATACTTTATGGAGCTGATGAAGCTTTGTGCCTATAAGTAGTGTCGACCCTGGTTGTTAAACCTGGTATGCTTTTATAACTTGGTAAAAGCAGTGCTTGTAAATATGGCTGATCCCTCCTCCCTGTGTCTTTTGTGTGTGTTAGGAGCTCGAAGGAGCGCTGCTGAAACAGGATGAAGACTTCCTCTCTGAGCTCCTCTGCTGTCTTCTGCAGGGATGTTACCAGCGAAATGACATTACGTAAGTTTTTTTTTCCTCTTTCAGCAACATCAGCCAGATTGGAAATGTGACATCACTTTCGCAATCATTACCCGCACTCTTGGGCAATGTGTCATAGCTCACGCAGCAGGTTGGCGTGCCCCACCACTTCGTCACAGCACGTTTGAGCCATTCTGTAGTCTTGTTTCCCGAAATTGGTGTTTGCATTAGCGGTTGAGTCAGTGCTGTGATAAATGACTTGATCCCTGATGGACACCAGTATCTCATCAGGTGAAGTAGCAGCTGTAGCTATGTAGCATAGGTAGACCCTGCTGAAACATGTGGTTAACAGAACTACAGGATTTATTGGACTGGACAGCTGCTGGGCCTTGGCCTTTTCATCCACACTCACTTGCTGAGTGTCCCCAGAGCAGGGGGTGGGTGAGGGAGTGATAGGATAGTGGGGGGCTGCAGCTGTGTGTGAGTGCATTCTGCTTTCTCCAGATAAGCCCATTCTTTCTCTCTGTTCTGCTCTCTTTCTTGTCTGCGTTGTGACAGGGTTCACCCCTGGCCTGGCCTCTTGTTTCTGTGCATCCTAGCAAGAACTCAAGCTTTTTTTTCCTTTTTTTTTTTACACAAAGCCATGCAATGTGACCCAGAACTAATGCTTGTTTGCCCAATCAAAACCAGTGTCATAATAGAACCAAGTAGATGTGTCTTTTCTGGACCCTTTCACCCATATGCATATACTGCTGTCCATGTTGTCAGAAAGGAAATGATTCCTTCTGAATAAATTGAGGTCAAAGTGTAGGTTCAGGTCCAGTAGATACATCATTGGAGCACCAACGCTTTTTTTATCCCATGGTTTCTGGGTAGGAGCAGAAAGTCCATGTCTACTTTAGGATTTAGGCTAGGTAGTTTGAAATGTGGGTGTGTGCTGTCAAAATGTGGTGGCTTGAACCGTCTAAGTAACCCAAAGCCTTATCCACTGAGCCTCCATTGCCAACATCTATATATAAAAATATTCAAATTCTCACAAAATACTGGCTGTGGTAACTGCTGAACCATCAATGCCAGCTAGTGTTGCTTTTCTTGATTAGAGAGAGTAACGCCACTGCACCGTCTATTCCACCCAGAGCATGGAAGTCATACCCTGTTGGACTTACAGTCATAAATGACTGTGACATCCTTGGGACTCACAGTCTTGGGGAAAATGAGACTTATGCTTTTCCATTACACTGTTTTTCAACAAGTTTGGTGACTTCTGATAATGAACACCTGCAGCCTTAGTAATGATTCTGAATTCAGATCAGTATTACTGCTTAGCGTTAGTCACATTTCACATGTTCGCTTTGGTTTCTTGTTTCCTTCCAGTTCCCGAATACATACTGATAAGTAGATCAGTCTGCAAAAGTGTGAATTAATCTTTTTTGGGTATGTTCCCACTTAATACCTGGAATGGTTCTGAATCTAGCACAGCCTTGACTAATATTATGCTCTTGCTCAGGATGAATGTAGAAAATTTATATTTCTATAAATCAATAATAATAATTTGATGTTCATCAATAAACTACTCATTTTTAAATTAGAAGGGAGTATAATTAAAAAAAACACATGAGAAAATCCACATGAGCTAATACTGTACATCTCTCTCCTGTCAGGCCTCAAGCTTTCTGCAGCTACCTGGAGGATATCATCAATTATCGGTGGGAGCTGGAGGAGGGTAAACCAAACCCTCTGAAAGACAGCTCATTTGAGGCACTCCCAGTCCGCACACAGGTGGAAATTCTGCACAGGCTGTGTGACTACCGTTTGGATGCGGCCGACGTCTTCGACCTGCTTAAAGTAGGATTGCTCTGAGAGTATAGAGGGATTAAACACATAAAAAAAAAAAAGTAAAATCCTGTTTTATATACAGAGTGTATCATTAAGATGTGCATACAAGTAACTTAATTTTTGTAAGGCACAAAATTATTGACACAAGAAAATTAGAGAAAGAGAAATCTCTTAATTAAAACACTTAGATGATTTCAATGATTATTACTGCTAGATTTTCAGGAATAATTTTGTCCAGATCTTTGACCAAATTTAAAACACAGTAAATAAATTAGTCAGACATTTAAGAAAATATTGCTGCTTTGAGAAACCATTGTAGCCAAAAAGATCAACAGACACAATCCAGATATTTTTACTGCATTCACTCAATAATAGCTTTAGTTATTTAACTACAAAATTAAAAACAGAAAAAAAGGAATATTTTTAAAACCTAACAGGGAATCATAATTTCATAAATTATAAAAATTTGCTTTAACATGCACTGTTTTTAACAGCTGTATCATCACACCTGTGGAATCCATTAAAATCAGTACCATACCTGTTACACAAAAAGCACAACATATTGTAGTGTATTAAAGTATAACATTCTCGCTTTGGCTATTTCTAATCTTTTCTTCTCTACTGGAGTGTCATTTCTTGTTCTTGACCTTTTCTAACAGGGACTGGAGGCAGACAGCTTGCGTGTTGAGCCTCTGGGTCAGGATGGACATGGTGCCCTTTACTGGTACTTCTACGGCACACGCTTATATAAAGAGGTGCCTGTCAAGAAGAAGTCCTCTGAGTTTGGGTATGTATAAAGAGGTGGTGGTAGGTGGGACACAGGGCTTTCTAACAAAATCTTTAATGGAATGTTCATGTGAACAGTTTAGTTAAGATCCAGTAGTGCAAAGTGAAAGCATGCTGTTGTCTTCTTCACATGATTCATGTTGCAGTGACTTTCCTGAGATGAGAGCGTCTGACAAAAAAAGGAGGGGACGACCACCGAAAAAGAAGTATGAAGATTTGTCACCAGTGTAAGAAGTTTTTGTTGTTGTTGTTGTTGTTGTTGTTGTTGTTTATTTTTTTACTGCTTTTCCCTCCAGTCAAGGCATTTTTCCCTCAACTGTCAGTGCACTCCTATGCAAAGCAGCTGCTCTGCTGATAGAATGGGGACAGATTTTAAGAGCTCTTTTTATCTTGTCACTGTGGAGTGTGTCTAAAGTTTAAAATGTTTTTGCACCATGTGCCTTTTATTTCCTCACCAATCAGATTGCAATAATCTCTCTCTCTCTCTCTCTCTCTCTCTCTCTTTCTATAAATATATATACATACACACACTTACACACAGTAGTGTGCAGTGAACATTATACACCACCACTTTTGTCTAAAAGTGCTCCTAATAAAAAGAAGTTAAAAATTATTCTGTAATTTTTTTGGTGAAAATGTATTGAACAATGCTATTGTAGGCTATGAGGACATCCCCCCCCCCAATCGATTAGTATATTGAGGTAAAAGTATGGCTAACTAACAAAAACACTGAAGATACCAAAAATTAATTAATTAAAGGTGTGGCAAATTTTCTTTTTTTGGCTTTGCATAACATAAATCAACTTCAAACCATATGGAATGGTTTAGCGAGTGAAAAAATTAAAAAATTCAATGATGCAGTGATGATTATACACTTACACCAAGTACTATTCAATTATTTATTTATTTCATGTAATATTCGATCATATTGTTGAGAATAAGTAAACAAACAGTATATACTAATAATAAATAAGAGTCGTGTTGTACAAAAGTAAAAAAAAAAGAAATATTTAAAAAAAAATTTAAATTGGTATTTTCAGTACCACTGCTCGCTACTAAATAATATCTAAAGTTCATAATGTTGATTCCTCTTCTGTCACAAAATAAACTAAAGCTACAGACCCTCAGCTATGCTTCGTGGACCCCTGGGGGCCCTGGGAACCATCTATCTGGTGTGATTGAAGCTTAATCAATCCTTTCCTGGTTCTCTTGTATTCCAGTGACAACGACGCTATAAAAGATGAAGAGAATGAAGAGGAGGAGCCGCAGCCGAGTAAAGGTAAGCTACATGACTGATAAACGACAAACCAGAAATATAGACAATTCTTAAAGACATTGATTAGCATTTCTTACATTCCCATGTGCAACAATATCCTTCATGGCTAAAATGTTGTAAGTGCCGTGAGAGCTTACAAGAATGTCTATTGCTGCAGAAGGTGAGCGAGGAATCTGGTCCCTGGTGTGTGAAAATGAGGAGCAGTGGACCAGACTGGCTGAGAGTATTAAGGACAAAACCACTTCTCAGGACCGGCACCTATTTCGCATCATTACCCAGAACTTCCTGCCAGAGATCAGCAGCATGATCAAGCACAAGGCAAGACGCATTTATTTAGGGTTTTAAAACAATCTCTCTCTCTCACACACACATACACACACAAATATTACTAACTTGAATAACTTTGAAAACTGTTCAGCCCAACAAGAGTTCAAAAAGTCCATGTTGCTATTTATTTCTGACCGCTCCCTATTGGCCTCAGAAACTCTCGACTCCATTTAATTTGTAAGCTGAAAGGCTATTTAACAACTATAGACAAATATTTGACATTCATGATGACCTTTTGGCAACAGAATTTGGGTATAAATCAACTGCTTTAGATATACGTTAAACAAACGTGAGTGGATTTTTAGGTCATTTAAAGCATAGATTTTATTTAAGTGCCACAAATGAGTCTCATTTTGTTATATTTCTGTCATTTATTCATTTTAATTCTTTATATTCGTTTATGTATAGGCAGCATGGTGGTGTAGTGATTAGCTTGTTTGCCTCACAGCAAGAAGGCCTGGTGAGCTGTCCAGGGTGTACTCCACCTTCACCCAGGGGCCTGCTGAGATGGGTGCCAGCCTCATCGCGACCCTAATTATGTTTGAAAATTTAGCCTCTCCCCGACCCTAATTATAATAAGAATAAACGGCTTTGAAAATGAATGAATGAATGACCTACATATTGGTTTCAGCATCACTGTCAAAACATAAAAAAAATAGTTTCAAACTATCTCAAACTATTTTGTTAGAACCTCAATAATATTAATTGTGTATTAAAGTCAAACAAAACGTAGTACCGAAGTGAAAATAAATGGCAACCTCTATTTAATTTGTTTTCAGGTTATTTTATTGTTTACAAGTTTTTTATTGTATTATTTGTAAGTTTTTTCCCTAAGCAATATTTTATAGTCATTATACCACACTGTGTGTGAAAATTACACAAGACAAAACAAGACTGTGCAACATCAAAACATTGCCCACAAGCAAGCTCCACCTGTATATCATTTTAGTTGCAAAATGCTGGAATTCTGAGCAAATAGCTATAAAGAAAACATGGCACTTATTCAACACTTTCATAATGTCTAAGTGTTGCAGCCTTTGTCCATTTGTCTAATGCTTCATACACTTAAAGCATGTTCAAACCTGGTGGAGAACCTACCCCACCCGAGTCCCAGAAAAGACTTCATTTTGGAATGTCAAGGTCAAGGGTGAAGGTCAAAGCAAAGTCACAAAGTTTTGGATATACAGTGCTTACAATTTCAAATCGAGTGCCGATAGACATTCTGTTACTATGGAACACAAATAAGAAACCATATATGGACTTTCAAATGAATCTTGCCTGTGACCTTGAAAGGTCAAACCCTGTCCATCTCTTAAATCCTTTAAACCTTCAATGATTTGATCGTGTTCATGTACTCTAGAGCTTATCTTTTGACACATGGGTAATTAAAACCAGTACCCATATAGGGCCTATTTGCTATATATATATATTTGCATGCTGCAGGGCTGATATGTTTGCTAATTAAAATACCCCTCTAGTTTGCTAATTAAAATAATCAACATAATTATGATTGTGATTTTTGCCATGATCAAGCAGCCGCAGTTCAAGCATACTCCTCCCACGTCATTTTCTTACTCTGTGCTCAACACATCTCCATTATCTCATCCCCCAGCTGTCAGTGGGAGTCCTGTACAGAGAACTAAAATGCCCACTGACCTGAGATTGAACAAAAAGTGGGGCATCTTTCATAAACCTGACACACAAACACGAACCCTGTCAGATCCAATCTGATGTAGATCCTGACAGGAGGCAGGCGCTCACCTTCAGTCGGCCTGAGCCTGGTGACTGATGGCCTGCAGCGTGGTCTGGAGGGTGACCTCTTAAGTGGCTTCACTTGAAGAAGTTCATCCTTCTGTGCCAAATTTAAGTGCAGTATAATAATCCACTCAGCACTCCAAAATATTTATGATTCTACAGTGCTTTTACGATTATACCCCTTTTTTCTCTCCATAGTCAACACCAAGTTTCTTTGCTCTAGTATAAAAAAGATTTCCAAGATTATGCGAAGGCATTGTTTACTGCTTTAATTTTACAAATGGACTTGTTTATGTTAGCTCATGCTGTGGTGAAGCAAAGGGTAAGTCAGTAGAGCACGCCTTGACCCCAGTGACCTCCTCTGACACCCCTACACTTTAGAAAATGCTCCCCAGAGAATGTGCTTGATTGAAAGAGGAAGAGCGATGGAAAAACTCCCAGATGTTATTTGACAGATTTTCTTCCTTCTCAGGAGAAAGAGCAGCTGCAGAAACTGTTGAATCCTCCTATTCGAAATTCTCAGAGACTTTCTGACAAACACGTCATAAATAAGGACGAGGTATGTGTCCCTTAATTCATTTGCTTTTAGTGCCTTTAGAATTCTGGGAAACATTTCCTGATGAATGTAAATCTGTTCTTTTGTTTACTTCCAGAAGGATTTCTCTGAAGCTTTCGTACTGTAGTGCTCTCTACTGTGACTGGTCAGAGCGTATGGATAACAATTTTTAACTTCATGTAAACTGTCACATTGCTTATGTAGGTGGTGTCTAAGGTGGATCTGAAGCAGAAAGAGGAGGACTTGGAAAGGCAGGCTTTACTTGCTGAGCAGCGGCGAGAAGAGGAGCGACTCCTACAAGAGGAGCGAGAGAGGGAGGAGTTGGAGCGGGCCAAAGCAGCTGAAGGTACACACTAACGCAACCTTTTTTTCCCCCCACCTCCACAGCCAGCCTATGGGCATGAACGCTTTCAGCAGCCAGATCAAATGCACACACATCCTTGTGTCTATACATGGAAGAGCATGCTTTAATGTCAGGTGCACGAAGAAGCGGGCTAAGGAGGAAACCCTCAAACCCTGTTGATGAACCTAAACTCCCTTCGGTTAATGCTTGAAATCTGTGTGAAAGTTATTTCACTCCTGACTGTGGTACTAGGCTTCTCTGCTCTGTTCAGCTCAAGCACTCAGTGTTAATGTATAATGAATGGAGATTTTAGCCTGAGGAGCTCTCCAGTGGCTCCTTTCCCAAACCTCTTTAATCCTCACAGCAGGGTACGCCTGACACGGCCTTTCATATCAGCACAGAAACCAGCTCACTTCTTTATCTCCCACAAGCCTTTTGATCTAGTTTGCCTTCTAAAGCTGCTTGCTGAGTCAGTCATTTGACTTGAATTTAAAAAACTACACAGACCTGGTTTGTTTGAGTAACAGGTGCCTTGAGAAAAGAACTATGAATGGTGGAAAAAATTTGCATTTTTTTGGTCCTTCAATTGCTTTGTGCATGTACATGTGCTCATGATTGTGTTTGTGTTCATTTCTGTGTTCAGAACGATCTCGGAGAAGAAAACAGCGTGAGGAGAGGGCGTGGCTGCTGTCTCAGGGGAAGGACTTGCCGGCTGAGCTGCTCCACCTGGAACCCCACTCACCCGTCTGCCGCACTCGCCGCACCAATGAGCTGTAAGATATATATATATATATTATAAGTCATGCTACACTCAACAGACAACTTACACTATAGTACTAAACCTACAGATTTTTATATAGTTTTATACTTATATAGTGAGTGTGAATGGTTGTGTGTTGGCCCCGTAATGGCCTGGCGCGCTGTCCAGGGTGTGCCCAGAGTCAGCTGAGATGGGTGCTAGACTCCTCGCAACCCTAATTAGCTTTAAGCGGCTTAGAAAATGAATGTTATTCTATTCAATTCAATTCAGTTTTATTTGTATAGCGCATTTTACAATTGGCATTGTCACAAAGCAGCTTTGCATAGTAAAATTAAATTAGGCAGGAATCTAAAAATTTCTCTACAACCCCCTACACAATGAGCAAGCCCGTGGCGACAGTGGCAAGGAAAAACTCGCTCAGTTGACACGAGGAAGAAATCTTGAGAGGAACCAGGCTCTGGAGGGAAACCATAAAATACAATCCACATAAGAAAATTTCATTACAGTCCAACGTGTAGTCCGGTTGGTTCTACCACAACTG